>OZ023329.1:5988032-6010532 GCA_964007535.1 Brachyptera risi
TCTGGGTCGACAACTACGCGGGATTATCAACGAAAATCATACATATTCTCTCGTGGACTCAATAGACCATTTTCGAAAAGAATGAGCCATCTAGCAGCGATCGTTTGAACAAGAACAGGATGTTATTTCCCGAGTTTGAAAGTCCTATGCTACCAATGCCATTTAGCACGTTTGATTTATATTATTGTGCGTTACAGCATACTGTTTACTTCTCTATGGTTACAGTGAACGTATTAGGTCATAACATGATAGTAGTTTCAACATTCATATGTTCACTATATACTGAGAGATTCACATACTGTCAGAGAGAGTGAGATGAGAGATAATGCAAGTTTCATATCTTGGTGTTTTGCCTTTAATCCTGTGTATAAGCGGGCCGACGTTTTGAACAGCTCTAAAACTCCCAGAATGCAATACTAGCGATCTCGGCTGCTAGGAGGCGGGACGCGCCTGCGCATTGAATAATGAAAATGGTATATAGCACTAACCACAATTACCAACTTGGTGACGTCAAATATCAGGGCCACATTTAATTTTAAGATTTTTCAATGTGAATTTTAATGACATATTGTAATCAAGAAGACTGTTTTCGGACATTTTCTTGTCCGAATGTGTCTAAAAATAGAATTGTGGGTAAAATGCTATTCAGTCCGAGGCAGGAAGTTGTCCAAATACCACTGCTTTTTATTGGTATTCGAGGAAAGAGGTGACGATTCTTCTCAACTCGACACTTGATTACTCCAGTTGATTTATATTTGAATTATAACACTTTTCTCAAAAATGATATTTGATAGGATCCAGCTTGATGTCTTCAAAATCGTGCAAATTCTCACGACAAAGCTGAATGTAGCTAAATATTCTGAAAAAGGCATTCGAAGTGTAAAATAGTGGTATAGAAAAAGATGTTGAATGAATCAAAATACCATGGAACATAAAATGATATGAAATATATAGATCCTTATGAAATATGAAGTATTCTGATTTGATAATCCGTTTCATTGATGGTAAATTCCTCCATCCCCATGCGTTGCCTTCTGAATTGGTATTGTGTAGAATTTGGCAACAATCGGTTGAGTAGAAGTTTAGAAAATAATGAAAATCTTGTAATTTGTAAAATACTCAACAATAATATGAAAGAAAGTGAATATACCTAAGCCTTGAAAATGAATTTCAAGAGGTTTGAATGCAATTATTATGGTGGGCATGTTTCAATCTAATCAGCCATTCTGGAGATAAGTATTTTAAATTATTTTTTTTCAGACCAAGTATCAATTAGAATAATCAACAGGTGCAATTTATGTATTTAATCATCGATAGTTGTTTGAAGAAGGCAGTTGAGAGACTAGTCTGAACGTATATCCATAGCACGATGCAGTGATACCCATGACTATCAATAACGTAACGGGATAAGCAACATGGCGTAAGTCCTATCCTTTTAACAATAGGCCGTTTTCACCATGATGGAATCAGCGCGCTTTCGTGTACATTTCTGAGTTTCGCAATTTCAAATCAAATCGTACGTACTAGGCTCGTATATCAATGTATAATACATAGTTGTATACTTGCATTGTTTCTGATCTTTCTCGTAGATGATGAGTAATTATCCAGTTATCAAATGGTAAATATAGCAGTAGGGCTCTTGACTAGGGGTCTGAATGCTTTTACAGATGTATTTTAAATTCAAATTGGCCAATTCAAATGAAATGTATTCCAAATTGCTTGATGCAGTTGGGAAGAGCTGGATTCACAGATTGCATTACATCTATCACTTGTATAGATCAACATACAATTATATCAGCAAATTATTATACAATTTGTGAGGCGGCATCCCTTTGATATACGCATGATGCGAAAGGGAAGCGCCATGTTGCTTATCCCGTTACGCTATTGATAGTCATTGGTGATACCAACCTAGATTGTATCATAATATAAAGGAGGGGGATTCGCTAAATCGTGACGGTCAATCGGGACTTTTGGCTCTGAAATGACCGCAAGAAACCACAAATACCTTCCTTGTTATCAGTGTAGGAGTTGGAGCACCTTCTTTATATTATGATAAAATTGGTTGGTGTCCCTACAAAGTGTCTATAGCTCGTTCTTTACGTCGCAAAAATCACACCGGACAATTGAACAGATGAAAATGTCTTTATTCATCATTGTATGCAGGTGTATAAAAAGAAGGGTGAGTTTCGATCTTACGACCCCTCTTCCACCTGACCTTTCCTACCCTGGATATATATTTGCTTTTCCGTTTGGAAATGGCGACATGGAAAATTAGGTGGTATCGCGTCTCTCAGTTAAAGTTGTTGGAGGCGTTAAATTATCACAAACAGCAGTCAAATATGGATTCTTTATGTAAAAGAGTGAGGCTGTTTGTATTCAAAGCTGTTTTCACTTTGCCGTCATATGAGTACCGTAATAATGATAACGATGTTCATATAATAGGTCGATCTAGAGTCAATTTTTTCACATTTCCATTTGAACAATACATATATCAGTATATGACAGTTGATTCAACCTGTGTGCAAAGTCTAGTATACAAAAGTATGTTGAGAATAAGCCTGTATAAAAGTTTCACCAGAACACTACAAGTATTTGTGCTCAGTTCTTATCCCCTCACGGCACCTATCCTTATGCTCCTGGTATTGTGGGGCAACTTGTCAAACTCTTTTATTCCTGCATTGAATACAGAATTGAACCATTTGCTCCCTTTACTATTTCTTCTCTACCTCAACCCTTCAACTTCCCTCTTTATAGTAGGTCTATATTGATGTTATGGATATTGCCATTCCATTCTACTACCTGAATAAGCGGGCATGAGGCCAAACCTCATGGCGTACAACCAAGGCGTACAATGGAGAAAAAGCATGGACAGATATCAGAGACAGGTTTGGAGCACCTAGATTTATTAGCAGGCTAGATCATAGATTCAAGATAGAGAGAACCAGATAAATGAGAAAGGGTCTGAATTCAATGGTAGCTCAAGGAGTCGTTGACTGGAACGCGTTATCTCACAAGGTATTTGAAGATTGGCCATCAGCTAAAACCTTCAGGCAAAGAGTATTAAATATAGAATTAGGTTAAGGCTATAATTAAGACTGAAGTATGAGAACATGAGACTATTGTTAAATAATTATTCAGGTTATTGCAATTTGAATTTTCAAGTTATTTTAGATTTATACTTTAAGAATTATATTATATTATTAGTTATTATAGATATTGGGACATTTACCACCGAATACTCATGTACTTTTACTAACGTATTGTATTCCAAGTAAATAAAGATTCATTCATTCATTCATTCATTCAACCTAATCTTGTGAATATGAACAGTGAAGCTGAAAGACGCAATTGATGGGAAACATAACCTATTTTTTCAATATAGTGAGTTCAATACTGTAACAGGTGGCTTTGTAAAATTCGCAGACTCTGCTGTGTGAACTGAATGGTCTTCTGCCACACACTGCAGTCCGGTCGACAGGAAGAGCTAGATGAACTTCAATGCTCATTTGTCTGACACCACACGCAGTATTTGGATGATTTATGTGGTCACTGGAACGGGAAAAATCTAGCTTGCGTGTTGGCCCACTATTAATCAAGCTTTATTGATTTCAAAACCAAACTATTACAATTCCACTACTAATGAACTTATAACATTATAGGCCTGTCACTAATTTAATTTGTGCATTTTGTATAGTGATCAATTTTACATCTGCTGTCAAGGGAAAGAAGTGATCATTGCCCAAGAGACTTAGTTCAAAGTGGAAGATATCAACATTCGTGTGTTTATATTTGAATACTTTTATCTACGGCGAAAAATTATGGTCACAGACAGCGCAGTCCTGCTGGTGTTGAAGATCATTAGTTTTAAATAATCAAAATGGCGTGGTAATATCGCCCCTGTGGTGCCCCGTTCAAACGATCCTATCTTTCATCCATAGCCTTAATTGGGGAACAATGATTTTGTAACAAGTTTCGATGTTATTGAAAAAAAAACTAATGAACTGCTTTATCGTGCTCATCTTACAATACAGATGGTACTGGAGCAAGTGGCCAAGAGGTTAACACACTGAACCGTCATTCAGAAGACCGGGTTTCAATTTCCGCCAGTTTGTGTTTCCCTCTATCGTTCAGGGCAATACTTGGAATGGTTCCTTGACAACAGGCCACGGCCAACTCTTTCCCCTATCCGAGATCACCTGTTGAAATAAACTTCCATCTCACCATCTCATCATCTCACATATCACCTACCGACGCCAATAGATCGTAGTCATCAGTACAGTGGGTAGTTGAACCAAATCTAGATTAGAAGGTAACAGATGCTCCGTTGCCCTAGTGAGTAGATGAACGAACCAACCTGTACATTCCAACTGGAAGTCAGTGATGGGTATTTTCTCTCCTCTGTAAATCTCAATGTCGTTAGCGCTGATAAGTAGTACCCGCACTTGGTACTTCACCCCAGCATGCAGTTCAGTCAGCGGTTCAAATCGAACTCTCGGTTCTTGTGGGAAGTCAATCTTACCATGCGATTTCCATGGTCCATCCGATCCCTTCTACATGTGGGAACATGGAAGAAAAATACAGCAATAATCAATTAATCATTACATAGAATAGCAAGTCTTTGATAACCATGTTCGATAGTTTGTTGGACTGGCAGGGGCGGACTGGGATATCTGGCAACCGGGCCTTTACTGGTGGGCCGCCTCACTTAGGGCCAGTCGCAAGCCGGCACTTATAGTTTATGCAAATATGAACTTATTAAAATAAACACAATATTATTTATGCAACGAAACACTTGCAGTTCTTCAGAAAGTTTGCGATGATGCGAGTGGTTTCAAACGATTCAATTATTAGATTCCAAAACTGCTCGTGAATCGCAAGAATCACTTGAAAAATGATCATGTTTCAAAAAAATCAATGCTGGGAATTTTGCTGGGAGGTATCGCAAAAATAACTTTGATAATGTCCACAGTGATTCAATCATTGGACTCCTAAACTGCTTGTAAATAACAAAAATCACTTGAAAAATGACAAGGGCCCATTTCTAAAAATTCCCTGCGGGGCTCTGCTGGGAGAAATCGCGAAAGTTCAAATTCGTTAATGTCCATGATGATTTGATTATAAGACTCCAAAAATACTTGTGAATCGCAAAAATCACTTGAAAAATGTCCCTATTTTCAAAAATTCCCTGCGGGGCTCTGCTGTGGGACTTCCGCCCCTCAGACCCCCTTTCCAGCTGGGCGGTCATTTTAAGTATGTAACCTGCAGTAAAAAAATCCTAACGACGTCCCTGCATTTTGCTCTTAACCGCTTCTAATCTAATAACCTTTGAAGATACACTATAATTTATATTTAAACAATTCCGTCTTATATAACTTCGTCACTATTATATTTTTGAATAAGTTATCTGTATTGTGTAGCTGAATGTCTGGAACCAACATCGAACTACATTATTTAATTGATTTCACATTTACTTTATCTCAAGGGAAGAGGAAGCCGGGACAGGCCTACGTGATTCAATTAAATAAGAAAACGCCATAAATGCCATGTATTCCAAGTAAATAAAGTTTATACATTCATTCAAATGCATTGTACGAGCGTGTAGGTATGATTTTGACACATTTTTTTTAAACGGCCAACCCGATTGATTTGAAAATTGCTAGAAATGTGTAAAATTGTAAGCCTAAACTCCTCACAATTTTGTTTTTAAATAAAATTATTTTCAATTTTTTCCGCTATATGTTATTATTATTATTATTTTTGAAATTGTGAAAAAATCATGGAATAAAGTTCACATTTACTTGATGCTCTACAACAGTACCCTGGGGCTGTTTGAAAAGATTTGCCAGGGTTCGGAATATTTCCCCAGTCCGCCCCTGTGGACATAGCACATAGCGCGTTTGCCTAGTTTGTTGTATGGTTATATATGATGATTGATGTGGTCTGTCAGATCTGAAGAATGTGGAATAACTATGAGCACATGAACGTTGTTGATGAACAAGGCATACGAGCGAGATGGTGGAAGATAACATGGCGAGGGAAAGAATTGATAGAGAGAAAATAATGTGGATATTTAGGAAATAACTGATGATACATATTACAGTTATTTGAAGCAGTAAGTTTGCATGTCCTAATAGCGAATTAAAGTAATAGGTTCGAAGATGGCTACGGGTTATTGAAGGAAAAAATAGCTATGATAAAACCTGGTTAAAAATTTTACAAAAGCATAAATGCCAAAAAATTGACAAAAAAAAAATGAAAACTTAATTGCCTGATATTTTCAAAGTCGTATTTTTTTTCTTATATATATATATTGGGTTTTAACGACGCACTGTAATGATTACTAAGATCTATTGGCGTCAGATGAATGATTAATGAGATGATGGGATGATGAGATGAAGGTTTTCATGGGTAGTGGGAAGGATAGTGGGAAGGAAGCGGTCGTGGCCTATATTGTGGGAACCATCCCAGCATTAGCCTAGACTACAGAGGGAAACCACGAAAAACCCCTGTAAAGATGGACGGTGGCGGGGATCGAACCGGCTCCGATATGTCCCTTCACCTCCCGGATCACACGAAGCAAGTGAGCTAACCACTCAGCTACTGTGCCGGTCAAAGTCGTATTTCCCCTTACCTTGGTTTGTAGCTGATACGACTTGATGCGTGACGTGTCTCCGCTATGAACTGGTGAATTATCAACAGAAACAATCACTGAGTGTGTTCCAGTTATCTCCACGGTTGGAACAGCTTCCAGGTACGGGTACGCTGAAACCAAGAGAAACAGGTTATGCAATCTCATAATTGTAGGCTTTCATCGTAATTTCAGATGGACTCTATTTTGTAATAGTGTTTGAACTCTTCTAGTGATAGGATTTGGAGGCACGTCAACAGCAAGGTCATAGTGCAAGAAGTGGCATGAATTGATTTTTTGACTGTGACCTACAATTGGCACGACTGTCAGCGATTATGTCATTCAATACTGCTTGCTTTCTAGAATGAAACAAACTTAAAAAAAAAATTATAAAATATAAAATGGACGAAAAAAGAAATCAGGTGAATATGATTGCAATACTCAAGCCACCATGAAGGGGAGGGGGAGGTGGAGAGGTGATACGTATGTGACTTCAATTGGACAAGAGCTGAAATTGGTGTAACACAATTTCATAAATGAAAAAATGCTCGAACAATTTAGGACCAACTGCATCATGGTATTGAGAAGTTCACCAAATTTTGAGATTGTAGTGGATTACAGTATAAAGTCTGTGCGATTGTAGAAGCTCGATGAGCATGGTGACCATCAGGAAAGCTACCAAATGGCGTTTGATATCACCCAAACTAAGATTTATAATATAGCTATCCAAAAACAAGTAGTAAAGCACTGTGGTGGTTCTCAATACGGTATTGCTATAGAGAATCACCTCGAACAGAGTAATATATCAGTAATAATTATATTATTAATATATTATATTATAATATATCAGTAATATATAATAATAATATATAATATAATAATATATTAGTAACATATTCATCATTTGGTAAGGAAGGATTTGACTTACTATTCTTGCATAGTGGTGTAATGAATCCGTTGGCACACTTGATGCAGGCGCCCGTGTATATATCACAGTTTGTGTTATCGTCGCATTGTCCACATCGTTGCTCACAGTTCACTCCATAAAAACCCTTCTCGCACGCTGAAACATGTTGTTACACATTAGATCAGTGGTGACCAACCCATGACCCGCGGGCGTTATTTCAGTGGCCCGCTGAGGAATTGTATGAATTATATTACTATTTAACATGTGGAAATCAAATGGCCCGCAGGTCAATTAAGATGTGGGTGAGAGAGCATTCAGAGTGTCAAAGACAGGGTAATTCTCCAGCTAGCCACTACTGAATTATTGAAAATAATAATCAACGTTATGTCGTGTGAATCAAAACAACAGTGTATCAAAAACAGTACCACATGCGGGACCGAACACGTGCAAAAGGCTAGCTTGCTACCACTATACCCTACCGGTGAGATTGGTAATTGAAGCACAAAATCACATTCACAGTGAGTGAGTCATTGTCCCTTGGTCACTTTCAGTTTTACTCCAATTGTTGTTACGGCAAGACGTGTTTCGGAGCGAAATTAACATTATGTCAAAGCGCAAAGCAACCAATAATGAATGTAGATTATTTCAGGAAAAGTGGACAAATATGTGCTTTTTTTACCTACTTCCAAGGCAAATCAGTGTGTTGTCAGTGATTTTGCATTTGAAAAAATTTAAATACTTTGGGCAAAGGCCTACCATCAGAAACGTAATGTTTTTGTATTTTTTTCTTTTGTTTTCTCATCTGAATCCATTCATACGTTCCATCAAAGGTCAACAAAATGCACCTAAAATTATGGTTTAAAAAAATTCCCTGCGGGGCTTACACCCCCCGCGGGTCACCGGCTTTGCACATACTACCCATGTATGTGCATCTTTCTTATCAAGAGTAGCATCAAAATAATCAAAATAATCACCGCACACCGCTGATATATATATAATACATACATTTCTTTTAGTGAACTTGTCTGGCCCGCAGTGATATTTTGAAAATTTAAATGGCCCCCTGCCCAAAAAGATTGGTCACCAGTGCATCAGATGGTCGCAACATCTCTCACCGGTGAATCCGCTAAACTTTGATCACATGATAACATGTAATCCAATTCATTATTTATTATTTATTATTTTTATTATTATTATTATTAACTCTTGCAGTTGCACATAAATGCGCGGTGGCAAGTTCCCTATCAATCCTATCCTATCGCCTCCCTAACCTTCTGACGGAATAGCTTCAACCCTATTTCATCCTCCTCAAGTATACTTCTACTAAGCCCATTCCAATCCCTACCTGTCCTATTCAGGAAAGAGAACTTACCGACATCTAATCTAGCCCCCTTTATAACTACTGCTCTATCATGACTTCGCCTACCCCCATACCCTGACTCATTCCTTTCAATCAACCTATTCAACTCTCCCCAGCCCCCTTCTCCTTCCATTACCCTGAAGAAATTACAGATCCGATCCTCCTTTCTCCGTATTTCCAATTCCCGCCATCCCAAGTCTCGGATCATCTCAGATGGACTCTCCAATATTCTCACCCTCTCCCCCCTTTCATTCTCCCCCCATTTCCACCTCCTAACCCTACCTGTAACCCTTCTAACTGCAATCCTTTGCACCCTTTCCACATCCCTTATCTCACCTAATTTATAAGGATCCCAAACTGAACTAGCATATTCCACCATGGGACGCACTAACGAGAAATAAGCCTTTTCCTTTATCTCCATACTTGTCCCCCTAAGCTGCCTCATTACAAAGTTTAGTGCATTTATACTCTTTTTTACTATTCTCTCAATCTGACTCCCCCACCCTAGACCTCTATCAGATACCACCACTAAGTACTTGTAATTTTCCACTGACTCAAGTGACTTCCCTCCTACATCATACACTACATCAGCCCTCACTCTCCTCTTACCAAAGGTGACTAACTTACACTTCCCTTCATTTAACCCCATCTTGTTCAACTGAACCCAACAATTAAGTGCCGTCAAATCTGCCTGAATAGCTACTTCATCCTCCTCTGAATTGATTTCCCTATATACCACACAATCATCTGCAAATAACCTTATTCTCGAATTAACAACCCTAGTCAGATCATCTATATATAAATCAAATAATAACGGACCTAACACGCTACCCTGTGGAACTCCTGACGTAACCTTAACCTCACTTGAAACCTCCGAACCTACTCGAACTGTTTGAACTCTATCCTGAAGAAAGTTTCCAATCCAATTAACTAACCCAGCATTCCCAATGGATAGTTTCAACTTCCCTAATAATATAGTGTGATCTACCTTGTCGAAAGCCTTTTCAAAATCTAAAAACACTGCATCAATACAGCCCCCCTTGTCTACTACCCCTGCCAGCTCTTCTGCAAAACCTAACAACTGTGTCTCACATGAATACCCCTTCCTAAACCCATGCTGCACTTCCGAAATACCCCTATGTTCATCTACTTTCTCCATTATTCTCTTTATAACTACCCTTTCCATCATCTTACATACATGTGACGTTAAACTGATTCCCCTGTAGTTGTCTACCCTGCCCCTTTGCCCTCCCTTTGAAATTGGAACCACCTCCGCTTTTTTCCAATCTTGCGGTACTCTACCTGCTGTGAGTGAGGCTTGGAACAACCTTAGCAAATAACCAACAACCCCCCTACCCGCTAATTTCAGGAGATCGCTTTGCACCCCATCTATGCCTGGTGACTTCCCACTTTTTAGTTTCCTTAATACATTCCACACTTCCCCCTCTGTAAGCAGGACTTCTTCCCCCCCCCCCTCCAGTGTTGTTTCTCCCTCCCAACAGAATCCCGCACAAATGATTAGTGAAGAAATTATGGTAGAAATAATGAGTGAGTAATTGGGGCTACGGAGAAAATGGAAGACGAATATTTATCACAAATTCACAGTAACTATGTGACTATGTTAGAACTAGTAACGGGGTAAATACGTCAGCTTCTTACTCGTTGTGCATGCTGGATAAGGGGTGTAGCCGGGCGCGCAGTTGCACCCCAGTTTGGGCCGACACAGCACCAGTCCCCGGCACTGTCGGGCGTTGCCGGAACACAACCCTCCGCAGTCCCCACCGTACTTGTTGGCACCGCACCCTGAGGCAAACATCACGCTTTCACAGCATTCTTCTCACAACCGAACTCTTTCGAATAGCAAATTGATTCTTGTTCCAGTTTGTTACCGAACAAAAAGGCTAGAGCTCTACACACCGATACAGAATTTCAATCAAATACACATACTGAACTCAATGAGACGTTAGAATTCAACTTCTGAATATTATACTGAAATATCGAAAAGAGCTATTGGTAGGCCTATTTGATCATTGATATTCAATTTTTATTTATTCTCTATGAATGCAATGTATCAATATGGTATTCGCCATGGCTGAAGCTACATTAGGATTAAAAGAGTCAATTAGAGTGAAATGATTCATCACAGTGCATAGTGCAGTGAATAGTGAAATGAAATGAGGTGTGAATTTAACAATGGTTGCAAACTGATTTCCAATCATATCACCATCACAAAGTGGTTTCAGTCATATGTATAAACTGCACAGCGTATACTGATAACTAGAGACATGTAAAAATAGCAATTGCTATAAAAGCGATGAAATTTAAAAGTGCCTTTTTACATGTTTTTCTGATATTTCTTCATGTTACACTATGTTTGGTGTTGTTCTATCATGTTTTTGAAAAGGCAATAAAGCGCTACAAATGTCTGAATCTGCTACGTTTCAACGTATTGGCGATATAGACGCTATATTCGGAATAGAAGCATTATAGATGCTATTTTTCCCCAAATTTTTTCAATAGAGGTGTAAACGAATGAAGTTAGTCGGGAAATTCGGAAAAAAGTGCAGTTGTAGATACAGGTGGCAGACGCCTGAGGCGTAGGTTTGACGTGCTTGTAGACTTTTTTTTTTTTAATATCAATTGGAGTGTTTCTCTTGTATACCTATTGTACGTTATCTAGTGGTTTTACCAACACCTCACTGTTGTTATGCTACTGAACGTTGTTGCGCGACAAAACACGATGTTTCAAAATAATAGATGCACCAAAGAGCTACCTTTCAAATTCTAAATGCTACGAGAAGAAAAAATAGAAGCTATATTTACATGTCTTTACTGATAACATTCAGAATAAATCCAGTCCGATTTTATTCATATAATTGGATATTCCACACGAATGTTTCTCACCTTGTTCGCATGAGTGCCCTCTGAAGCCAGCGGGGCATGCGCATTCGTTGCTCCCCTCAGATAAAACACCGCCATTTTCACACTTCCGTGCTGCGGGTTGTGTTAGCGCATCTGTGAGGTTGGAATCCAACGTGAGAAGTTATTTTAATCATTTAAATCAGGGGTGATTATCAAACATTCGGTTACTAATCGATCTGTATCATCCAGTAATCAACTTGAATCGATGAATGAACAATTATTATCACTTTGATTATTCATCGATGAATAGAATGAACTCTATTCGAAAGGCTATGCAGCCAATCAATAAATGTTTGAACGTTGATATTGAAACAATGCAAGATAGCAGCGCACTTTTGCTCCCGCCATGACTTTGATCATTTCCTTTCGATCAGATTTTTTCCTTTTTTCCTTTTGACTTTTGATCAGTTGTCCTGACATCCTATTGTGAGTGGTGATGATGTCTATATTCTCATTGATTCTCTGATCGATTTCTTGGATTCATCAAATAATTGATTGTCGAAAGAATATTTTTGCAGTCAGAACATAATCAGTTATTGATCAATCTACGGTATTCACAGCGTACAATCACCCACCCGTTCTACCGGTGCTCTACAAACTTCAACATCGAATCAATTGAGCCATTCAAGATTCAAATTTATTATTCGGTTAAACTGTTTATCTGTATTATCATTACTATTAATGAAGGGTTTGGTTGGAAGACCACTTTTGAGAGTGAAACCTCCCTCCCCCCCCATTCTGAGTGATCATTGTATATTCATTATTATATCATAATATTAGATCGAATCCCACAAATATTGACCAAAGAAATACTGAAGCACGGTTCCCAGTACTGATTATTTCTTGTCGCTCGACACGATTCTCTCTACTGACCAATCACAAGCCAGTATTCACCTAAACAACATGGCGGTTCATGACACAGTTTCGGTACCTATTCGGTGCCGTGATTATTGACTCAACTTCATGCAACTTTCGTGAACCAAAATTACGATTTTACCGGAAGTTACACTACGATTGTGATTCATCTGCTTTCGGTTGTTAGGATTCATATCGAACGACCAACAAGAAGAATCGACCCAAGAAAATATAGATTCACCTAACCATGAAAACTGCAATTTCAGACATCACCACGCTTTTAGAATCACCTTGCTAGATTTTTTCATCCACAATTATTTATTTGGGTGGTTCAGGACAAGCCGTCTCCTTGTGTATAATCACAATTGTGTGACTTAAGAAGGCTATGGCTTTGAGGTCACGAAAACGTCTCGGCACAGCCAAGTGGAAACAGACATGACAAAAATCGTATCGATATCGTTTCGGACGGCAAATAAAAATCGGAACTGCAAACCCTGCTTTACAGGGGTGAATTTGAGAACACCAATCACGGCATTTCTACGAGACCACGAGTTGCTTAGATCTAGGTGGCCCACTGTGATGCACCATGCCGATCAACTAATCTAATCTTTGATTGTCATACAAATGTGTTTCACTTTCTGACACCGAACACAAACGGCAACTTCTGAATGTATGACGACCAAGGAATGAGTTATGAGACGGTGATCCCCTCTCGAGATCTCGTACCTTTGATCTGACGCGGATGTTGCGGTGAGTCAAGAGCTACGTCGACTGCTTTATACGGCGTCTCTAACAAGCCGTCTTTCTGCACCACCAACATGTCTTCATCCTCTGTAGGAACAAACAGACTGTCATTGGTGAAACGGAAACTAACACTCATTTCATTCATTTCATTTCTTAATCATTCTATTCTCACTCTGAAATATCCATGGATTATAGGAAGAATGGAATTGGAATAAAATGGTGTTACATTAAAGTAGTAAGATTGGAGATTGGCACTCATAGAACGAGGAACCTAGGCTCATTGTTCTATGAGTGCCAATCTTCAATCAGCCCGCACACAAGAGTTATTCTCCCACGCATCTGCGTAAGAGAATAACTCTTGTGTGCGGGCTGATTGGAATAAGTTGAGCGGTTATAAATGAATATTTACTCGAATATCGCAGCTGATGTATCATCAAATATAATAGGAAACATGGTTCCCAATAATAGAACCCTATCATTCATAAAATGTCAACAAACCATGAGGACTATTATCAGAAGGAATGATATGACAGCAATAGATATAGGCAGAGACATTGTACACATTTCTTGTCAACACTTTTCCTTGCACCGTTCTGCTTCCGCCCGAGGCAGCTTCTTCAACCTTACATGAACCTCCACGTTATCAGTTCGCTGCGCAAGGTGGATGAGGTGGGTGCGCATGGTGGATGAGGTGGGTGCGCAAGGTGCATGAGGTGGGTGCGCAAGGTGGATGAGGTGGGTGCGCAAGGTGGATGAGGTGGGTGCGCAAGGTGCATGAGGTGGGTGCGCAAGGTGGATGAGGTGGGTGCGCAAGGTGGATGAGGTGGGTGCGCAAGGTGCATGAGGTGGGTGCGCATGGTGGATGAGGTGGGTGCGCAAGGTGGATGAGGTGGGTGCGCAAGGTGCATGAGGTGGGTGCGCAAGGTGGATGAGGTGGGTGCGCAAGGTGGATGAGGTGGGTGCGCAAGGTGGATGAGGTGGGTGCGCAAGGTGGATGAGGTGGGTGCGCAAGGTGCATGAGGTGGGTGCGCAAGGTGGATGAGGTGGGTGCGCAAGGTGGATGAGGTGGGTGCGCAAGGTGGATGAGGTGGGTGCGCAAGGTGGATGAGGTGGGTGCGCAAGGTGGATGAGGTGGGTGCGCAAGGTGGATGAGGTGGGTGCGCAAGGTGGATGAGGTGGGTGCGCAAGGTGGATGAGGTGGGTGCGCAAGGTGCATGAGGTGGGTGCGCAAGGTGGATGAGGTGGGTGCGCAAGGTGGATGAGGTGGGTGCGCAAGGTGGATGAGGTGGGTGCGCAAGGTGGATGAGGTGGGTGCGCAAGGTGGATGAGGTGGGTGCGCAAGGTGGATGAGGTGGGTGCGCAAGGTGCATGAGGTGGGTGCGCAAGGTGGATGAGGTGGGTGCGCAAGGTGGATGAGGTGGGTGCGCAAGGTGGATGAGGTGGGTGCGCAAGGTGGATGAGGTGGGTGCGCAAGGTGCATGAGGTGGGTGCGCAAGGTGGATGAGGTGGGTGCGCAAGGTGGATGAGGTGGGTGCGCAAGGTGGATGAGGTGGGTGCGCAAGGTGGATGAGGTGGGTGCGCAAGGTGCATGAGGTGGGTGCGCAAGGTGGATGAGGTGGGTGCGCAAGGTGGATGAGGTGGGTGCGCAAGGTGCATGAGGTGGGTGCGCAAGGTGGATGAGGTGGGTGCGCAAGGTGGATGAGGTGGGTGCGCAAGGTGGATGAGGTGGGTGCGCAAGGTGGATGAGGTTGGTGCGCAAGGTGGATGAGGTGGGTGCGCATGGTGGATGAGGTGGGTGCGCAAGGTGGATGAGGTGGGTGCGCAAGGTGGATGAGGTGGGTGCGCAAGGTGGATGAGGTGGGTGCGCAAGGTGGATGAGGTGGGTGCGCATGGTGGAGCGGTGAGAACTGGCAGAAGTGTTGCTACCCAACGGCAACGACAGAGAAGTGGGCAGAGGAGGGTCTGAATATAGATGGCACGATGCAGTGAAGCCAAACATACTTCATCAAAATTTGAAGTATGTGAACCAACTCCCATACTAATAACATGGACGGTATTTGTGGTTTCTTGAGAACAAATCAGAGCCAAACGTTCCGATTGCCTGTCGCGATTCAGCGGATCCCCTCGTGAACTCTGGTTTTACTAAAGCCCAACTGAATTGTATTATATTGATTAATTTCATGACATGTACTTTTAACACAATGTGTAGAATGTCACTGTTCTAAGAAATGAATGAATGAATTGAAACTAGATGTAGATGTGAGTGGCGACAGTACTGGTGATATTGTTTAGCGTTGTTCTTTCATATAGTTCGATATGGAAGCGATAGTTGCGCTCCAGGCAATCGGGACTCTGGACGCAGATTCTGACCCCAGAAATATTTCGCTTTGAAGTACCATCTATCTCGCATCGCAGGATTGTCCAGCACACACAGCTAGAAAACACTGTTCATGTGACATATGTAGAGACATGTAAACATAGCTTCTATTTTTTCTTTTCATAGCATTTAGAATTTGAAAAATAGCACTTTGGTGCATCTATTATTTGAAACATCGTGTTTTGTAGCGCAACAATGTTCTGTAGCATAACCACAGTATGGTACGGTAAAACCATTAGATAACATACAATAAACATACAAGAGAAACACCCCAATTGATATTTTTCAGAAAAATAGTGTCCACAAGCGGGCTAAACCTACGCCTCATCTGCCACCTGCATTTTCAACTCCACTTTTTTCCAAATTCGTCAACTAACTTCACCCGTTTGAATGAATGAATAAACTTTATTTACTTGGAATACATACAATAAAGACAGTACATTAGTATTCGGTGGTAAATGTCCCAATTTACACCTCCGTTTGGTAAATGGTAAATGGTAAATGTTATGGTAAATGTTCCAATTTACACCCCGTTTACACCTCAATTGAAATAATTTTGTAAAAAATAGCATCTATAATGCTTCTATTCCGAATATAGCATCTATATCGCCAATACATTGAAACGTAGCAGATTCAGACGTTTGTAGCGCTTTGTCGCCTTTTCAAAAACATAATAGAACATCAAACGTATTGAAACATGAAGAAATATTAGAAAAACACGTAAAAAAGCACTTTTAGATTTCATCGCTTTTATAGCGATTGCTATTTTTACATGTCTCTAGACATATGTAATGAACTTCAATGTTGTACCATTTTGAAGGTAATTGAAATGGCTGTGTTTCCCTTGTGATAGAACTTTGATATCTCATAGGTACCGTTTCAAAAGTTGTTTCGGAGTGATATTTTGCTAAATCAACTCCCATGGACTCTTAATCAATATTGGCAAGGAAAAAAATTGCTTTGCTAACTCATGTTTATTATTCAGCCTATATACATATTGATGAAATTCCTTGGTTCGACCAGTAATCTGATACATCCACTACTGACTTGATGTGCTCACCTTCCATGTCACACAATGCCAACCTCTGGATCTGGACCTTACTCTTACGGTTACAGAACACTTGAACTCGAACGCGCAGTCTTGGGTTCGCCATAACGTTGAAGTTGGCATGATCTTGAGACCACTCTCCAGGCTGGAATATAATAATAATAATAATAATAATAATAATAATAATAATAATGATAATAATCTTTATTCAGGGAACAATATACATTGTATAGAATGTGTCACATATAAAAATATCAGATAATTATAAAATGATAAAAATGAATGAAGGGTAATAGATGATGAAGGTCATTACATTACATTAGTGATACGTTTCATACTTGTTCAAAATTAAACAGAATTGAGATTAGATAAGTATTCTTCTATTGTGTATGGGCAAGTTTGGATGAGGTAAGTTTTGACTTCTGACTTGAACTTCTTCTTGTTGATGGAGAGGGTGTTCTTTTTTATGGAGGGTAGATTGTTGAAAATTATATGACTAGTCGTATTACTAGAGGCATGATTCATTCCATTAACCTTAATATGAAGAATTGAGATTGGAACTGAAGTTTTGATTAGGTGTCGAGTTTCTGAGACAGGCTTGGTACACACTCACAGCATCATCTACCGTACTATTCATTCACAGGGCCGGCTCGTGATGTTATTGCGCCCTGGGCAGGGCAGATCCAGGTCACATTCACGGTGGGGGGGGGGGTGATTTCAGTTTGGAAAAGAAATAACCATATGAGAACAGTTGTGTGCAACGGCCCGTTATCGGGAAGCCGGGTGGCAAGGGGGGAAGGTCCCCTTCTGGCCCGCAGGTAATTTTTTCAGATTACACCCATTTCAAATACGGTTTAGAGTGTTTTATGAGGTTCAGATGCCAAAATCATTCGACTTAGGCCCGGTATTACCAAGTCCAGTTAGCTTTTATCTGACAGTTCAAACTTGTTATCACCATGGTTACCCATGCTATTTGTTTTCACCAACTGTCAGATAAATACTAACTGGCCGTGGTAATACCAGGCCTTATGCAATTAAAAATGACACCAAAGCCAGTTCGTAGCTGCAAGGCCGTTTCATATCATTTCAGCACTTCATAAGGCAAGCAGTCAATTTTGAGCCCACAAACCTGAGTGTCCATATCAAAGGTGAATGCAAGGAGGGAGCCATACCCCGCAGGAAAATTTTCAAAAATTCACTTTTGATAGTACGATTTTACGGGTTTGAGGAACTACAGAAAATTCCTGGAATACATGGATTTCAACAAGACTAATTTTTCCAAATGGCTGTTCCAAGCAATTAAAACACTGAATTAATTTATCATTCAATAACAGTGATATTTGAATGTGAGAACATTTACTCCATCTAGTGATGTATTGAAACTACATTCGATAAATAGAATTTGTGAAACGCGTATCTTGGGGTGAAATAAAGAAAAACTATGAGAGACTACTAATTTTTGCGCCCCTGGAAATGTTGCGCCCTGGGCAGCCGCCCAGGTCGCCCAGCTCACGAGCCGGCCCTTTTCATTCATCTCAAGTAAATGACATTGCAGACCTGAAACCATATCTCAACGAATAATGACAATATTTCCCCCCCTGGGATGTACCGGTAGATAAGACTGGACTCGGCCCCTTTTCAGAGTCGTGACGTCGACATCACCCGATTCTGTTCTTGTTTCTGTACAGAATCAGTGATGCCCACCTCAGAACTCATATTCTCTGGAGGACAAAGAAACTGATTATAATTTCTGAAGTTGAGAGGATTTCCTGTTTTCCACTGCATGATCAGATAAATTAATATTGCAATTATACATTGAAAATTTGAGATCTGGTTTCGGGATTTTTATATCCTCTTATTCTCGCACCTGCGTACATGGTCTCAACATGATTCTACATCTGTTCTGATTTCACATCAAGACACAGCTACTTCTCATTGCATCCTGATGGGTCTCTTTATCAGTCTCTCTCTCTCCTTCTCTCTTCACTCTCTGGTTCCCATGCCATTTGACATCTCGCCTTGCTTCTAGTCTTGTTCTATCTGCTGAGATCGCAATGTTCCGTGAATACTTATTTCTGCTGATTCAATCCTTCTCTACTCATGTTATTCACATTTCACCTGAATACGTAGTGGCTACATAGAACCATATTTACTATTGGTAAATTTGTGTTACTCGGTAACATCCCTAGTTTTGTAAAAAATTTCCTGAAGATTGTGTTTTTTAATAAATATACATCAAACTTTGTCAAAAACCACACCTGGCAACACAAATTACCACCAAAACATTGAAAACCGAGTATATAAGCTACTTTCCGCCTACCGGCGGTATACGCGGGGTAAGTATAGAGATCAGTGGTAAGTACACCAATCTGATCTAAACCACTTGATACGTCATCCCAGCTGTGGCAGCATAGCAAAAAAACATGGCGGAGTATACGTGATATCAGATAATCGCCACATTAAACTAAGTCGCAAACACACAAAACATATAACAATTTTAAGGTTACTCCAAAACACACTTCAGACCTCATACTACAAGAAAACACCAACACTACCCACAAATCATAGAATCTGAATTTGGTACCGAGTAACACAAAATTACCTTACTATTTACCGTTTTGGATTTAAAAAACTTCTTCTTTTGTAGAGTCTTTCCTTCGGATTCAACGATAACCGTGATGTAGCCATTCGGTCCACTGATCAAATGATGCACACCAAAACACAGTTTGTCGCTATTCGTTGAAAACTCGGGACTTTGGAACGTTACGTCCGATCCCACTATAGTGAAGTATTGAGGTGCGACAAAAGCTGAAAATTCAATGTATATGTAATCAATTAAATTCAGGGGCGTACAACAATCGCGTTGAAATTGCGAGTTGAACTGTCAAAAAGCAAGTTCCAAATGGAAAATGATTCAATTATACTTCATATGACAACATATCGTTTTGTGATAGTTTGTGATCTTTTCTCTACACCTCCTATATACTGACCCACTTATCTCAGTCAAATGAATATAATATTACGTGTCTCTCAAATTGAGAAGATGAACATTTTACATCTTACTTAAACTGTTAATAAGTTATCACAAAAAACACAGTAATTGAGATCAACAAAGACCAAGTGCATGATCTGCTACACAAACAATACATGGTTACTGCAGTTGTGTCAACAGTTTTTTAGATGTTTCTCTTCATTGTAATTCCTGCCCAACTGGTAGGCCTGAAGGCTGGAATGGTTTGGTTTGTATTGAGGAGGAAGGCCTGGCAAGGAGGAAGTATCAGCTAATATTGTACTACGTAGTAGTCAATGACAAGAGAGGGTATATTCAAGAGATTTTTTTGTTTCATTTTCAACCATGTATCATTCAAACTGGGCAAACGCAACCATTGACGCAACATAAACGTTGTGTAAGATGAACGAAATATCTGAATAAGGTATAATAGTCGTTAAAGTAATTCTACGCTTGCAACTTTATCGATTCTGGTATTCTACACACTTTGATGCATATAAAGGAGATTTCATTGTTGGGCAAATATAGAATCAAGAAAGCAGTGAATCTTGGCAACCTGAATCTGCTTTTATTGCTATTTGTGATTAAAAGCAAAGTGGCTGGCATCTGGTGACGATTCAGTAAACCAGGCGGAGGCAGATACTTTCAAATTATATACAAATTAATTAATGTGTAGGTACAATATTAAAAGCAAGATTAAAATTACTAAAATTAATTGGTATTAAAATTACAATATTGATTACAAATATAATGTGTGTAAGTATACAACAACATGGCATCTCTAGGCCTAACTGCCTCCGGACGACCAATCACCCACTTCGACAGTGCTGCCACCTGGTTAGCTTTTAATCACGAATAGGCCCTAATATATTTGTTGAATAAAAACAGTTGATTTGGTTTTTTTCTTCAAAACGGCTGGTTCGGATTGCATCCAGAATGATGATGATGTGTATCATTCATCTATCCACATTAAGAGGATATTTCATCTCATTTGGAAAGATTTTATACTGCAGATTTTACTGCCCTGCGTAATCTTGTGGGGTTTTTTGAAATTTTGAGATGATATTTCTCGAAATTGGTTCAACCAATTCATTCCAGATACTATATACAGTTCTGAGTTAGATGAGTTTGCGAGTATAAAAAAAGTTTCATGTCGATCAGTCAAACCCTGCTATCTGTGGAGTGCCCAAAAATAACAAAAAATAACAAAATTCAAGCCTCACCACTACACTTAGTGCCATCATGAATGTGAAAAGAAAAGAATGAATATTCATCAGATAAATTTTTAATATTTCTGCCATCAGCTCACATACCAGGTGTTGATTTGGTTTCCTTTTTCCAGTTACCCTCTATCTCCCAGTCAGAGCAAGAGTCAACCTCGGCTGTGCATTCGACGTTAGGCATGTCGTCACCGGCGCTCGGACCTGAAACAGTCATTAGTTCTTGAAACAACGTTATTTTGATAAATACAAGTCAATTGATAGGACAACTTCAATCGGTCATCTAAGAGGTGCACAAAAGCGTTGATCAAAGCTTTTTTTTTTTTTTTTTTTATATTGGGTTTTAACGACGCACTGTAATGATTACTAAGATCTATTGGCGTCGGATGAATGATTATTTTATTTAATTTTCTTTTTTTATTGGCATTGAAATCGTATGGTACAATCGTTTTCCAACCTTGAGATTTTGTGGCTATCTTGTCATTGAAGTGAATAATTATTCATAGACTCCACGATATCCACGACAGTCCACGACAGTCTACGACAGTCTACGAGGATCGATAACAATGAACTTTGAGGCCAGGACTTATTCGATCAGGTGGCGTGATCAGTCAATAATCATATTATTAGGAAATTGAAATGACATTGGTGAATTCAAGCTGATCCACAACTTCAATTGGGGATAAAGTTGACAAAAGGCAGGCTCACCTAACAGTTGTGTCTGAATTCCTTATTTGATATTGTTAGTCTTATATCATTTCAATACCTCTGATAGTTCCGTTGTCCATCAGATACGAGTAGCCCCGCGCGTTGGTCCGAGCATGCACCTCTATGGATCCCCGGCGTGCGTTCATCTCTTGAAACATTATCAAGCAAGAGTGTTAGGAAACGTATATCAAGAGATTATATTGTGTAAGCAACTCATTAATAGGTTAGACAAATTCAATCTGTATTATTACACGTATTCATTAATCATTAGGGTGTCCAATCGCTTGGGGAAATTGCAAACAATACTAACATTTCATATCGAAATTTGATTGAGATTTCAATGGAAGGCTATAAAATATAGAATTTGAGAAATTGTGAGTGTGCTCAGGAGAGAAAATGGTGTCAGACGAAAGGACGTAGCAACCTACAGATACGTTCACTTCTCTGCGTCTAGAATCTAACTGGATGTATTATTATTTCACTCACTCACTTGATAGATTGATTGATTATTGTTTGCTTAACGACCCCACCAACAGCTAGGTTATACGGGGGTAGGAATGAGCAGGTGATTATGAAATAATGAAGTGATGATAAGTGAAAGGATGTTTACAAAAACCCATGCCTTATGCGGGACTCGAACCCACGCCCAACGGTGACTTCAGTTCCCAAAGCGGTGCTCCAGCTGACCGAGCTACCGAGGGTGGTCTCACATAATATT
>OZ023329.1:6015532-6018032 GCA_964007535.1 Brachyptera risi
GGATTTTTGGAATCTTCTGTAAAATTTATTGGAAAATCAGGACTTTTAGCAGCTCGTGTTTTAGCATATGGGGATCAAGAGACAATACCACTTCGGTTAATGAATCCAGGAGACGATGCCATCACACTGCGAGCAGGAACAAAAATAGGGGAGTTCTGTGAATGGATACAACCTGGAGAAATAGGATACAGGACGGAAATCAATCACTGCACAGTGGCAGCCTTGGGAAGTGCGGGTCGGTCAGTATCGGAGATGTTCAGTTTGGAACTTGAACACCTCTCGAGTATTGAAGTTGTTAAATTAACCAATCTGCTCGACTCATTCGCGGACGTGTGTTCACTCACGTCGGGAGATTTAGGAAGAACTTCAATGGTGTATCATCACATTGATACGGGTAATGCTATGCCAATACGGCAGCCACTTCGAAGAACTCCAATACATCAACGTGATGAGGTCCGCAAGGTTGTTGGCGAGATGTTGACACAGGGAGTAATCAAACCTTCTGCATCACCATGGAGTTCACCAGTAGTATTAGTAAAGAAGAAAGATGGGTCAACTAGATTTTGTTTGGACTACCGGCGTTTAAATGACGTAACTCGAAAAGATGCATATCCCCTCCCTCGTATTGAAGATATGCTCGACTCAATGTCCGGCGCTTGTTTGTTTTCAACGCTCGACTTGGCATCGGGATACTGGCAAGTGGAAGTGGCAAAAGAAGATCGAGAGAAAACAGCTTTTGCGACGGGAGATGGACTTTTCGAGTTCAATGTTCTTCCATTCGGGGTTTGCAATGGGCCAAGTACTTTTCAAAGACTCATGGATCTGGTTTTGTCGGGACTGCAATGGCAGACCAGTATGGTTTATTTGGACGATGTTATTGTGTACGGTAGAAACTTTGAAGAGCATTTAACAAGATTGAAGGAAGTGCTGCAGCGATTCAGGGAAGCGGGCCTAAAAGTAAAACCAAGTAAGTGTCAGCTTATGAGACAAGAAGTGAAATATCTGGGGCATACGATAAGCCGTCATGGGGTATCCACGGACTTGGAAAAGGTGCGAGCTATAAGCGAATGGAGAGTGCCAACTAATGTAGTAGAATTGAGATCATTCTTAGGCACAGCCTCGTATTATAGGAAGTTTGTGAAAGGATATGCTACTATTGCTGATCCACTACATAAACTTACAGAGAAAGGTGCAAGATACGCCTGGAACGAATCATGCGAAAACGCTTTTTGTGCTCTTAAAGCTAAATTGGTTTCGAGTCCAATTTTAGCATATCCACAGCTGCAATTGCCTTTTATACTTGATACTGATGCAAGTGGCACTGGAATAGGTGGTGTACTTAGTCAAGTGCAGGACGGTGAAGAACATGTCATTGCATATGTGAGTCGTTCCCTCACAAAAGCTGAACGTCGGTATTGTGTGACACGCCGAGAAATGTTAGCTATGGTGTACTCGGCACGGAAGTTTCGACATTATCTTTACGGGAAACAGTTCCTAGCACGAACAGATCACAATGCTTTACGTTGGCTCAGATCATTTCGAGAACCAGAAGGACAAGTTGCACGCTGGTTAGAACAATTGGCGGAGTTTGACTTTGTGGTCGAGCATCGTGCTGGCAGCAAACACGGTAACGCGGATGGGTTGTCTCGACAGACCGAATATGAAGAGGATATTTCGAATAGTCAAGGGAGAGACATGCATATCAACGTCAATACGTGGGCACCCGAATATACGTACGAGCAGTTGGAGACTATGCAGAAGGAAGATCCAGATTTAATGCATGTTCACCAGTGGATGATAACTGGAGTTCGTCCATCACATAACGAGGTGTCTCCTCTGGGTAGAAATGTCATGAGTCTGTGGAGCCAGTGGAATCGTTTAATCGTCCAAAATGGTGTTCTATACCGTAGATATGAAGGAGACTATCGACCAGAGCGATTGCAGCTCCTACTTCCGAAGAAGCTAATTACTCCAAGTTTATGGTCACTACATACTTCAACAACAGGAGGGCATTTAGGTGTGACTAAAAACTGTGGGAAAAGCACGAGATCGATTTTACTGGCCAGGAATGAGGGAAGACATAGAACTTTGGTGCCGTCAGTGCCCGACGTGTGGAAGTCGAAAGGCACCAATTCCCGGATCAAGAGCTCCTATGAACATGTGTTATCGGTCAGGTTTTCCAATGCAAAGAATTTTCCTGGATATCATGGGACCGTTACCTACAACTACAAACGGGAATAAATATATATTAGTAGTAGCTGATAATTTCACGAAATGGATAGAAGCTTATCCAATGAAAAATCAGGAGGCCTGCACGGTTGCAGACAAATTAGTAGGAGAATTCATTTGTCGTTTTGGAGTTCCGATGAAGATTCACAGTGATCAGGGGCGGCAGTTTGAATCCCAACTATTTCAGGAAATGTGTCTACTTTTAGGGATGACAAAAACAAGAACGTCGCCTTATCATCCGCAATCAGACGGATTAGTGGAAAGATTCAAT
>OZ023329.1:6020277-6047796 GCA_964007535.1 Brachyptera risi
TCCAATCCTCAAGTCTGAGAATCTCAGGTACTGAAATACACTGCCGTGTATTCCCATCCTCAAGTCTGAGAATCTCAGGTACTGAAATACACTGCCGTGTATTCCCATCCTCAAGTCTGAGAATCTCAGGTACTGAAATACACTGCCATGTATTCCCATCCTCAAGTCTGAGAATCTCAGGTACTGAAATACACCGCCATGTATTCCCATCCTCAAGTCTGAGAATCTCAGGTACTGAAATACACCGCCATGTATTCCCATCCTCAAGTCTGAGAATCTCAGGTACTGAAATACACTGCCGTGTATTCCCATCCTCAAGTCTGAGAATCTCAGGTACTGAAATACACTGCTGTGTATTCCCATCCTCAAGTCTGAGAATCTCAGGTACTGAAATACACCGCCATGTATTCCCATCCTCAAGTCTGAGAATCTCAGGTACTGAAATACACCGCCATGTATTCCCATCCTCGAGTCTGAGAATCTCAGGTACTGAAATACACCGCCATGTTTTCCCATCCTCAAGTCTGAGAATCTCAGGTACTGAAATACACTGCCATGTATTCCCATCCTCAAGTCTGAGAATCTCAGGTACTGAAATACATCGCCATGTATTCGCATCCTCAAGTCTGAGAATCTCAGGTACTGAAATACACTGCCGTGTATTCCCATCCTCAAGTCTGAGAATCTCGGGTACTGAAATACACTGCCGTGTATTCCCATCCTCAAGTCTGAGAATCTCAGGTACTGAAATACACTGCCATGTATTTCCATCCTCAAGTCTGAGAATCTCAGGTACTGAAATACACTGCCATGTATTCCCATCCTCAAGTCTGAGAATCTCAGGTACTGAAATACACTGCCATGTATTTCCATCCTCAAGTCTGAGAATCTCAGGTACTGAAATACACTGCCATGTATTCCCATCCTCAAGTCTGAGAATCTCAGGTACTGAAATACACTGCCATGTATTCCCATCCTCAAGTCTGAGAATCTCAGGTACTGAAATACACTGCCATGTATTCCCATCCTCAAGTCTGAGAATCTCAGGTACTGAAATACACTGCCTCGTATTCCCATCCTCAAGTCTGAGAATCTCAGGTACTGAAATACACTGCCATGTATTCCCATCCTCAAGTCTGAGAATCTCAGGTACTGAAATACACTGCCGTGTATTCCCATCCTCAAGTCTGAGAATCTCAGGTACTGAAATACACTGCCATGTATTCCCATCCTCAAGTCTGAGAATCTCAGGTACTGAAATACACTGCCATGTATTCCCATCCTCAAGTCTGAGAATCTCAGGTACTGAAATACATCGCCATGTATTCGCATCCTCAAGTCTGAGAATCTCAGGTACTGAAATACACTGCCGTGTATTCCCATCCTCAAGTCTGAGAATCTCGGGTACTGAAATACACCGCCATGTATTCCCATCCTCAAGTCTGAGAATCTCAGGTACTGAAATACACTGCCATGTATTCCCATCCTCAAGTCTGAGAATCTCAGGTACTGAAATACATCGCCATGTATTCGCATCCTCAAGTCTGAGAATCTCAGGTACTGAAATACACTGCCGTGTATTCCCATCCTCAAGTCTGAGAATCTCGGGTACTGAAATACACTGCCGTGTATTCCCATCCTCAAGTCTGAGAATCTCAGGTACTGAAATACACTGCCGTGTATTCCCATCCTCATGTCTGAGAATCTCAGGTACTGAAATACACTGCCGTGTATTCCCATCCTCAAGTCTGAGAATCTCGGGTACTGAAATACACTGCCGTGTATTCCCATCCTCAAGTCTGAGAATCTCAGGTACTGAAATACACTGCCGTGTATTCCCATCCTCAAGTCTGAGAATCTCGGGTACTGAAATACACTGCCATGTATTTCCATCCTCAAGTCTGAGAATCTCAGGTACTGAAATACACTGCCATGTATTCCCATCCTCAAGTCTGAGAATCTCAGGTACTGAAATACACCGCCATGTATTCCCATCCTCAAGTCTGAGAATCTCAGGTACTGAAATACACTGCCATGTATTCCCATCCTCAAGTCTGAGAATCTCAGGTACTGAAATACACTGCCGTGTATTCCCATCCTCAAGTCTGAGAATCTCAGGTACTGAAATACACTGCCATGTATTCCCATCCTCAAGTCTGAGAATCTCAGGTACTGAAATACACTGCCATGTATTCCCATCCTCAAGTCTGAGAATCTCAGGTACTGAAATACATCGCCATGTATTCGCATCCTCAAGTCTGAGAATCTCAGGTACTGAAATACACTGCCGTGTATTCCCATCCTCAAGTCTGAGAATCTCGGGTACTGAAATACACTGCCGTGTATTCCCATCCTCAAGTCTGAGAATCTCAGGTACTGAAATACACTGCCATGTATTTCCATCCTCAAGTCTGAGAATCTCAGGTACTGAAATACACTGCCATGTATTCCCATCCTCAAGTCTGAGAATCTCAGGTACTGAAATACACTGCCATGTATTTCCATCCTCAAGTCTGAGAATCTCAGGTACTGAAATACACTGCCGTGTATTCCCATCCTCAAGTCTGAGAATCTCAGGTACTGAAATACACTGCCATGTATTCCCATCCTCAAGTCTGAGAATCTCAGGTACTGAAATACACCGCCATGTATTCCCATCCTCAAGTCTGAGAATCTCAGGTACTGAAATACACCGCCATGTATTCTCATCCTCAAGTCTGAGAATCTCAGGTACTGAAATACACTGCCGTGTATTCCCATCCTCAAGTCTGAGAATCTCAGGTACTGAAATACACCGCCATGTATTCCCATCCTCAAGTCTGAGAATCTCAGGTACTGAAATACACCGCCATGTATTCGCATCCTCAAGTCTGAGAATCTCAGGTACTGAAATACACTGCCGTGTATTCCCATCCTCAAGTCTGAGAATCTCGGGTACTGAAATACACTGCCGTGTATTCCCATCCTCAAGTCTGAGAATCTCA
Organism: Brachyptera risi; assembly: GCA_964007535.1. Taxonomy (NCBI): domain Eukaryota; kingdom Metazoa; phylum Arthropoda; class Insecta; order Plecoptera; family Taeniopterygidae; genus Brachyptera; species Brachyptera risi. The sequence goes on from OZ023329.1 coordinate 6,023,262, forward strand.
GGTACTGAAATACACTGCCATGTATTTCCATCCTCAAGTCTGAGAATCTCAGGTACTGAAATACACTGCCATGTATTCCCATCCTCAAGTCTGAGAATCTCAGGTACTAAAATACACTGCCATGTATTCCCATCCTCAAGTCTGAGAATCTCAGGTACTGAAATACATCGCCATGTATTCGCATCCTCAAGTCTGAGAATCTCAGGTACTGAAATACACAGCCGTGTATTCCCATCCTCAAGTCTGAGAATCTCGGGTACTGAAATACACTGCCGTGTATTCCCATCCTCAAGTCTGAGAATCTCAGGTACTGAAATACACTGCCATGTATTCCCATCCTCAAGTCTGAGAATCTCGGGTATTGAAATACACTGCCATGTATTCCCATCCTCAAGTCTGAGAATCTCAGGTACTGAAATACACTGCCATGTATTCCCATCCTCAAGTCTGAGAATCTCAGATACTGAAATACACTGCCATGTATTCCCATCCTCAAGTCTGAGAATCTCAGGTACTGAAATACACTGCCGTGTATTCCCATCCTCAAGTCTGAGAATCTCAGGTACTGAAATACACTGCCATGTATTCCCATCCTCAAGTCTGAGAATCTCAGGTACTGAAATACACCGCCATGTATTCCCATCCTCAAGTCTGAGAATCTCAGGTACTGAAATACACCGCCATGTATTCGCATCCTCATGTCTGAGAATCTCAGGTACTGAAATACACCGCCATGTATTCCCATCCTCAAGTCTGAGAATCTCAGGTACTGAAATACACTGCCATGTATTCCCATCCTCAAGTCTGAGAATCTCAGGTACTGAAATACACTGCCATGTATTCCCATCCTCAAGTCTGAGAATCTCAGGTACCGGTACTGAAATACACTGCCATGTATTCCCATCCTCAAGTCTGAGAATCTCAGGTACTGAAATACACTGCCATGTATTCCCATCCTCAAGTCTGAGAATCTCAGGTACTGAAATACACTGCCATTTATTCCCATCCTCAAGTCTGAGAATCTCAGGTACTGAAATACACTGCCATGTATTCCCATCCTCAAGTCTGAGAATCTCAGGTACTGAAATACACTGCCGTGTATTCCCATCCTCAGGTCTGAGAATCTCAGGTACTGAAATACACTGCCATGTATTCCCATCCTCAAGTCTGAGAATCTCAGGTACTGAAATACACCGCCATGTATTCCCATCCTCAAGTCTGAGAATCTCAGGTACTGAAATACACCGCCATGTATTCGCATCCTCAAGTCTGAGAATCTCAGGTACTGAAATACACCACCATGTATTCCCATCCTCAAGTTTGAGAATCTCAGGTACTGGAATACACTGCCATGTATTCCCATCCTCAAGTCTGAGAATCTCAGGTACTGAAATACACTGCCATGTATTCCCATCCTCAAGTCTGAGAATCTCAGGTACTGAAATACACTGCCATGTATTCACATCCTCAAGTCTGAGAATCTCAGGTACTGAAATACACTGCCATGTATTCACATCCTCAAGTCTGAGAATCTCAGGTACTGAAATACACTGCCATGTATTCCCATCCTCAAGTCTGAGAATTTCAGGTACTGAAATACACTGCCATGTATTTCCATCCTCAAGTCTGAGAATCTCAGGCTCTGAAATACACTGCCATGTATTCCCATCCTCAAGTCTGAGAATCTCAGGTACTGAAAAACACTGCCATGTATTCCCATCCTCAAGTCTGAGAATCTCAGGTACTGAAATACACTGCCATGTCATCCCATCATCAAGTCTGAGAATCTCAGGTACTGAAATACACTGCCATGTATTCCCATCCTCAAGTCTGAGAATCTCGGGTACTGAAATACACTGCCATGTATTCGCATCCTCAAGTCTGAGAATCTCAGGTACTGAAATACACTGCCATGTATTCCCATCCTCAAGTCTGAGAATCTCAGGTACTGAAATACACTGCCATGTATTCACATCCTCAAGTCTGAGAATCTCGGGTACTGAAATACACTGCCATGTATTCCCATCCTCAAGTCTGAGAATCTCAGGTACTGAAATACACCGCCATGTATTCCCATCCTCAAGTCTGAGAATCTCAGGTACTGAAATACACTGCCGTGTATTCCCATCCTCAAGTCTGAGAATCTCGGGTACTGAAATACACTGCCATGTATTCGCATCCTCAAGTCTGAGAATCTCGGGTACTGAAATACGCTGCCGTGTATTCCCATCCTCAAGTCTGAGAATCTCAGGTACTGAAATACACTGCCATGTATTCCCATCCTCAAGTCTGAGAATCTTAGGTACTGAAATACACTGCCATGTATTCCCATCCTCAAGTCTGAGAATCTCAGGTACTGAAATACACTGCCGTGTATTCCCATCCTCAAGTCTGAGAATCTCAGGTACTGAAATACACTGCCATGTATTCCCATCCTCAAGTCTGAGAATCTCAGGTACTGAAATACACCGCCATGTATTCCCATCCTCAAGTCTGAGAATCTCAGGTACTGAAATACACCGCCATGTATTCGCATCCTCAAGTCTGAGAATCTCAGGTACTGAAATACACCGCGATGTATTCCCATCCTCAAGTCTGAGAATCTCAGGTACTGAAATACACTGCCATGTATTCCCATCCTCAAGTCTGAGAATCTCAGGTACTGAAATACACTGCCATGTATTCCCATCCTCAAGTCTGAGAATCTCAGGTACTGAAATACACTGCCGTGTATTCCCATCCTCAAGTCTGAGAATCTCAGGTACTGAAATACACTGCCATGTATTCCCATCCTCAAGTCTGAGAATCTCAGGTACTGAAATACACTGCCGTGTATTCCCATCCTCAAGTCTGAGAATCTCAGGTACTGAAATACACTGCCATGTATTCCCATCCTCAAGTCTGAGAATCTCAGGTACTGAAATACACTGCCATGTATTCCCATCCTCAAGTCTGAGAATCTCAGGTACTGAAATACACCGCCATGTATTCCCATCCTCAAGTCTGAGAATCTCAGGTACTGAAATACACTGCCATGTATTCCCATCCTCAAGTCTGAGAATCTCAGGTACTGAAATACACTGCCATGTATTCCCATCCTCAAGTCTGAGAATCTCGGGTACTGAAATACATTGCCATGTATTCCCATCCTCAAGTCTGAGAATCTCAGGTACTGAAATACACTGCCGTGTATTCCCATCCTCAAGTCTGAGAATCTCAGGTACTGAAATACACTGCCATGTATTCCCATCCCCAAGTCTGAGAATCTCAGGTACTGAAATACACTGCCATGTATTCCCTTCCTCAAGTCTGAGAATCTCAGGTACTGAAATACACTGCCATGTATTCCCATCCTCAAGTCTGAGAATCTCAGGTACTGAAATACACTGCCATGTATTCCCATCCTCAAGTCTGAGAATCTCGGGTACTGAAATACACTGCCGTGTATTCCCATCCTCAAGTCTGAGAATCTCAGGTACTGAGATACACTGCCATGTATTCCCATCCTCAAGTCTGAGAATCTCAGGTACTGAAATACACTGCCATGTATTCCCATCCTCAAGTCTGAGAATCTCAGGTACTGAAATACACTGCCATGTATTCCCATCCTCAAGTCTGAGAATCTCAGGTACTGAAATACACTGCCATGTATTCACATCCTCAAGTCTGAGAATCTCAGGTACTGAAATACACTGCCATGTATTCCCATCCTCAAGTCTGAGAATTTCAGGTACTGAAATACACTGCCATGTATTTCCATCCTCAAGTCTGAGAATCTCAGGCTCTGAAATACACTGCCATGTATTCCCATCCTCAAGTCTGAGAATCTCAGGTACTGAAATACACTGCTGTGTATTCCCATCCTCAAGTCTGAGAATCTCGGGTACTGAAAAACACTGCCATGTATTCCCATCCTCAAGTCTGAGAATCTCAGGTACTGAAATACACTGCCATGTCATCCCATCATCAAGTCTGAGAATCTCAGGTACTGAAATACACTGCCATGTATTCCCATCCTCAAGTCTGAGAATCTCAGGTACTGAAATACACTGCCATGTATTTCCATCCTCAAGTCTGAGAATCTCAGGTACTGAAATACACTGCCATGTATTCCCATCCTCAAGTCTGAGAATCTCAGGTACTGAAATACACCGCCATGTATTCCCATCCTCAAGTCTGAGAATCTCAGGTACTGAAATACACTGCCATGTATTCCCATCCTCAAGTCTGAGAATCTCAGGTACTGAAATACACCGCCATGTATTCCCATCCTCGAGTCTGAGAATCTCAGGTACTGAAATACACCGCCATGTTTTCCCATCCTCAAGTCTGAGAATCTCAGGTACTGAAATACACTGCCATGTATTCCCATCCTCAAGTCTGAGAATCTCAGGTACTGAAATACATCGCCATGTATTCGCATCCTCAAGTCTGAGAATCTCAGGTACTGAAATACACTGCCATGTATTCCCATCCTCAAGTCTGAGAATCTCGGGTACTGAAATACACTGCCATGTATTCCCATCCTCAAGTCTGAGAATCTCAGGTACTGAAATACACTGCCATGTATTCCCATCCTCAAGTCTGAGAATCTCGGGTACTGAAATACACTGCCGTGTATTCCCATCCTCAAGTCTGAGAATCTCAGGTACTGAAATACACTGCCATGTATTTCCATCCTCAAGTCTGAGAATCTCAGGTACTGAAATACACTGCCATGTATTCCCATCCTCAAGTCTGAGAATCTCAGGTACTGAAATACACTGCCATGTATTTCCATCCTCAAGTCTGAGAATCTCAGGTACTGAAATACACTGCCATGTATTCCCATCCTCAAGTCTGAGAATCTCAGGTACTGAAATACACCGCCATGTATTCCCATCCTCAAGTCTGAGAATCTCAGGTACTGAAATACACTGCCATGTATTCCCATCCTCAAGTCTGAGAATCTCAGGTACTGAAATACACTGCCGTGTATTCCCATCCTCAAGTCTGAGAATCTCAGGTACTGAAATACACTGCCATGTATTCCCATCCTCAAGTCTGAGAATCTCAGGTACTGAAATACACTGCCGTGTATTCCCATCCTCAAGTCTGAGAATCTCAGGTACTGAAATACACTGCCATGTATTCCCATCCTCAAGTCTGAGAATCTCAGGTACTGAAATACACTGCCATGTATTCCCATCCTCAAGTCTGAGAATCTCAGGTACTGAAATACATCGCCATGTATTCGCATCCTCAAGTCTGAGAATCTCAGGTACTGAAATACACTGCCGTGTATTCCCATCCTCAAGTCTGAGAATCTCGGGTACTGAAATACACCGCCATGTATTCCCATCCTCAAGTCTGAGAATCTCAGGTACTGAAATACACTGCCATGTATTCCCATCCTCAAGTCTGAGAATCTCAGGTACTGAAATACATCGCCATGTATTCGCATCCTCAAGTCTGAGAATCTCAGGTACTGAAATACACTGCCGTGTATTCCCATCCTCAAGTCTGAGAATCTCGGGTACTGAAATACACTGCCGTGTATTCCCATCCTCAAGTCTGAGAATCTCAGGTACTGAAATACACTGCCGTGTATTCCCATCCTCATGTCTGAGAATCTCAGGTACTGAAATACACTGCCGTGTATTCCCATCCTCAAGTCTGAGAATCTCGGGTACTGAAATACACTGCCGTGTATTCCCATCCTCAAGTCTGAGAATCTCAGGTACTGAAATACACTGCCGTGTATTCCCATCCTCAAGTCTGAGAATCTTGGGTACTGAAATACACTGCCATGTATTTCCATCCTCAAGTCTGAGAATCTCAGGTACTGAAATACACTGCCATGTATTCCCATCCTCAAGTCTGAGAATCTCAGGTACTGAAATACACCGCCATGTATTCCCATCCTCAAGTCTGAGAATCTCAGGTACTGAAATACACTGCCATGTATTCCCATCCTCAAGTCTGAGAATCTCAGGTACTGAAATACACTGCCGTGTATTCCCATCCTCAAGTCTGAGAATCTCAGGTACTGAAATACACTGCCATGTATTCCCATCCTCAAGTCTGAGAATCTCAGGTACTGAAATACACTGCCATGTATTCCCATCCTCAAGTCTGAGAATCTCAGGTACTGAAATACATCGCCATGTATTCGCATCCTCAAGTCTGAGAATCTCAGGTACTGAAATACACTGCCGTGTATTCCCATCCTCAAGTCTGAGAATCTCGGGTACTGAAATACACTGCCGTGTATTCCCATCCTCAAGTCTGAGAATCTCAGGTACTGAAATACACTGCCATGTATTTCCATCCTCAAGTCTGAGAATCTCAGGTACTGAAATACAGTGCCATGTATTCCCATCCTCAAGTCTGAGAATCTCAGGTACTGAAATACACTGCCAAATATTTCCATCCTCAAGTCTGAGAATCTCAGGTACTGAAATACACTGCCGTGTATTCCCATCCTCAAGTCTGAGAATCTCAGGTACTGAAATACACTGCCATGTATTCCCATCCTCAAGTCTGAGAATCTCAGGTACTGAAATACACCGCCATGTATTCCCATCCTCAAGTCTGAGAATCTCAGGTACTGAAATACACCGCCATGTATTCCCATCCTCAAGTCTGAGAATCTCAGGTACTGAAATACACTGCCGTGTATTCCCATCCTCAAGTCTGAGAATCTCAGGTACTGAAATACACCGCCATGTATTCCCATCCTCAAGTCTGAGAATCTCAGGTACTGAAATACACCGCCATGTATTCGCATCCTCAAGTCTGAGAATCTCAGGTACTGAAATACACTGCCGTGTATTCCCATCCTCAAGTCTGAGAATCTCGGGTACTGAAATACACTGCCGTGTATTCCCATCCTCAAGTCTGAGAATCTCAGGTACTGAAATACACTGCCATGTATTTCCATCCTCAAGTCTGAGAATCTCAGGTACTGAAATACACTGCCATGTATTCCCATCCTCAAGTCTGAGAATCTCAGGTACTGAAATACACTGCCATGTATTCCCATCCTCAAGTCTGAGAATCTCAGGTACTGAAATACATCGCCATGTATTCGCATCCTCAAGTCTGAGAATCTCAGGTACTGAAATACACTGCCGTGTATTCCCATCCTCAAGTCTGAGAATCTCGGGTACTGAAATACACTGCCGTGTATTCCCATCCTCAAGTCTGAGAATCTCAGGTACTGAAATACACTGCCATGTATTCCCATCCTCAAGTCTGAGAATCTCGGGTATTGAAATACACTGCCATGTATTCCCATCCTCAAGTCTGAGAATCTCAGGTACTGAAATACACTGCCATGTATTCCCATCCTCAAGTCTGAGAATCTCAGATACTGAAATACACTGCCATGTATTCCCATCCTCAAGTCTGAGAATCTCAGGTACTGAAATACACTGCCGTGTATTCCCATCCTCAAGTCTGAGAATCTCAGGTACTGAAATACACTGCCATGTATTCCCATCCTCAAGTCTGAGAATCTCAGGTACTGAAATACACCGCCATGTATTCCCATCCTCAAGTCTGAGAATCTCAGGTACTGAAATACACCGCCATGTATTCGCATCCTCAAGTCTGAGAATCTCAGGTACTGAAATACACCGCCATGTATTCCCATCCTCAAGTCTGAGAATCTCAGGTACTGAAATACACTGCCATGTATTCCCATCCTCAAGTCTGAGAATCTCAGGTACTGAAATACACTGCCATGTATTCCCATCCTCAAGTCTGAGAATCTCAGGTACCGGTACTGAAATACACTGCCATGTATTCCCATCCTCAAGTCTGAGAATCTCAGGTACTGAAATACACTGCCATGTATTCCCATCCTCAAGTCTGAGAATCTCAGGTACTGAAATACACTGCCATGTATTCCCATCCTCAAGTCTGAGAATCTCAGGTACTGAAATACACTGCCATGTATTCCCATCCTCAAGTCTGAGAATCTCAGGTACTGAAATACACTGCCGTGTATTCCCATCCTCAGGTCTGAGAATCTCAGGTACTGAAATACACTGCCATGTATTCCCATCCTCAAGTCTGAGAATCTCAGGTACTGAAATACACCGCCATGTATTCCCATCCTCAAGTCTGAGAATCTCAGGTACTGAAATACACCGCCATGTATTCGCATCCTCAAGTCTGAGAATCTCAGGTACTGAAATACACCGCCATGTATTCCCATCCTCAAGTTTGAGAATCTCAGGTACTGGAATACACTGCCATGTATTCCCATCCTCAAGTCTGAGAATCTCAGGTACTGAAATACACTGCCATGTATTCCCATCCTCAAGTCTGAGAATCTCAGGTACTGAAATACACTGCCATGTATTCCCATCCTCAAGTCTGAGAATCTCAGGTACTGAAATACACTGCCATGTATTCACATCCTCAAGTCTGAGAATCTCAGGTACTGAAATACACTGCCATGTATTCCCATCCTCAAGTCTGAGAATTTCAGGTACTGAAATACACTGCCATGTATTTCCATCCTCAAGTCTGAGAATCTCAGGCTCTGAAATACACTGCCATGTATTCCCATCCTCAAGTCTGAGAATCTCAGGTACTGAAAAACACTGCCATGTATTCCCATCCTCAAGTCTGAGAATCTCAGGTACTGAAATACACTGCCATGTCATCCCATCATCAAGTCTGAGAATCTCAGGTACTGAAATACACTGCCATGTATTCCCATCCTCAAGTCTGAGAATCTCGGGTACTGAAATACACTGCCATGTATTCGCATCCTCAAGTCTGAGAATCTCAGGTACTGAAATACACTGCCATGTATTCCCATCCTCAAGTCTGAGAATCTCAGGTACTGAAATACACTGCCATGTATTCACATCCTCAAGTCTGAGAATCTCGGGTACTGAAATACACTGCCATGTATTCCCATCCTCAAGTCTGAGAATCTCAGGTACTGAAATACACCGCCATGTATTCCCATCCTCAAGTCTGAGAATCTCAGGTACTGAAATACACTGCCGTGTATTCCCATCCTCAAGTCTGAGAATCTCGGGTACTGAAATACACTGCCATGTATTCGCATCCTCAAGTCTGAGAATCTCGGGTACTGAAATACGCTGCCGTGTATTCCCATCCTCAAGTCTGAGAATCTCAGGTACTGAAATACACTGCCATGTATTCCCATCCTCAAGTCTGAGAATCTTAGGTACTGAAATACACTGCCATGTATTCCCATCCTCAAGTCTGAGAATCTCAGGTACTGAAATACACTGCCGTGTATTCCCATCCTCAAGTCTGAGAATCTCAGGTACTGAAATACACTGCCATGTATTCCCATCCTCAAGTCTGAGAATCTCAGGTACTGAAATACACCGCCATGTATTCCCATCCTCAAGTCTGAGAATCTCAGGTACTGAAATACACCGCCATGTATTCGCATCCTCAAGTCTGAGAATCTCAGGTACTGAAATACACCGCCATGTATTCCCATCCTCAAGTCTGAGAATCTCAGGTACTGAAATACACTGCCATGTATTCCCATCCTCAAGTCTGAGAATCTCAGGTACTGAAATACACTGCCATGTATTCCCATCCTCAAGTCTGAGAATCTCAGGTACTGAAATACACTGCCGTGTATTCCCATCCTCAAGTCTGAGAATCTCAGGTACTGAAATACACTGCCATGTATTCCCATCCTCAAGTCTGAGAATCTCAGGTACTGAAATACACTGCCGTGTATTCCCATCCTCAAGTCTGAGAATCTCAGGTACTGAAATACACTGCCATGTATTCCCATCCTCAAGTCTGAGAATCTCAGGTACTGAAATACACTGCCATGTATTCCCATCCTCAAGTCTGAGAATCTCAGGTACTGAAATACACCGCCATGTATTCCCATCCTCAAGTCTGAGAATCTCAGGTACTGAAATACACTGCCATGTATTCCCATCCTCAAGTCTGAGAATCTCAGGTACTGAAATACACTGCCATGTATTCCCATCCTCAAGTCTGAGAATCTCGGGTACTGAAATACATTGCCATGTATTCCCATCCTCAAGTCTGAGAATCTCAGGTACTGAAATACACTGCCGTGTATTCCCATCCTCAAGTCTGAGAATCTCAGGTTCTGAAATACACTGCCGTGTATTCCCATCCTCAAGTCTGAGAATCTCAGGTACTGAAATACACTGCCGTGTATTCCCATCCCCAAGTCTGAGAATCTCAGGTACTGAAATACACTGCCATGTATTCCCTTCCTCAAGTCTGAGAATCTCAGGTACTGAAATACACTGCCATGTATTCCCATCCTCAAGTCTGAGAATCTCAGGTACTGAAATACACTGCCATGTATTCCCATCCTCAAGTCTGAGAATCTCGGGTACTGAAATACACTGCCGTGTATTCCCATCCTCAAGTCTGAGAATCTCAGGTACTGAGATACACTGCCATGTATTCCCATCCTCAAGTCTGAGAATCTCAGGTACTGAAATACACTGCCATGTATTCCCATCCTCAAGTCTGAGAATCTCAGGTACTGAAATACACTGCCATGTATTCCCATCCTCAAGTCTGAGAATCTCAGGTACTGAAATACACTGCCATGTATTCCCATCCTCAAGTCTGAGAATCTCAGGTACTGAAATACACCGCCATGTATTCCCATCCTCAAGTCTGAGAATCTCAGGTACTGAAATACACCGCCATGTATTCGCATCCTCAAGTCTGAGAATCTCAGGTACTGAAATACACCGCCATGTATTCCCATCCTCAAGTCTGAGAATCTCAGGTACTGAAATACACTGCCATGTATTCCCATCCTCAAGTCTGAGAATCTCAGGTACTGAAATACACTGCCATGTATTCCCATCCTCAAGTCTGAGAATCTCAGGTACTGAAATACACTGCCGTGTATTCCCATCCTCAAGTCTGAGAATCTCAGGTACTGAAATACACTGCCATGTATTTCCATCCTCAAGTCTGAGAATCTCAGGTACTGAAATACACTGCCATGTATTCCCATCCTCAAGTCTGAGAATCTCAGGTACTGAAATACACTGCCATGTATTCCCATCCTCAAGTCTGAGAATCTCGGGTACTGAAATACGCTGCCGTGTATTCCCATCCTCAAGTCTGAGAATCTCAGGTACTGAAATACACCGCCATGTATTCCCATCCTCAAGTCTGAGAATTTCAGGTACTGAAATACACTGCCATGTATTCCCATCCTCAAGTCTGAGAATCTCAGGTACTGAAATACACTGCCATGTATTCCCATCCTCAAGTCTGAGAATCTCAGGTACTGAAATACACTGCCATGTATTCCCATCCTCAAGTCTGATAATCTCAGGTACTGAAATACACTGCCATGTATTTCCATCCTCAAGTCTGAGAATCTCAGGTTCTGAAATACACTGCCATGTATTCCCATCCTCAAGTCTGAGAATCTCAGGTACTGAAATACACTGCCATGTATTCCCATCCTCAAGTCTGAGAATCTCAGGTTCTGAAATACACTGCCATGTATTCCCATCCTCAAGTCTGAGAATCTCAGGTTCTGAAATACACTGCCATGTATTCCCATCCTCAAGTCTGATAATCTCAGGTACTGAAATACACTGCCATGTATTTCCATCCTCAAGTCTGAGAATCTCAGGTTCTGAAATACACTGCCATGTATTCCCATCCTCAAGTCTGAAAATCTCGGGTACTGAAATACGCTGCCGTGTATTCCCATCCTCAAGTCTGAGAATCTCAGGTACTGAAATACACCGCCATGTATTCCCATCCTCAAGTCTGAGAATCTCAGGTACTGAAATACACTGCCATGTATTCCCATCCTCAAGTCTGATAATCTCAGGTACTGAAATACACTGCCATGTATTTCCATCCTCAAGTCTGAGAATCTCAGGTTCTGAAATACACTGCCATGTATTCCCATCCTCAAGTCTGAGAATCTCAGGTACAGAAATACACTGCCATGTATTCCCATCCTCAAGTCTGAGAATCTCAGGTACTGAAATACACTGCCATGTATTCCCATCCTCAAGTCTGAGAATCTCAGGTACTGAAATACACTGCCATGTATTCCCATCCTCAAGTCTGATAATCTCAGGTACTGAAATACACTGCCATGTATTTCCATCCTCAAGTCTGAGAATCTCAGGTTCTGAAATACACTGCCATGTATTCCCATCCTCAAGTCTGAGAATCTCGGGTACTGAAATACGCTGCCGTGTATTCCCATCCTCAAGTCTGAGAATCTCAGGTACTGAAATACACCGCCATGTATTCCCATCCTCAAGTCTGAGAATCTCAGGTACTGAAATACACTGCCATGTATTCCCATCCTCAAGTCTGATAATCTCAGGTACTGAAATACACTGCCATGTATTCCCATCCTCAAGTCTGAGAATCTCAGGTACTGAAATACACTGCCGTGTATTCCCATCCTCAAGTCTGAGAATCTCAGGTACTGAAATACACTGCCATGTATTCCCGTCCTCAAGTCTGAGAATGTCAGGTACTGAAATACACTGCCATGTATTCCCGTCCTCAAGTCTGAGAATCTCAGGTACTGAAATACACTGCCATGTATTCCCATCCTCAAGTCTGAGAATCTCGGGTACTGAAATACACTGCCATGTATTCCCATCCTCAAGTCTGAGAATCTCAGGTACTGAAATACACTGCCGTGTATTCCCATCCTCAAGTCTGAGAATCTCTGGTACTGAAATACACTGCCATGTATTCCCATCCTCAAGTCTGAGAATCTCAGGTACTGATTTACACTGTCATGTCATCCCATCCTCAAGTCTGAGAATCTCAGGTACTGAAATACACTGCCATGTATTTCCATCGTCAAGTCTGAGAATCTCAACCTTCTCCAGCGTAACAACGAGATTGACCGACATGATACACAGCCCTCTGAGGACCTACGTGTCGAGAAACTCAGACTCGTGTTCTAGAAGAGAGAACCTCAATATTGAATGTCAAGTTATAAACAAGCTGTCAATCGAAACAATTCCCAACATACCGGTACCTGTATTCAAAACAAGGGTCGAGTATTAATAATAATAATAATAATAATAATAATAATAATAATAATTGTTTTTATTATTGGCGACTGTACCTTACAGTATGATAAAAGGAATAACATTAAGAGTGAAAACATTTTGTTAAAATACGATGATCGTAATAACATTCATAGATGGCTTAGATAATCATCAACAGAATAAAAAGCATGCACAACTAAGAAATTCTTGACGCTATACTTGAATACATTGATGTTTACAATTGACTTTATGTTTACTGGCAAGTTGTTATATAAAACTGACATCAGGTAATATGGGCTTCTAGTGTACAGAGCAAGTGATAATCGCGTGATTTGTCGCGTGATAATGCCTTTCACTTCCTTGACCATTTTCTATCTTCTAACTCTTCTTGAACGATGAATATATTTCATGTGAGCTACGTTGTGTTGGTCCATCATACTATTTGTACAATACCCCCCCAAAAAAACAATCCAAACTCACTCACTATGAGACACATTTTCAAAAAAATCACTGCGTGGCATATTGAGGAAGGCCACCCCTCCCCCCCCCTCACCATCTGGGGGTTGATGGCTTCATGGTATGACTTCTCATGTGTTTTTTTTCTATTTATGGCCACCCCATTTACAGGGATTGAATTATCATCATTTTAATCATTTCAATATAATATAAACTAGTCAAACGCGAAATATGCGTTGTAAGATGAGCAAGATATCTGAATAAGGTATAAAAGTCGTTGAAGTAGTTCTACCCTTGCTACTTTATCGACTCTGGTATTCTACACACCTTGATATCTGAATAAGCTATAAAAGTCGTTAAAGTAGTTCTACTCTTGCCACTTCATTGACTCTGGTATTCTACACACCTTGATGTAGCGATAAAAAATACTTCATTGTTGGTCAACTCTTGAATCTAGAAAGCAGTGAATCTCGACAACTTAATTCTGTCACAATTTTTATGATATATTTGATGAATTTTATCATTTTTTTTTTTTTCTTCAAAACGGCTGATTGGAATTGCATACAAAATCGTGAAATTGTGTAAAATCTATGTATACACATCTAGACAAAATTTCATCCCATTTGGAGAGATTTTATTTTTCCACATTTTCCGCCCAGCCAAATCTTATGGGGTTTTTAGAAACTTTGAGATGATTTTTCTCAAAATCGGTCAGACCGATTCATTCCAAAAACCATACGGTTCTAAGTTGGATGAGTTTTCGTATGCAAAATAAGTTTCATGTCGATCAGTTGAACCCTGCAACCTGTGGAGTGCCCACAAAAAAAAAAAAAAAAAAAAAAAAAAAACACAGACAAAGCCCTATAAGAGTGGGATGGAGACTCTGCTATGCTATCTAATCAATTCATTATCAATTCAATTTAATCAAAATTGAGATATTTCGATTGATTTTATACTCGTACAACTGTTTTATTCAATTGCTTACCTTTTTTTAGATAGGCCTACTAATCATGTAGAATTCAATTTTCAATATTCATCCATCATTTATCTACCGTATTTATCATTATATTGTATTACTTCCTCCCATACACCCCTGAATAGGTTTCTGCGTATAGAGTATTGGCCATTGTTTTACAATATGTAGGCCTACAATCTGAAAATCGAGAGTATCTAGTAAATCTGTAAACATTGCACTATTCTCACCTTGTTTACTTCAGAAGAAGTGATACTCCCTTTGAGCGCAAGTTTTCTTCCATCTTTGTACAAAGCGACGACTGAATGTATTGGTGGTGCGTCGTTGTTGACGTAATCTTCCAGTTTGAGACAGACTCTTCTTGACTTTGTGTCGACATCTATGAACTTTGTTACGAGCTTGCCAACTTTTTCAGTCAGATTCAGACCATTCACAGCTGGAATAGAGGAAAACATACTCACTCGAGTGTAACTCTAACTAGATAGGTCTTGTATCAAAGCTATTTCAGCTGATACCATCAGTACTGCTAGTTCCAGCAAAATCTACGCAGCACGCTAGGTGTAAAGAGGCCAGTGGGCCACTCTTTATACATGCACGCATCAAATGTACGTCATTATTGTCGGTGAGTCGGGCTTCCATCGCACATAGTCCGATACAAGACCTCTCTTCTCCAGAGTGTGACTGTGACGTAGGGTTTCCGTGGATACGACACTCGCGATATTCTGTGTCGCCGCAGATCACGTTGTGCCAACACTTGTAGATACGGTGATTAAATATATTCATTTCTTTAGTATTTCACTATTACATTCACAGATATATCACATCACTACATTTTTTTAACATTAAGATAAGGTCTGACAGTAATTAACAAATATCATCTTTAATATTTAGGAAATAATATAATTAAAAAAGTGAGTGATGCAATTCTAGATAGGAAACTCGCATCCAACAAATTTCAAAACTTCTCTTCTGAAAGCATTTGTAGATGTTAGATTTGTTACTTTATCTTCAAGTTTATTGAATAATCTTATTCCACTGTAGAAGAGTGTCTTGTAGCTACTGCTCTTATTTTTACTTTGCAAATACAATTTATTTGTATTTCTGGTATTGTAATTATGGACCTCACTTGCATAACAAATATTTTCACATAGATAATTTGGTACCTTGCCTCTAGTGATTTTGAACACAAATAATAGTACAAATATTGCCACTCTTTGTTGTACTGTCATCCACTGTAATGCATCGATCATCTCTCTTATGGGAGTTAGTTCATGACATTGCATTACCACTCTCACTGCCCTATTTTTTAACCTCTGCAATTTGTTTATATCTGTACATATAAACAGGGAACTCTATCAGCAATGTCTGTTGAATGGTCTTGCAAGGAAAACCCAGCTCGATCATCAGACAACACGCTTTGACAGCGCAAATGTCAATAGAGGCAGACAAGAAAAAATAATGACTCTATATAGATTTTGTTTGTGATTTTCCAACTCACGTAATGTTAAGTTCACTTGGCCGTTGAATGCGATACCGATAAACTTCACACCGAATAGTTGATGCATCACGAGTACCTCATACATCAGATGGTTACCGCTACTCTTCTTGACCGTGATAAATTGACTATTATGGTTCAACTCGATGTTGTAGTGCTCCCTTGAGCCGTTCAGTTGTTTGTCAGCCTGCAAATATATTGAGTTAATAAGATGCATTCATAGAATATAATCAGCTACATTGGTTTTAGTCAAGATCTACTGGAGTTGATGAATGACGGATGCAGTGATGGGAACATCACCTTACCGATATACATCACTCCCGCAGCTGATAGTGATATATGCTCGTTCCAATCTTGGTGGCCATATTGGGCCTTAACATGTAATATCCGAGCAGGGCATTCTATCCATAATATATGTCAAATATGGCGGAAACTTCTCGATTTGAAAGCGGTGTGAAGCTACTGCCGAGACACTAATATGTACGCTTTCTCAACATTGAGTAACGTATCTCGGTAATATAGCCTATATCTATTGTCTAGCTATAGTAGGCCTACTGGGTGAATCGGAATCCAAAACAAGAATCAGTTGTTACAAGTTCTGCAATCCCTAGTGGGTGAGGCCCAACTTCATGTGTTCTGTTATTAAGTAGTCCACTAGCTGCTAGATCCCAAAGTCAGAACCAGAAGGTAAAACAACACTTCTATTGTGACGGTTAATAAAAGTAGTGTTAGGGTTTAGAGGCGCGGCAACAGCGAGGTTATTTTGTGCTCTTGTCCTTTTACTTTATCGTGGTTGTCGACGTTTGTGGAAGTATCAAGCATATGGAGAGAACGGGAAAGTGAAGGTAATAATAATAGAAAGAAAGAAGAAGATAGAGGAGGATGAAAGTTATGAGAAAAAGCAATAGAATAGAACACAAACGCAAGGTTCAGTACTTCTTCTATATACTCCGGTGACCAAAAGGCTTCCACTTGACTGAGAATGTCCTAGATTGGTCTAGACCCTCACTCCAGACCAAGTGACCCTGCTGGGAGCAATTAATTTACTCCCATCGATAGCTCTGGAGATCACGGAGCCACGCAAGCCCTCACACCACAAGGTATCCGGATCCTCTGAGGGGGTGTTGCGGTAAACACTTCTGTGCCAAATATTATATTTACCGTCTCGCTGTCAGTCTTGATAGTGTCAAACATTAGTATATCGAAACATTTTCTTGTAAAATTTCCTTTGAATATCATCTGTTTTCCGTTGTCCAATAGATTTGAACAGAGCGCAGCTTTATTTGATGATCTCCAGCCTCCAGGAGCGAACCTCACCGCGAGCATGTCTCCTGCATATCCGCTGCTATCGGACATGAGGTACAGATTCACATCCTGATCCTCTGTCCCTCTGACCACGGACACGCTGAATGAGGTTTGGCTCACTGGTAACGATATAGGGGGTGTTGTCTCGTCATAGTCAAGGACGAAAGACTCTGAAATGAGACAAAACATGGAACATGTTTTTGTTGTGTTTGTGGATGTACCAAGATGTGGTGTAGAACAGAGACATCGACTTGATATCAACTTGATATTCACACAAATAATGCAAATATATATTGCAAAAAAAATGTACAAAGTCTCATGTAAAGAATTATTCAGAATAATTAGCAGTTTGAAGAGGTTCATGTAGACCTACTGGTACTCCTTCATCATTATTGTTAATTTTCATTATCAACATCTTATCCTTATCACCAGCTAATTTGGCAGAACCCTCAATATTTTTTAAATATTTCGTTTTTTCCTCTTTTTATTCTAAAGAAGTAATCAATTATAAATTTATAATATTCAATCAATTCACTAGGCTATGGCCCAATATTATTATTTATTTTTTCATCAAATACTTTTGTATTGTCATTTTGCTCTATTTATTTATATGTTATTTCCATTTTTATATCATTCTGTGTCTAATGGGCAACCTTTTGTAAGGCAGATACTGTACTTAATTTTTCTAATAAAGTATGTATATATCTATACTGACCCCATAGTGAATGAAGAATATATAATATGAATGTGAATTTCAAAATTTCATCACGTTCCATTCTTATTTTCATTATTTGTATTTACGGTATTATTCAAGAACAATGGAACCAGGGACACAAGTGCTATGTTACAATGGGTTCAATAGAAGGAAGAAAGCAGTCATGGCCGACTTATTGTAGGAACCATCCTGACATTAGCCTGGCACGCAGAGGAAAATCATAAAAAAACCACTGTAAAGATGGACGGTCACGAGGATCGAACCGGATCTGATATTCCCTGCACCTTCCAGATCACATGAACCGAGCGCGTTAACCACTGCACTGCATGTGCCAGGTCCAGGATTAGAACTTGGAAATCAGAAAATTAAATTAGAAATTATAGTAATGGATACTAACTGCTCTATAATGACTCATATTTCAAATGATCTGAAGGTGAATTTTGAAGTAAATTACCTTGAGAGATCTCAGCAAGTACTGTGTGTACTGACTGATAATTACTCCATTGAACGAACAGTGATGGACGAAATAACTTGCTAGCCCTCTCGGTAACGTGGGTAATTTCTCAACCATTACTAATAAATAATTGACTGATGAATTTCTGATTATGTGTTGGCATAACCATCGGTAGAGACATGTAAAAATAGCATTTGTCAAAGAAGCTATGAAATTTAAAAGTGCTTCCTCACATGTTTTTCTGATATTTCTTTATATTTCAATTGGTTTGATGTTGTTCTATCGTGTTTTTGAAAAGGCGACAAAATGCTACAAACATCTTAATCCACTACGTTTCAATGTATTGGCGATATGGACGCTATATTCGGAATAGAACCATTATAGATGCTATTTTTCCCACAATTATTTCAATCGAGGTGTAAATGGGTGAAGTTAGTTGGGGAATTTGGAAAAAAGTGCAATTGCAAATACAGGCGGTAGGTTTAACCCGCTTGTGGAGTTCTCTTGAATACCTATTGTACACTATATAGTGGTTGTAAGGGTACCGTACTGTTTTTACATTACAAAACGTTGTTGCGCTAAAAAACACGATGTTTCAAAATAATAGATGCACCAAAGTGCTACTTTTCATTATTCTAAATGCTACAAAAAAAAAAAAATAGAAGCTACATTTACATGTCTCTAACCATTGGTTTTGTTAACTGACTAAATATTTCTGATTGCGATTGTATTGGTTTCTCACAGGACTTACTTGTCAGAGGAACGAGAGAGTCAATCCATCCTATCTTGTTCCAGAGGCAAGTTCTGGAGCCGATGAAACATTCATCCAGAGGGACCAGGCCTGTATTGGAACAAACTAACATTAAACAGTATCAACATGAGGATTTCTCATCATTTTCTCTAATGAAACAATCTATACCCTACATACATAGAATCAATATTCATTTAGAGGGCAATCTTGCCACCAGATTAGACACTGATCATCACTTGTAATCACTGCAATCGTGTCACTCGCAGTCTCCTCGTGTCGAGTCCCCCGTGCTACGTGTCATTGCTCCGAGCCGCGCGTCGATTGGGGTCGATCACGATCCTGATGAGGAGGTTACCGATTGTCTCGACGTTCTCTTGATCCGTCGAGGTCCAGTTTTAATGATGCAGAGAGGTGATGAAACCGTAGATATATAACACCAAGATACGTTACTCTATGTCAAGAAGGTGTTCATATTTGTGTATCAGCAGTAGATTCACACCGCTTTGCAAACCGGAAAGTTTCCGCCATATTAGACATGTATAAGTGATAATATAGAATGCTTTGCATAGATTATATTTGTAAATGTCCAATATGGCCGCTGAGATTAGAACAGGCATATATCGCTATCGGCTGCAGGAGTAACGTATCTCGGTGAGTAAATATATATATCTGTGATGGAGCAATCTCAGGTCTGGTAGAGATCTTGGTGAGGCCGTCTCAAGGACAGGGATAAGCAAATCAAGAACATAGAGAGGGTATCGAACATGTCACGGAAACAAACTACTGACGAAACCCCATTTGAGTTACTTCTCGTATACCTTTCACGACGGTATCCAACCAATCACAGAAAGGCTGAGAATCTGTAACACGAGTTCATGGAAGAGCAGACCCAATATGAAAAGAGACAAACGAAGCTTTGCTGGCATCCATTATGGTATTGGTGAGGTAGTGGACAAGCACCTGTTCACACTTGACAGAAACTCGGCCTGAATTCCGCAAACCGTTGTTAGTAACAGCTGAACTACCCTCGGTCGGCTCCTTAAAGAGGTACGGCCCATGGTACTGTCCACATGGCACGTCCATGCAAGTACAAACGATGACAGCGCACTGAATAGGTCTATATTATATGAATCCCTACAGGCACTACTGGGAATATCACTCCATCTGCCTCGAGGATTCTCAAACATTCAGCTTACCTCGAAGACTACGTTTGTTAATGCTGTTTAAATGGAATAACCGTTGTTATTGAATCTATTAGTTGTTGATATTTGATATACCAATTGGTCTCTATCATCGTATTGAATTGTATTGAAAAATCGTATTGAAAAAGTGATGGATGTTCACTTGAATTGTTAACCATTAGTTTTGGAAAAAATTTGGAAATTCAAATAGCACCCGCCTCATATTCCACAAGTACCGGTAGCGGCTTTCATCAGATGTCGGTTGCTTGGTAAGTTGGGTTGACAAGTAAAAAAAACAAGGAAGAATTATTTTAGACAAAAATGTAATCCGATTATTGTATTAGTGGAGCTAGATTAGTAGAACCTAGTTTTCTTTGAGCCATTTGTCATTTGAGACGCACATATGACATAGGCGTATCGACGAGTATATTAGATTTAGTCGATGACCAGCAGTTGTCAGTTGCACTGATACTTTTGTGTGAAGGTATATATAGTTATTAGTTATTGTGTGTGAAATAAACTAGACAAACGCAACATATGCGTTGTATGATGATCGAGATATCTAGCTGATATATTGAGAGTTGTTAAAGTAGTTCTACCCTTGCTACTTCATTGACTCTGGTATTCTACACACCTTGACGCATATGAAAAATACTTCATTGTTGGGCAAATATTGAATCTAGACAGCAGTGAATCTCGGCAACCAATCTGTCATTATTTTTATGATATATTTGATGAATAAAACCAGTTATTTTAATTTTTTTCTTCAAAATGGCTGGTCAGAATTGCAATCAAAATGGTGATCATGTGTAAAGTCTATGTAGGTATACACATTCAGAGAGAATTTGATCTCATTTGGAGAGATTTTATTTTTTAATATTTTCCGCCCAGCCAAATCTTGTGGGGTTTTTAAAAACTTTGAGATGATATTCCTCAAAATCGGTTCAACCAATTCATTTCAAAAACTATACAGTTCTAAGTTGAATGAGTTTGCATGTACAAAAAAAGTTTCATGTCATTCCGTCAAACCCTGCAACCTGTGGAGTGCCCACAAACAAACAAACAAACAAACAAACAAAAACACAGACAGAGCCCTATAAGAGTGGGATGGAGACTTCGCTATGCTCATCTAATCAACAAGATAATTGGATAGTAGGTCGTTGAAGACAAGCTAAGAATGGAAGGGTTTAGGGGAAGGAAGGATCACAAGCTCATTATTCAGAAGGGCTCTGAAGACAGCGTAGGGCAATAACTCTTCACTGGGACGAAGGATACTAGGGTGGAATTCATCAAGTTCTGAGGTTTTGGCTATAGTGCAAAGGCATTCAGAGACCGAGTCGAGTTGAGATACTTCAAAAAGTAAGCTGATAAAATCAAGACATGTAATTATATTAGACATTTATTATTCTATCATAGGCCTAGTTATTTTATTATCTATTGTTGACCATTATTTTCTTATCTATAATAAGTATTAAGGGGGGACAACAATGAGAATATGTCCATTTGTTGAAATTCCCCCTTTTTTTTTTTTTGATGATCAATTTATTTCATACCTCTTTTTTGGGCTACTAAATAAATAATGAGAATTGATTCACTGGTATATTTTATATTTGACTTTTAATCATATAGTGTCGAACCAAATCAGATTCAGAACGGAATACAGTTGAATGTTTGATGGCTGTTTTCTCGTCATCTTTTTTTCCAACGTATTTTGAAGGGAGAAGTAAATAAAATCTATTCCACTTGATGGAATTGCACAATTTTTTTTGTATACTTCATGAATTAGATAATAAACAAAGTTATGCATCATCAATAGTATATCTTGAGAATATCATGCCTAAAATGATTGTTGAAAAAGAAAAAAATTTAAAAAATAATAAAAAAAAAAAAGAGTGTGATATAGATAAATTTGTCATTCCAACAAAAAAGAATTTGGAGTGACACCAATGCATAACTTTGTCGATTGCACTTTCGAGAAGACTATGTGATTTTCAAAAACTACTTTTCTCGAGCCGTTTTTCACCAAAAAGTTTCTCCGTAACAAAATATAGGTTTTAATTAAAAATAAAGAAAAGTTGTTAAAAAATGTAACTTTATATTTTTTATATTCATCTGGTAGTAATGTGGGACCACAATGAAAATAATCAACTCGATTAGGTGTAAAATGTAGAATTCAAGATTTTCAGTGTTGTCCCCCCTTAATTGCTGAGAAGAGAAACTCATACACTGTGTTGTATAATACAAATCTGTTTTAATAAATGATGAATGTATGTAATATGTAATATTTAAATGTTAAAAAAGTGTATCTGATCGTAAATTAACTTTTGTGATTATAATAATGTGAATAAACTATATATGTTCCTTTTTATTGGAGGGGGGGGGGGGGATAAATCTAGCTTACGCATGAAAAATCACTGGGACTGAGCCTGAAGCATTCCTGAAGTCACTTACCCCCAGTGACTTCCTCTCAGACTCACCTTCGTTCTCGCTTCCGTCGGGTTTCGTCTCACTGATCTCTTTCGGCTCATACATCGTAGTGACGTCGTACACAACTGGAACAGAAACATGGATTGGAAAAAGAAAGGGAACCAAAGATTACGCACATAGATTAATGGATTTTGAGAAATCTTGTGGTCAAATTGGATGAATGAAGTAAAGGTGTGAAATTTGCATCTGTGTTTTTCTTTGAAGTGCGTATTATAAGGTGTATTGTTTGACGTTGATATACATTCGGTAGTTTCATTGTCACATTTATTCACAACGTTAATTATATTCAGTAGTTTCATTGTCGCATTTATTCACACACAATCATGCCTCACAGGCATTCACATACCTGGGTACATTCATTATTATTATTCAAGTTGCATTCAAGAATGTTATGACGTTATTACACATATCTATAGAATACAGTAATGAGGTGTGAACTTCGAAGAATACACCAAGGGTTCGACAACCGGCGAATTTTATGTACATCTAGCTGATTTCAGATTCAAAGGGATTTCAGGAAGATTCCATGACAAGTGTACACCAAATTTCAGTTGTCAACCCCTCGAGATACACCAATTGAGCGAACGTTATATGAATGATTGAGTGGCCAAGTGTGAATGACAAAATGTATTATTATTGGTTTTGGTTTTTATATATTCAAGATTGAGTTGGGCTGCATGCCTGAGAATTCAGGTAGTAAAATGGAATGGCTATATCCATGACATCAATAGACCTACTATAAAGAGGGAAGTTGAAGGGTTGAGGTGAAGATTCTATCATATTCTATGGAGAACACAAAATATAATAACAATTAATGTAAAACATCATTCATATAATGCATTTGTTCACTCTCATCTAAGTTACTTAGTAGGGGTATGAGGTAATGCCTATGCCAAAGAATTAGAAGGTATTAAGATATTACAAAACAAGGTTCTCAAAATTCTTTATAGTTTTCGTATGAGAAAACATACTCAGGAACTTTATATAGAAGCAGCAAGGTTGAATGTGAATAGTTTGAATGCAGTAGCATTATGTACGTTAATGTACAAAGTTACTAATAATTTGGTTACGAATGATTTTCAGATCTCATTCAACTCAGAGGTGCATAGATATAATACCAGACAAGCCTTTGATGTACACATTGATTTTACAAGAACAAATATTGGTAAAATGGCGATCATAACCAAAGCTGTGCATTTATATAATGATGTGCCTAAAAATATTAAATGTGTAACTAAGATGAATAAATTCAAAAAATTAATCAAAGTGTATTTTTATAATTGACAATAATAATAGGGTAAGAATGTATTTTTTGTTTTGATAATAATAATAATAATGTTTATTGTCATTTGACCGTTTACATCGTGTATGAATACAATATGCGTATTTCTCCCTTCCCACACACAAGCTTCGGCTTATGTGGGTATCATTATTTTTTTTTGAAAAAGATCAAATAAATAACTTATTTTATTCTCATTATTCCAACTTATTATTTTTCATTATTCACGCTCATTGTTCTTTTCTTTTCATTTGAGTGTCAATGTGATTGAAGAATCTGTCTTGTTTAGTTTTAGATACTATTTGTGATTCTGTCAATAATAAGTGTTTTGTGAAAGAATGAATATTAGGGTTTTAAGGCGCATTGACAGCGAGGTCATTTAGCGCTAAATTAGCATCC
>OZ023329.1:6047996-6083723 GCA_964007535.1 Brachyptera risi
CGTCACCAAATATAATAGAGACATCATTTTGAAAAACTTTTCCGTAATACAAAAATTTAGTATCAAGAGTAATATAAAAAAATGTATTTGAGAAAAAAAATAATGGAATGGTAATAAAGGTGAGTTGGTGAAACAAAAGAACAAACGCGAATATAAATAACTGGATTATCCTAGATTTGACCCATCCTAGTTTCAACAGTTCACATTTTGTCCGCCGCGCGCGTATCTGCAACTTTTAGTGTCGAAATAGTCATTCGACCGGTCGACCGAAATCTCCGAAATGCAGATAGTCGAAAATCTCGAAACGTGGTCGAACGTGATAGTCGACTATAGAAGATGGCGTCTTCGATATCGATCGATCAACAGTTTCGATTTTAGCCAAGTCAGTTTTCTGGACGGACAGGACGATAGTGGACAGAAAAGTTGTTTTGCTGCTAGGCTTAGTTTGTGTTATACATTGTAGGCCTACTTGTTATATTAATTAAGGCTTATGATATCAAAAGAGTACTAATGCGTAAAGAAGATTGAACAATTAGCATTTTAACTGTACTGAGGTAGGCCTAAACACATGATATGTAATTGATTGGGCCCTAGGCCCAGGGCCCATCTTGTTACAAATAGGCCCTATGCCCTAGACTTGAGCCTAGGCATGTCTAGACCATAGAGTTTAAAAGATCAATCCCTAGGCCTAGCCTAACCAGTAATGTCATAGGCTTAAAACTGCTGACTGGGCCTAGCTAGAGTAGGCCTAGATCCCCCTGGGCAAGTCAAAATAATGTAATTTAGACCCTAATAGCATTAAGTATATAGTGTTATACTTATACTTATATAGTGTTATACTTAACACTATATACTTAATGCTAATAGGGCTCTAGGCCCTAGGCCTATTTGTGGAACAAAGTTATGCACGGACCCTTGCCTAGGGACCTCGTAAATAGTACATCTGGTTAAGGGAACTGTCTCGGTTGCTCCAATCCTTTCCTAGTAGGCCCATAGGGCTAGACTAGTGGAATTACTGTAGGCCTAGGCCTAGGTACCTGATCCAGCAGAGCAATTGCGCCTAGCGCAATAGCCCCCGATTTCCGACCGGCTTCGGTTTCCGGTCACGGAATGAATATTGCCCAACTGTTGCTGAGAGCTGTTTAAAATAATCTGTTTTAATTTTGTAACAGCTTCCTTGATCCTATTCCCTTCTTAAAAATATTTCATGGTCGTGGAAAGCTTGATAATTTAGGAAATACATTGAAATATAACCCTGCAAATTCAGTTCAAATGCACTCAATGCTAACCACAGCCTTCTTTATTCAAATCATTCATTTCTTATACTGCCCTTTCACTCGGGCTATTTTGACGGGTTCGCGCATATTTGCTCGCGCAGGCAAAAATGGTCTGGTATGTACTGCACCCTGGTATCTAAAGTTCTAACTTCGACCAATTGTCATTCTTTTCTACAGTCATTCTTGTCACAATATTCTGTCAATTTCTTAGGACGTTATTGAGGTTATGTCATATCTACATTTTGGCTGGGGCCTATAGGCTTACCCAGATTTAGACGTGAACGATATTTAGCAATGCAATGCAATGAACAATGCAAACAACATCAAACAAAGCAACGAACATCATTCAAGAACTTGTCCCGGTGATATTCCGGATCCATCATATTATTGAATAAAATCTTTCATATCATTTATTATCATAAACAAAGTTACAAGTTGGTGACCTCGCGAAGTCACGGCCTAATAGAATGCGTGCGTAATTTAAATTATCTTACGGAAATTCCCAAAGTTATTCGTATCTTCGCAGATATGACACTTCAAACAAACCGATTTACTTGAACATCTTTGGAAAGTGACGTCATGGTCTGGAAACAACGGCACCATCGGCGATTTTGTGAACTAAAATAATTGGACATCGGTTAACATGGGAAGCATACCCCGAGTGAAAGGGCAGTATCAGAGAAGAATGATCTGAATAAAGAAGGCTGTGATGCTAACAAAATGGGCAGTCACATCGTTACTTCTCACTCGGCACTAGGCCTATTAAGAATCGTCGAAACACCAAAGCGTCAATGGGACAATGGCGGTCAGCCGGAATCTGATGCAAGCCTGGCCGAAAACCAATCGGAGTGGCCGGTAATAAAAATAATGTAATTTTTTCACAAAATTATTTATATATTGAATTTCTGAAGGCACCCACACTGAATTTGACAGATGAAAATATGTCATTAACACATCCTTTTGCTTATGGATGCTCTCCATCGATGACGTGAGCCAAACAGTTCTAGAACCTACAATAAATTCTTGAGCTGAGCTAGGTTCTCATAACGATTTTTCACGTGACGTCTGTCAAAACATCGGACGGCATCGTTGGTGTAAAATAGATCACGTTCCCATGCCGTTTTTCTCACGTCATATAAAGTATGCATTCTACTGGCATAGACTTCAACTTTTTGAGAATAACCATCGAATTTAAAAGTTCGAACATGACAATATCTTTGGTTGAACAGCCACCGCCTTCTTGAGTACTAAAAATATCCTACCAGCTGTCAGTTCAGGTCTCACAGTTTTCTTCTCAGTCGATGTTTTTTTCCTGGTTATGTGTATATGGTTATGAGTCTTATGAGTCTTATGAGTTATAATATATATATAATATAGGTACCAGTAATTAGATTAGGGATAGGCCTATAATTAGCACTCTAGATGAGATATTCAAGATCGTCAACATATCGGAATTATGTGATAGCTTGAGTGCAAGATCAAATCTGTGGACTATTCCCATCCACGCTTTTTCTTTCAATGGTTTGTTCTCGTTTTCCTCCAAGTTAAAGTTGTAGATGCAGGGATATTCCCTAATGGCTTCGACAAACATCCCCAGATCAAAACTCTTGGTTAAAATAATCAATTGGGATAATTAGGACCAAACTTGTAACCTATAACATCACAATATTAAAAAGGCAGTGTTTGATTTTGAGCGCGATTTTGAGCGCAATTTTATCCGTAATATCGAAAATACAAATGAAATGGAAGTGCGACGATGCGATCCTACATTTGACTGTTGGTACTCTACACGACATCCGCAAATCGTCCTGTGCCATGGCGGATGTCAAAAAGTTCTTTGTTTGGCTCTACTTGGACGGGGAAAAATCGTTGCCTCCCACCGTTGTTTTCTCTTGCGCGTGATTGGTGGAAAGTTGCCGTTGGCCGAAGTTTTAACGGACGTCACATGAAAAAATCGTTATGGGAACCTAGCTTTAACAGAGTGCAAGGGCGGCCAGGAACCGGGCCATTTATTTACGCGATGGTAGAGGCTATACCGTAGGGCTTAGTTGATCTTCTAGGCCTAGCACTAGACCAAGCATATATCATGCGTGTTACCATTAACTACATATATACCGCATCATAGCTACATGGTTAGCTGAATCAATGGCTGAATTGATTCAGCCTGAAAAGGTTTCAACGTGACAATATAGGACCCTAGGCCTAATGGAGAAATGCCATTATAATATTGCCAAATGTTTGAAGTCCTTAAATTGAACATAGGCCTAGACCTAAAATATTTAAAATTCAGTTTTTAATTTTTGTATTTTTGACCTGATTTATACAATGTATAAATGTGTCCTAGGAAAATCGTGAACCAACAATAAACAATAAACAAGACATGTTGACACTGTTCGGAGGGCCCGCATTTCTACGCCAATAACAAGGCTTTGTGTTTAAACAATTGTGACTGATATTTTTCGAGTGAGTCTCACGCACGTGTGGAATGATGGAGATCGTAAGAGTTCCAATAGTCGCCGCTAGAGTGTGGGCCTACTCGACACTGGTTACTGACAAAATAGTTGTAAACACATAAGCCACAAGTTTTATTCAGATAATTTTGTTTGTGATTGATCTGAAACGATAACACATTTTTTCCATACCGGTACCCTGCTTCTCGGGACACCAATTTAAAGGCCTAAAGTTACTTTATTTTAAAAAAAAAGCTGCACCAACGGGAATTGAACTGAAACCTCAGTACGAGAGTCAACTCTGCTAACAACCTATGTGCTATAACTATCCGTGTCGAAACAATAATTTTCTCTGCCATAATGTATCGGAAAGCGGAGCGGTAAGAGAGACATATATTGACGTCGATTACAACTACGGTATTGCGACACTCCATGGCTGAATATAGGGGTATTTGAATTGTTTCAGGTCAAAAAGATTTTGCTCAACCGGTCAGCCCATTGTCAGCTGTTTGTGGAATATTGTCACTGTGACATACAGGTAGTCATTGCGTTTGTAGTAGTGCCTGAGTAGGCCCTAGGTGTATAAATGGCTGATCTTGGTCAGTGTGCTGGATTGATATAATCTGAGTTGTCAGCCACTAACTTTACTTGGCCTTTGATCACTTGATTTAGCGATCGTATTACGGTAGGGTGTCAGGGAATCGCACAAGGTGAAATACGGTAGGGCCTGAGACCTAATTGTTTGAACGATTTTGACGAGTTAAACAAATAAATAATATATTATTATATATATATTATTATTATTATAGATTAGGTGAGATAAGGGATGTGGAAAGGGTGCAAAGGATTGCAGTTAGAAGGGTTACAGGTAGGATTAGGAGGTGGAAATGGGGGGAGAATGAAAGGGGGGAGAGGGTGAGAATATTGGAGAGTCCATCTGAGATGATCCGAGACTTGGGATGGCGGGAATTGGAAATACGGAGAAAGGAGGATCGGATCTGTAATTTCTTCAGGGTAATGGAAGGAGAAGGGGGCTGGGGGGAGTTGAATAGGTTGATTGAAAGGAATGAGTCAGGGTATGGGGGTAGGCAAAGTCATGATAGAGCAGTAGTTATAAAGGGGGCTAGATTAGATGTTGGTAAGTTCTCTTTCTTGAATAGGACAGGTAGGGATTGGAATGGGCTTAGTAGAAGTATACTTGAGAAGGATGAAATAGGGTTGAAGCTATTCCGTCAGAAGGTTAGGGAGGCGATAGGATAGGATTGATAGGGAACTTGCCACCGCGCATTTATGTGCAACTGCAAGAGTTAATAATAATAATAATAATATTGATCACACAAGTCAGATTTGAGGGTCTAGTCTAAACATTTGTAGTGTTTCCTGCATTTTTTTATATTTAGGCTAGTATGTAGGCCTAATGGCCTTTCCCATTGAATTTCATGTAGCCATACCGGTATGCCTATAGTGGGCCTATTGAGACTGTTTTGGTTACTAAAACCTACCCGTACTTGAAAGTTTTCTGATGAATATGAAATGCCGTATAAATGTAAATCAGCATTTTTGGGGTCATATTTTTATTTTTAGGTTTCTAGGATTTTCTAGTGATGTTAGTGATCAAATATGGTGAGGTTTCTGACTAATGGATGGATATCAAGGCAACATAATCTAGATGCGATAGGGTTGAACATTTTTCAAAATTACTATTTCATTTTATAATTATATGCTAGGCCTAGCCTCGATAAGCCTACCGGTATGTATTCTCGGATTAGACCGTGTGGACCTATTACTGTTGTGAGCGAATTGTACTTCAAAGGCCTACTTATCCGGGCGTAATTTTGCAGGATGTCAAGCCGGAGAAGGTCCCGTAGTCGTAGCAACGACAGGGCTAGCAGTAGTGGCAGTAGTCGTAGTGGCAGCCCTGAGGAAGAGGAAGAGGAAGATGGAGCTCGACTTCACGTCGCTGATCTCGGTATAACACGAGAGTGATAACTCTTCAGCTATCGACACGAGTGTGTTGATTATAGAGGACTTGACATATTAAAGTGTTGTGTACGTTTTCCAGGTATGGGTATATCAAAACGTGAACTGGAACACATCTTCGATAAATACGGAGCACTTCGAGAGGTTTGGGTGGCCAAGTCACCGCCTTGTTTTGCGTTTGTCGTGTTTCGTGACAAGGACGATGCTGAAGATGCTCTGAAGGCTACAGATGGCATGTAAGCATTCAATATAATGATCGTCGCATTTCTGTGCAGATATCAGAGCCTCATGGCTCACATACTTGACAAAACTTGTCCAGGCTTAGAGGCCATTTTTAGCGCTCCACAATGATCGAGTGACGACTTACAAACCAGTTGAACACGTCATGAATCGTGTTCCAGCACATTGTGCGGCAGCCGTATCCGCGTGACATTTGCCCGTCCGAGAACTCGAGGTCGCGGCCGGCGCGGCTTCGACCCCAACATGCGGTGCTACCAGTGCGGGGATAAGGGCCACTTCTCGCGCGACTGCCCGGATACCAAGTACGGCTATAAGCGACCACCGTCCAGGTAAATACAACAAAACACATCACTTGGATACTCTCTCTGTGGCTAGCAATATATTCAAAGTTACATCTCACTTAATTTGTGCTTTATTTTCTCTAGTTTTATGCACATGGGCACCTTCCTTGCGTGTTGTCACAACTCTGAATCTAATTAATAACATGCCTACCTACATACATGTGTATTGCCAGTTTAGTTCAAAACGTTGTGTTGGATAAGTTAGTAGTTTGGTGCGCTAAAGTATCTGTAGGCCTAAATGAATTTGATGACGTATTCGACGTACAAGCAAATTGCGGAACTCTTGTTTTGTCCGAAGTTGGTGTAATGAAAGTCTCACTATGCAAGGATGTGAATCTTGAGCCCATATGTACTTGAAAACTTCACCTCTAGGCTCCTACGAGAGATTTATCATCTTGAGATGCCTGGCTTCATCTTCAAGGTCTAATTCTGTGTGTCTTGTAGATTCGCATGTTTTCATTGGTAACTTATTCTGAAGAATTCTCGGGGATAGGCCCACCATCTATATATTTAACGTAGGCCTCCCGGTACCGTAAATAGATTTATTCATCCTATTTTCTCAGACGTTGGCACTAGACAACTCACTTTATTTCACATTTCTGATTAAAAATGTTCCTTAACAGCTCAAAGGTACAAAATTCATATCAACAACAGATACCCTATTGACTATTGCAATAAATTAGAGGTTATTATTATAGATTGGAGGTTAAATATTATATAATATATTATAATATAGGTTAGCCTGCTTAATCATAGATCTTCCGTGCCAAACTCATCTCGTAATGATACTTTAATTTAACAAGTGTGCAAAGTACCGTAGTTTGCTGAATGTTGCTTCAATCGTGTTTCAACGCTGATCTCGACGTTGTATCGTGCTCAATATTTCGTTCAGTATTGAGAAACATTTTCAAGAAGTGTTTCCTCCAAATAACCTAGCTGTTGAACAATTATGGGCCACCCACAGGCATTCAATAAATTGTGAACTTTGAACTTACAAAAACTAAATGAAAGCACAGTAGGCCATATCTGGAGACATGTAAATATAGCTTCTATTTTTTCTTCTCATATCATTTAGAATTTGAAAAGTAGCACTTTGGTGCATCTATTATATTTTGAAACATCGTGTTTTGTAGCGCAACAACGTTCTGTAGCATAACAAGAGTGCAGTGCAGTGAAACCACTGGATAACGTACAATAGGCATACAAGAGAAACACCTCAATTGATTTCGTGTTTAGAAAAATAGTCTCCACAACCGGGTTAAACCTATGCCTCATCTACTGCCTGCATCTGCAACAGTACTTTCATCCAAATTCCCCAATTAACTTGACCTGTTTACACCTAAAATGATAAATTTTTGAGAAAAATAGCATCTATAATGCTTCTATTCCAAATATAGCGTTTATATTGCCAATACATTAAAATGTAGCGGATTCAGACGTTTGTAGCACTTTGAGCCTTTCCAAAAACATGATAGAACAAGATCAACTGTATTGAAAGTTGAAGAAATATCAGAAAAACATGTAAAGAAGCACTTTTAGATTTCATCGCTTTTATAGCAATTGCTATTTTTACATGTCTCTAGCCATATCATATCACAGATGATTTAACCCGATGCATTTTACAATGATGCACACTAATGATTGAATTCTCTCCGAGGCTTCAACGGCTCGTCTAATGCCACGTAATAGTGTAGGTTCAGCAATCATCTTGATAGCATTCTCGAGTTCTTTCGGGCTACGAAAGTGTTTTGTTCGACCGGAGACGTTAGCTTCTATTTTAGCCCCTAAAAAGCTAGTACAATTCCAATAATAAATTGTCGACTTGGAAACTCGAAAGCCGGGATGGATAGCTCATGAGATTTTACTCGACATTAGTTTTGCTTCATTTTGTCCTATCTGTGCATTTTTGGTTATATTTGTTTCTACTCGAACTGATCATTCTCTACAATGCTGATACAGTCACAACAAATGTGTATGCTATTCTAATACTTCTCTGACAGGCTAGATACAGGTTGTGGTTTTATGGACATACAGTACTAAAGTTGCAACGTTATTTATTCATTCTTAGGCCTACTAGTACTGATAAGTAACTGACTGATAATTGTACGAGTAGTAAAATAAGTAATAACCATTATCAGCAAACACATGAGTACCGGTACGAGTGACATGTCTCTTATTCATGTGATGATTAGTTGATTATGGTACACATTTTTTTCTCTTGAATTGGGTAATGAAACTTGCTAACTTCTGCCTATCTGCGGTAGGCCCACTGTGGTTTGATGTTTACGAGCTTAAAACACTATACAGTATTTGAAAATGTATGTTTGTTTGTAAAGATTGCTGCTCTGTTCTTGTTGTGGATTGGATTGGATTAAGAGTCCACGGGAGTCGATTTAGCGAAATAGGCCTATCAGTTTTTTGGTGATAACTTTTGAACGGTTTGAGATATCAAAATTCTGATACGCGAGAAACATAGATAATTATAACAGCTTCAAGATGATATAAGTTATAACTATTCTTGAGTATTAAAGTCATGTCGCATAACTGTCGAGCGTATACAGCGAAAACAACACATTTCTTGGCTGTATACTCTTGACAGTCACGCGACATGACTTGAATAGTTATAATTTATATCATCTTGAAGCCATTTTAATTATCTGTGTTTCTCGCTTATTAGAATTTTGATATCTCAAACCGTTCAAAAGTTATCACCAAAAAACTGATATTTCGCTAAATCGACTCCCGTGGACTCTTAAGAGCGTGGGCTACATCAGGACCTGCCTTGCTTGTTTATGGGGTTGATTGCGGATTAACGGTCACGTCTTTTTTTTAACTGATTACCTGGCTATACCAGTACTTCATATGTTAATTCTGTTTCACACCATTCATTAATCATTTTAACGAGTAGGCCTACTTGTTTGATGTTTCCGAAATGTCAGTTGTCAGTGTCATCTGATTTGTACTCGCGTGTATTCCGTCCGGGAGGCCTGCAGTTAATTTAGGTCACTTTAAAAACAACATAATCCCGAAACTGGATTTTAACGAAGAATGACAACATTTAGGCCTATTCCCCTGGGTCCAGATACACAAAGTGTTGTATCTCTTACTACGTCGTAAACTACAACCGTTACAGGACTTTCTACCAGACTTGGTTAAATAACTCGTATTCACGAGAATGTTTTAGCAAAAGTAGTAAGGATAGTTGGCGATGAAGTTATCACCGGTCCCGACTGGTTATAGTGGAGATACAACACTCACCTCGCAATTGATTTCGATGATTTTGGAGATTTGGCTCACTCAAATTCAATCAGTACATATTTAGAAGGTTAGAAATGAACATCTCAAGAGGTTGGGAGTGAAGAAACGATCCAAATTACGATTATCATATTCAGTAATCAATCTTGACCTCAGATTTGGGAATCTCGACTGACAGCTGACAGAATGAGCGGGAAAAAAATGCAAAGCCTTCTTGAAGATCAACAACAAAAGGATTCACAACAATTAGAAAACAACAAACGTAAAAGTATATACAGCATTTTATGCATTCATTTTTATTTTAAATATTATCTAGCTGTAAGAAACAAGTGATTGATGTTTATATCGCGTTATTACAAACTGATTGACATCCCGCTCTTTGCTCACATTGGTTGACAGTCGAAAACAATGACGTCACACGGCAACGGCACGGACAGTTGGGGCCAAAGATAACACCACGGTAAAATTGTCTTAAAATTCTTTGTGAATAGGTAATAAGAATGCAACCGTAATAAAGTAACGATGTCGTATGTCGGTTGTAGTTTACAACGGTTGTAGCGCTACGACGTTATAAAATACAACACTATTTGAATCCAGGTCCATGTTTTGGAGAAAATTCGAAATCGTCATCTCAATTTCAGACATTGAAATTAATTAATTTGTCGTCCAGGACTTTGCTCTTTTCTGACTTTGTGACGTTGACTTTACTCGATTCTGTTCATGTTCCTATACAGAATTGATGATGCCGACGTCATCACTCATGATCTCTGGAGGACACAAAAAATACCGGTAATCATAATTTCTCAAATTGAGATGATGATTTTTAGTTTTCCCTTGAATTAGAGAAGTAGGCCCTAAGTGTCGTCATTATTGGTCTAAATCTTGTTTCTGTTCTGTGATGCTCTCCAACTGGGCGTGTTATCAAGGCCAAGGAAATAACTTATATTTAGAGACATGTAAAAATAGCAATTGCTATAAAAGCGATGGAAATTTCCTAATATTTCTTCATGTTACACTATGTTTGATGTTGTTCTATCATGTTTTTGAAAAGGCGACAAAGCACTAGAAGCGTCTGAATCCGCTATGTTTCAATGTATTGGCGATATAGACGCTATATTCGGAATAGAAGCATTATAGATGCTATTGTTCCCAAAATTATCTCAATTGAGGTGTAAACGGGTGAAGTTAGTCGGGGAATTCGGAAAAAAGTGCAGTTGCAGATACAGGTGGCAGACGCCTGAGGCGTAGGTTTGACCTGCTTGTAGAGACTATTTTTTTTTTAATATCAATTGGAGTGCTTCTCTTGTATGCCTATAGTGCGTTATCTAGTGGTTTTACCGGTACTGTACTGTTGTTATGCTACTGAACGTTGTTGCGCGACAAAACACGATGTTTCAAAATAATAGATGCACCAAAGTGCTACTTTTCAAATTGTAAATGCTACAAGAAGAAAAAATAGAAGCTATATTTACATGTCTCTACTTATATTGTTGAATATTTTTTTTTTCAATGTGTTTTATTTAAAGTATACCATGTTCATAATCGACAGCATAAATAATTCCCACAAGGCCAGAGGCTCATCTGTGGAACATACATATTAAATACAAATCAAACAGACGTGTCAATTCATAGAAAGGTATAAATGATTAATTTGACACTTTTAAATGAATTGGAGACCACAATCAGCAACTGTGTTGCTAGCGTACCTTGCCGTCATCGCTACGGCTCCATAGCAATGCTCAGTTTCCCTTACAAAGTTCAGTTCTCGTTGGTCAGTGTGAATATTTTCTTCTTCCACGGCCTTATTGTTACCGGTACATACTTACGGGGGCTCGGACACGACCTGCCAGTAGACCGCTAGATTCTCCCTACATTCATACGAGACATGTGTGGTGTGTATAGGAAAAAAGCTTGAGGCTGAAAGGGAAAGAAAGAACAGCAGCTTACCGAGATTTATGAGTAGAGAAAGGCCTACTCATAGTGGAGAGCCTGTTGATAGAACACATACGAGGCATTGTGAACTAACCTCTTCTTAGATGTTTTCAACATGTTAACGACGCAAGCGTTCTTCTTTTCAGATTATAAACATGATTGTAAATTATTTCCAAGTGTTGACCAGTGCATACATTTCTGTTCTTCCTGTAAACGAGTCCGTCCACTTGTTACTCTTCACCTTGCTTGTAGATGGCACTAGTTGAACTTTCCACGTTGTGAGCCGTAATACTCACCGACGACAATCCTTGTTGCAAGTTGCAACTAGAAATGCAAAATTACCGGTCACATTGAAATTGGTAATATTACCGAAGGCGATAATTTACGATTCTTTTTTAACTATAAAACGATAGGAAGCATGGAAGTCAGATATTAATCATGCTCTCTCGTGCTACAAGAATGTATATAATTATTAACAATAATATGTTAATGACTTGGGAAGGTGAAGGTAGAATAATTTTTGAGATATTGTTGTTTAAATTTGATATAATTAGTAGATATATATGTCAATGACTCAATAAGGATGATTTTCCTTCATGATTTTCCTTCCTGGGAAGATATTCCTTCGATTATGCTTTGAAAATGGCCTTGGACTTGGACACATGTATATTTTTAGCCAGTCCAGACACAGATTCTTTTTTCAAAATGACAAAATTTTTCAATGTGACCAAAAAGCAGGTGATATTACCGACTGACATCTCTAGTTGCAACAATGAAAGTTATACCACTGCATTAATGATGCTAGAGTGTTAGAGGAGATGGACTATCTTCCTGTTAAGCTCTCAACAGTTTCTAGAAAAATGACGTTTTCAATTGAAACGCTTAAATAATATCATTATGCAGATTTAAAAAAAGAACATGTATATTTCATTCACTTGAGAATCAAACCAAGAGAAGTGCCAAATGATTGCTTACGAAATACATATTTCATCAGCTTGGTCCAAGCCCCCCCTTTATAAGGTCTTTTCAATTTTGCTGTATTTGCTTATTCATGTGTGGTGAATAAGATTGACC
Organism: Brachyptera risi; assembly: GCA_964007535.1. NCBI lineage: Eukaryota > Metazoa > Arthropoda > Insecta > Plecoptera > Taeniopterygidae > Brachyptera > Brachyptera risi. Next base: position 6,060,546 of record OZ023329.1, read on the forward strand.
GAATTGCTTGCTTTACTTTAGGGTGTGTGTGTTGATAATGGTAGACAGAGACAGACTGTGAGTGGTTGTTTGGTTGCTGTCGCCGTGACTACGTGATGCGGCCTGGTTGGTTGGACTCCCGGCAGCTCCCAGCGGCAGATGGTTTGAGGTTGATGATGATGGGTTCTTGCAATGGTATGGTTTACTTGGCCACCCTAGGGGATATTGGGGTAGGTAAGATATATTACCTTATTAACAGGGCTTCCACTGGCCACAACATTTCATCCTATCTAAACGAAAGATTTTTTTTTAATCATGACATATATTGTAAAAACACTATAATTGCATGCATTTCACAAGTGTTCAATGGAATAAGAAAGCACTAGCAGCATAGGAAATTATAACTGTTGACTTGACATTATGTTGTTTTTATGTATTTGATCTTGGTAATTAATATCAACAATATCAGTTATGTATGATCTAACCAATAGAAGAATAGGTCAACATACAAGGCAAGTTGGCGATCAGTCAGACATTTCATACTTGTTTCCTTGAGCTTCAGTTCTTTATTCCCCTCGTCGTTGTGTGTTAAGTGCACTGACCTGAGCCGGTGGAAGGGGAACCCCTGAGTCAGGCTATCTGGTGAGGTCAGCGCGCAACCCAGTCACGCTCTGGTTTAACATTCAGCAGGTCGCCGTCCGGAGCGGAGCGCCCTGAACGCGGGGGAGGGGACCGGTACGACCGTGGAGGCGGGGACCGGTATGACCGCGGGGGAGGAGACCGGTACGACCGCGGGGGAGGAGACCGGTACGACCGCGGGGGAGGAGAACGGTACGACCGTGGGGATCGGTACGAACGGTACGACCGAGGCGATCGGTACGACAGGGGCGGCGAACGCAGAGGCTCGATGCGGTCGAGCGGACAGTCGGGCAGCCGGAGCCACCGCAGCGAGAGACACTAGCGCGCCGAGTGTCTGTTTCGAGTACCAAAGTCTTGCTATTAACCCTCTGTACGTGTGAGTGTGTGTGTGTGTGGCGACCAAGCCGTGGAATAGTTTCGGATAATTGATGCAAATTTTCGAGACAAGTTATTTTCATTGTACAAGTTGTACCAAATTAAACCAATATAGTATAACTTTTATACCCTATGAATGACTGAGCTTACTAGTTCATCAGATATAATTGCTGTAGGGTACATATATTATTCTCTAGGATGTTATTTGGAAATTAGTTTCCAAACTCGTATTAGACGTAATTTTCGTATAATTAGATTGTGTACAAAGAAATATAAACTTATTTATAAAATTAATTATTTTATTCATAAAATGATTAGGGTTGTGCAAATCCATGTTTTTCATCTCGAACCGAATCCGAACCGAATCTTCATCAAAATTACCAAATCCGAATCTTTTCAACATGCATTGTGAAGCGTGATAATGGGACAAACGACACTGCTGATCAAGTCACACTTGATCCGGGAAGAGAAAATCTTATCTCAGCATTCTCATAATTACCCCAGCATAAAACATTCTATGCAGCACTGTAAGTCTAACCATTACAGCAATTGTTCTCGAGAATGAAGAATTGCAATGTTGCCACGTTTTTGATGCCAAGATTCAAAATTTGTGAATCTTCTTTGATAGAGCGAATCTGAAAGTGGATTTGGATTCGCTTAGAAAAACATGGACTCGCACACCCCTTACAATGATTTATTCGAAGATATTTTAAACATCTTGTTCATCACCTATCAGTAATAGATATCTATGATTATGACGTGTGTCTACTTGGTAATGGCTCATGCATCCTAAGAGGGTTAATAGTGCACCGTATAATGAAATATATGAAATGAATAATGAAATTGACATTGCACAATTTGATTCGATTGATTAATTTAATATATCTTTTGGGCCATATTCATAATATGAATGATATTTTAATGTTGTACAAGCCTTGTTTGTAGATGTGGCAAGTAAATGTAAGGTGTTAACTTTCTCATTTATGCAGTAGAACCTCTTTTATACGTTTTCCAGGGGACCAGACTAGAAAAATGTATCAACGTGAGGAACTTATTACAGTGAAACCTCTATGCATCGTTCCCGGATCCATCGTTTTCCTGGATGTATCATTCATTTTTTCTAGCCCCACTCCCATATAATCGATGTTAAATTTTCCTGGATGGATGGTTTTCCTGGATTGATGGTTTTATTTTCCTGGTCCCTTGAGAAACGATGGATAGAGGTTTCACTGTAATAAAACTGGTATTTATTTAACATGTGGAGCATATGGGTTGGATCAAAAAATGAAACATATAAATCAAAATGTAATAAATGTATAAACGAGAAACTTATAACGGAGGCTCTACTGTAGTAATCACTACTTATCCACTTCTTGTTCTGTGACTGAATTAAGACCTGTACTAATCACAATCAGATGTTTTAATCGAACCCAATGTAAACCTATGTACGCCTAAAACACTGGCATTTGATATGAATAAAGCATATATTTGAATCACCCGTTGATCTCGAGTTCTTGAGTCACATTATTTGAATTACTCAATGTTATGCAATGAGTTATTGTCGACAATAAGTAGAGACATAGAAACATGGCGAATATTTTTTCTTTCCATAGCATTTAGAATTTGTAAAGTAGGACTTTGGTGTACCTATTATTTTGTTTTTTTCTAGTGTAACAACGTTCCGTAGCGTAACGATAGTATGGTACTGATGAAACGAATTCCATTTGATATCGAGTCTGATATTGAGATCAGATGATATTATATCTGATATTAATATTGAGTATTGATTTTTTTCAAGGTCATGGTCATGTTTTTTATAGTTGTCTTTAATCATGTTGTGACATAGTGAGGATGGATAGATGGATTGATGGATGGATGGATGGATGGATGGATGGATGGATGGATGGATGGATGGATGGATGGATGGATGGATGGATGGATGGATGGATGGATGGATGGATGGATGGATGGATGGATGGATGAACTCATCCTACCTAGAACTGTATAGTTTTGGGGATGAATTGGTTCGACCAATCTCGAGAAATATCATCTCAAAATTTCTAGAACCCCCATAAGATTAGGCTGGGCAAGAATATATGAAAAATAAAAGTTCTCCAAAAAAATAAAAAACATTTCCTGAATGAGAACACAATAATAATACACATTATTACAATTTTGTGTGCAATTCGAACCAGCCGTTCTGGAAGAAATAATAATTTAATAAATGCGTTTTATTCGATAAATAGATAGAAATTATTGCAGAACCATTGCTGTGTTTCACTGCCTTCTGGATTCGATACTCACCGAATTTTTCACAGGATTCAAGGTGTGTAGAGTTTTCAACTATACCAAAGTCGATTAAGTGGCACAGATAAAACTACTTTAACGATGAGATACCTTATTCCGATATCTCGCTCATCTTACAACTCATATTTCGCGTTTAACTAGTTTCAAAAAATCTCATAGTCTTCTCGAAAGTGCATTCGACAAAGTTATGCATTGGTGTTACTTCAAAAAAAAAAATTGTATGAATGACAAATTTATCTATTTCACACTTTTTTTCAAAGCTTTTCTTTTTTTTCTTATTCAAGAATTTTTCCATGCATATTTTTTCCAAGATATACTGTTGATAATGCATAACTTTGTTTATTATCTAGTTCATAAAATACACACACAAAATTGCAAATCCATCCAGTGGAATAGATTTCATTTATTTCTCCATCCCAAAATACGTTGGAAAAAAAGATGACGAGAAAACAGCCATCAAACATTTAACTGTATTCCGTTCTGAAGCTAATTTGGTTCGACACTATATGATTAAAAGTCAAATATAAAATATACTGGTGGATCAATTCACATTAATTTTTCAGTAGCTCAAAAGGAAGATATGAAATGAATTGATCATCAAAAAAAAAAGGTGAATTCCAACAAATGGACATAATTTCAGTGTTGTCCCCTCTTGACAGTATCAGATCTCCACTTGATCAGTAGCTAGTGATTACAGTGAAACCTCTATCCATCGTTTTTCACTTATTAGATGAGCGTAGCGAAGTCTCCATTCCACTCTCGTAGAGCTTTGTCTGTGTTTTTTTTTTTTTTTTTGTAAGCACTCTCCACAGGTCGCAGGGTTTGACTGATCGACATGAAAATTTTTTGGTACTCGCAAACTCATCCAACCTAGAACTGTATAGTTTTTGGGATGAATTGGTTTGACCAATCTCGAGAAATATCATCTCAAAATTTCTAAAACTCCCATAAGATTAGGCTGGGCAAGAAAATTTAAAAAATGAAAGTTCTCCCAAAAAAATCAAAATTTTTCCTGAATGAGAACACAATAATAATACACATCATTACAATTTTGTGTGCAATTCGAACCAGCCGTTCTGAAGGAAGGAGGGTTTAACCAGGAAGATAAAACCATTCATCCAGGAGAATTTAACATTGATTGGATGAGCGAAGCGAAGACTCAATTTCGCCATACCCGAAAAAAAGTGACTTTTTTTCTTTTTTTTCTTATTTTTTTGGTTTTTTTGTTCGCGCTCTACAGGTCAAACGAAAATTCAAAATCAGTTGGAACTCGGCACACACAGGTGTGATTATCTAATTTGATACTGTATAGTTTTGAGGCGCAATCGGTTGAACCACTTCTGAGAAAACTCATTTTAAAGTTTTCAAGAATCCCATTAGAATAACCCGGAGGAAAATATTCGTGAGATAATTTTCATCCGAGACATTTCAAATTCTCAGGAAATTTCAATATAATAATTATACACATTATTTTGAACTTTCATCCAAATCGGATCAGCCGTTTTGATGTTAAAAAATATATAATATAATTTTTTTAAATCACTCGAAGCTATTAGGATACCAATTAAATCCAAGCCACAGGTGTCACCTCTCAACTGTAAACGATTAAAACAAAGCCTTCTTTATTATCATAGAAATCAATAATGAAAAATAAGATGACGGTGATGTAATGGTTTGGATCTCAAGGTGTATATATATATATATATATAATAACCAATCCAAAGATAAGTTGATATGTTCCAGCTCATCCATCAACGCATCAACGCGGAAACACATAACGCGTTTGCCTAGTTATATGGAAGTGGGGCAAGAAAAAATGAATGATTCAAGCAGAAAAACGATAGATCTGGGAACGATGCATGATAGAGGTTTCACTGTACAACGGTCCTGAGGTTTGAGGACCTAGTACATATATCACATCTAAGGTTATAGACTTGACATGACTGTCACTGCACGTGAGATCCTCTCTTTCTCATGAGGGACAAGGATTTTTCTCCTCTCTTTTCTCTCTTTCATTATTATGAAAGATGTTGGAGATAGCATTCATGAGAATGTTCGACTGATAATGATAAGGGAATCATCATTAGCTTGTTTTATTATCACACGTATGTAAATATCTCGAGACAGACAACTGTGTTTTCTTATACGTATAACATTTTTTTCGATACTGTCTGTAATACATTGCATAACGAATACTTACATGGTAAAGTCATGAGTTTATTGATGACTTATTCTGGGTAGTTTTCCATTTTTTCCATTTAATTTGACTTGTTTTAATAAAAATGTATTTCCTGATGACATATAGTAATATTGTTCTGATCTGAAATAAACCATTGAGAGCTTGTCATAGCTCTGACCACGGTCGTTCTGACCATACTAACATCTTTTTATTTTTTCTTATTTTTTTCATTTTTATTGTTTATTTCATTAATATTATCTTGCAATTTATTTGGCTTTAGTGTGATGTGATCGGCCTATTATTATTTTTTTAATGTTATAATTCTCAATTCGTATTTACGGTAAATGCTTTATATTCCATTCAATTCAATTTATATTCAGCAAGCTGGCAGCTATATTTTTTTTTCACCTCTTAATAAATATCTAATTAGGCAATTAGTTTATACAGGTTATATGGTAGAACAGCCACTGTGAATCTGCTTCGGTCTGATCACGTGCTGAATATCGCCCTTTTATAGTGATCTGCTTTTATCATGTATTATCATGCCATCTGTTTCCACTTATAAAATATGAAGTATGTTTTATTATTATTATTATTATTTGCTACTGACTGACAAAAACCACATTGCCTAATGCACTGTGAGAGGGTATTGAAGTGGGGTAGGAGAGAGAGAAAAAACCATATGTGAGTTGGCTGTACTATAGAAACAAAAATATGAAGAACGTTTTCACCATTCCGATTTTTGATGAGAATATTGACAATTTTCAAGTAAACAGCGCACTACTTTTCATGTGTTTCTTGGAGTCCTGACTAAATGCAAGGCCTATATGAATACGACGATACAAGCTTGCAATCACTCATATTGTCAAGTGACTTATTGATACCAACTTAATTCTCTTGAAAAGTTCTTACTTAATAGATTTCTTAATACCGGTAGCGTTGATTGATGTAGAAAAAATGCATTATAAATGCGTTTTCTTTGTTATTTCTCATCCGATTGTTGTGAAAATCACTGAAATTGTGGTTACATGATATTTTCATTCATATTCAGTGAAAAATTTTGGTTCTCCAGATATTTTTCCTCCGGGTTATTCTTATGGCAATGTTTCATACTTTCGGATTTTTTCCGAAAAAAAGTTTGGAGTTTTTGGAAAATCAATCTCAACCTATTCTGTTGTGACACCAATATGTAGGAGGAGTTTCAAGGCAATTGGTATTTTTTTCTAACCTCCGTGCCCCGTACAAAATTACAGAAAAATATATAAATGAATAAAAAGGAGCCCAATTTTTTCTGCAAAGAAATAGAAACCTCCGCTACACTCATCTAATGATATTGTTACAACCGAAATTGGGATGCCAGGTTGTGAATAGATTTGGACGAGGGGTGTCGTCAATCATTTAGAAATAGTGGCGCTTACTTTTAAATAGTGAGAGGTTGGTTGTAGGATTGTGAAGGTATAAGTGACGTAAACAGTAATTAAAAGGACAATAGATATTTATTGATATTATTAACACATAACAAGATGATGGAAACAGTTGAAAATAAATCTGACGTTTAATGAAAAATGCATCTACAGCGGACCGACGATCTTACAATTTATTAAAGAAGGAATTAAAACGGTGAACTGGACCGATACTTAACCCACGGCGAAACCTTGCCCAAGAGAGTATGTGAACAAAAACAGTGGCACGCGCGAGATGTTGATTACAGCGGCTCGACTGTCTTCGTCCCCAGTTATCTTCACAAGAGACCGAGTACTCTTATCACACACGCATTTATACACACACCTCACTTGCTGTTGCTATGTGTCCGGTCTGTCGGTAGAGAGGAACAGTGGCACGCGCGAGATGTTGATTACAGCAGCTCCACTGTCTTCGTCTCCAGTTATCTTCACAAGAGACCGAGTACTCTTATCACACACGCATTTATACACACACCTCACTTGCTGTTGCTATGTGTCCGGTCTGTCGGTAGAGAGGAACAGTGGCACGCGCGAGATGTTGATTACAGCAGCTCCACTGTCTTCGTCTCCAGTTATCTTCACAAGAGACCGAGTACTCTTATCACACACGCATTTATACACACACCTCACTTGCTGTTGCTATGTGTCCGGTCTGTCGGTGGAGAGGAACAGTGGCACGCGCGAGATGTTGATTACAGCAGCTCCACTGTCTTTGTCTCCAGTTATCTTCACAAGAGACCGAGTACTCTTATCACACACGCATTTATACACACACCTCACTTGCTGTTGCTATGTGTCCGGTCTGTCGGTGGAGAGGAACAGTGGCACGCGCGAGATGTTGATTACAGCGGCTTGACTGTCTTCGTCTCCGGTTATCTTCACAAGAGACCGAGTACTCTTATCACACACGCATTTATACACACACCTCACTTGCTGTTGCTATGTGTCCGGTCTGTTGGTAGAGAGGACAGTGGCACGCGCGAGATGTTGATTACAGCGGCTTGACTGTCTTCGTCTCCGGTTATCTTCATAAGAGACCGAGTACTCTTATCACACACGCATTTATACACACACCTCACTTGCTGTTGCTATGTGTCCGGTCTGTCGGTAGAGAGGACAGTGGCACGCGCGAGATGTTGATTACAGCGGCTTGACTGTCTTCGTCTCCGGTTATCTTCACAAGAGACCGAGTACTCTTATCACACACGCATTTATACACACACCTCACTTGCTGTTGCTATGTGTCCGGTCTGTCGGTAGAGAGGACAGTGGCACGCGCGAGATGTTGATTACAGCGGCTTGACTGTCTTCGTCTCCGGTTATCTTCACAAGAGACCGAGTACTCTTATCACACACGCATTTATACACACACCTCACTTGCTGTTGCTATGTGTCAGGTCTGTCGGTAGAGAGGACAGTGGCACGCGCGAGATGTTGATTACAGCGGCTCGACTGTCTTTGTCTCCGGTTATCTTCACAAGAGACCGAGTACTCATCACACACGCATTTATACACACACCTCACTTGCTGTTGCTATATTGTGTCCGGTCTGTCGGTAGGGCCATTTACGCTGACTAGGTAAATGTATAGTTCATTTTCCCTAACGACAGACGTCGGAGCAATCAGTTGGATAGATGTTGATCAGTGGTTAATGGTCGATTAGAATAGAACAAACATTATGTCTGATAGGAGGATGAAGATGAATCTCCTGTGTCGGGCGCTTCATCCGACATCACTGAGCGACCGGCGTCGGGTGCTGTGCCCGACACCCGGGGATTCACACCCCCCAAACAAAAACGAAGGAACAGAGGAAGTACCCAAGGAGCGAGAAAGGATGTAGCCGCAGAGCTCGGCATTCCCGCAAAATCCTCTGAGGGGAAATCCTTTTATCTAAAAAGAACTTGAAATCTGTAGTAACCTAAGCTGGTCTTAGGTAACTCTATCTACATTTAAAGTAAACAAGAACATCATCTACACAAAATGGCTCTAATACAATGGAACTGCAATGGTTTCAACAGGCACAGAGAAGAAATCAAGCTATTGACATCAAACATTAAACCGATATGTTTCTTTTTTCAAGAAACGCACTTCAAACCTTGTGACTCTCCATTGATACGTAATTATAGTTTCTATCGTTTCGATGACTTGACAGGTAACAGAGCCCATGGGGGAGTAGCCACAGCTGTCCACGACAGCTGTCACGTAAGTCCACTGCCGCTAACAACACCACTACAGGCAGTGGCAGTCAGAATTGCTCTTCCTCAGCCTGTTACCTTCTGTAATATTTACTTACCTGAATGGGCTCCAGTTACTAGAATAAATCTGGATAACCTTGTGTCACAGCTTCCACGTCCCTATGTTATTCTAGGTGACCTAAATGCCCACAATAACTTGTGGGGTGACACAATGGTGGATAGAAACGGCAGAGGACGCCTTTTTGAGCAATTTTTCAACGACAACGACTTGATTATTCTCAACAACGGAGAGAAAACAAGGTTTAATGCTTTCAACGGTACGTTTTCAGCGATCGATCTTTGTGTCTGCACCCCATCTGTCGCACCTCTTTTCAATTTCTCCGTTCACTCAGATCTGTGTGGTAGCGACCACTACCCACTCATCTTGAGAGTAGATTCTCATCAACGGCCCTTGCGGTGTGCGCAGTGGAACTTGCGCCGCGCGAACTGGAGCCTTTTCACAAAGCGTGTTGATTTGAAGAACTCGAATAACATCCATGATACTGATACTAGGACTGAGCATGTGACAGAGGTGATTATTGCTGCCGCGAAAGACAGCATTCCTCTTACGTCAACCAACCAACGCCACATACCTGTTCCCTGGTGGAACGAGGAATGTAAGGTGGCGATCCGTAAGAGGAAACAAGCCCTTCGAATTTTCCGGAAATACCCAACCAATATCAACCTTATGGCATTCCGGAAACTCCGAGCAAGGGCTCGTTTCATCATTAAGACTTCGAAAAAAGCCTCATGGAATTCTTACATCTCATCCATTAATACTCACACACCCCTCACCAAAGTGTGGAATAGAGTGAGGAAGATAGACGGCAAATTCAAATCATCTTGTATATCTGGGTTGAACAAGGATGGTAGTCTAATTACCGAGCCACAGGAAATAGCTAATGTTATCGGGTCCTATTTCTCGGACGTCTCCAGCTCTCACCACTACTCGGCATCGTTCCAGATACACAAACGTGCTGCAGAATGTATAAGATTAGATTTCTCTTCTGCGAACAACGAGGTGTATAACGTGCCGTTTAGTGTATGGGAGTTGGAGAACGCGATAACGTGCGCAAGAGACACAGCACCGGGGATTGATGGAATACACAATCAGTTCTTGAAACACCTGCCAGTTGCCGCTTTGAATGACCTTCTCAACCTGTTCAACCATATCTATTCAACCGATACTTTCCCTGATTCTTGGAGACAAGCTATCCAGGTACCGATCTTGAAACCATCTAAGGATAAGCATTCACCATCAAGCTATAGACCTATATCACTGACCAGCTGTCTGTGTAAAGTGATGGAAAGGATGTTGAACAACCGCCTCGTTTGGTGGTTGGAACGAAAAAACCTCCTTTGCACAGTACAGTCCGGATTCAGAAAAAATAGAAATACTTTGGATCATCTAATTCGTATGGAAAGCTTCATACAAGAAGCTTTTCTTACGAAGCAGGAAGTGATAGCTGTATTTTTCGACCTTGAGAAGGCATTCGATACTACCTGGCGCTTCAACATATTGAAAACCTTGTCACAATGGGGTTTCAGAGGCCATCTTCCTAATTTTGTCTGTAATTTCATGACCAACCGACGTTTCAAGGTACGAGTTGGTAATGTGTTGTCGGATGATTTCATCCAAGAGAACGGTGTACCACAGGGTTCTGTCCTCAGTGTTACTTTGTTCGCCATCGCTATAAATGGTATTGTTCGAAGCGTTCCATCTTCTATCACTTCTTCCTTATTTGTCGACGACTTGGCTATATTCAGTAAGTCAGCGAGAAGTACAACGGCCTCTCGCCAAATCCAACTTGCAATTAGGAAACTGGAAGCATGGGAAGATGAAACTGGGTTCAGGTTTTCTACATCAAAATCAACGTGCATGCGTTTCTCTCGTCTGAGAGGCCTGCACCCTGACCCAGATATATATCTCCGTAGAGAACTTCTCCCATTCGCAGAATCGACAAAGTTCCTAGGGCTGACGTTTGACGTGAAGTTGAACTGGAAATCTCACATTTCGCAACTCAGACTCAAGTGCTTCAAATCACTCAACCTTCTCCGTTATCTTAGTGGTACCAAATGGGGAGCGGATCGCACCACGATGCTGCGGCTTTACCGAGCATTAATACGTTCCAAATTGGATTATGGTAGTGTTGTGTACGACTCGGCACGAGAGAGCTACGTGAAGCCACTCAATACAGTTCACAACACGGGCATCCGACTGGCCATAGGAGCACTCCGTACCAGTCGGGTGGAGAGCCTGTATTGCGAGGCTGGCGAGCCCTCGTTGAAGAGTCGACGAGCATATCTCCTTTGCTCATACGCTTCAAAGTTATTTTGCTGTAAGCGTCATCCTACCTACCAATCAGTAATCAATCCTAGATTTCATGCTCTCTATGAATCGAAACCATTCGCCACCATACCAACTGGGATTCGTTTGAATCATATTTTGGTCGAGGAGTCATTTGTTTACCCTCAAGTCTATCCAATTCAATCCAGTGATACCGCTCCTTGTTTAGCTCCACGTCCGGAGTGCTTGATGAACTTGTCATCAAGCACGAAGGCAACCACGAGTGCAGAAGAGTATAAGCAAAAATATCTAGAGCTCTGCACACACTACTCTGGACATGTAAAATACTACACGGACGGATCAAAACTGAACGGAAAAGTTGGCTGCGCATTCGTTTGCGAATCCGCCACTGTCAGTATCAGATTAGGTTCGATGAGTAGCGTATATACAGCCGAGTTGTTTGCAATTGTCACCTCTCTACAGCACATTCAACAACGATCTGAGAAGAGTTTCCTGATCTGTTCTGATTCTTTGAGTGTACTCCAAGCCTTAACTCAAATCTTTCCAACTCACCATCTAGTCCAGAAAGTACAGACACTCCTGACCGCCCTTGCCTCGCAGGATGTCAGTGTAGTGTTCTGCTGGGTACCTGGACACGTGGGGATTGGTGGTAATGAGTCAGCGGACAGGGCTGCCAAAGAAGCGACGGAGAAAGAAGATATTGATAACCCGAGAGTGCCTTTCAATGATTTCAAGGCGTATTTCAAACTACTTTTCAAATCTCGTTTTCAAAAAGAATGGGACAGGGAGACCAACAACAAGCTGAAAGAAATAAAGCCTACTGTTAGTGCTTGGGAATCTTCAATCCGAGGTTCACGGAGGGAGGAAGTGGTTCTCACCCGTCTGCGAGTGGGACACACACTTTTAACCCATTCCTATCTTTTCACCCCCGAAAAAATCGTTCCCAGATGTGAAATTTGTAACGAGATTTTAACTGTTAGACACATATTGCTCGAGTGTCGGAAATATACCGCTCTGCAAAGACAGATTCGTATGGAAGACACAATGTCAAAGATTTTAGGGAATAATTCAAAATCGATAGATACCATATTCAGCTTTCTAAGATTATCGAAGCTTTTGGATTTCATTTGACATGCTCGTGGATCTGCGTTAGACGATAAAGTCGTCTTATTACCAGTATCATTTTTCAAACTGCCCGAATTAGGACATTTCCATGTCCGTTCAAGATGACGTGGTTTGTGCAATCATCTTTTACCAGTGTACTGCTTTTGACATTTGATACTTATTCTTGATGCCGATCTTTTGGGATAGACATCAGGAATATTTTAAATCAAACCATATCCCAACATATATCTGTTATGGTTTGTCGTTCCTCCACTCCTATTTGAGGGGGAGTTTGAACTGAGAACAAGTAATAAAACGTTCTCATACTAGTCCCATGGGTGTGACCCTTTACAGCACACACATGTTCGGTTTTAATAAATTAGTTTATAACGTCTTTAGACACTTTATACATAGTTTAGTCTTAGTCTTAGTTTAATGTATTAAGGTGTTCTCATCTAAATTTCACTTCCACCTTTATATCACACTTTTCACCTTTTGTTGCAACTTATTTCGACAGGCGCTAAATGACCTCGCTGTCGATGCGCCTTAAAACTCTAATATTCATTCATTCAGTTGGCTGCGCATTCGTTTGCGAATCCGCCACTGTCAGTATCAGATTAGGTTCGATGAGTAGCGTATATACAGCCGAGTTGTTTGCAATTGTCACCTCTCTACAGCACATTCAACAACGATCTGAGAAGAGTTTCCTGATCTGTTCTGATTCTTTGAGTGTACTCCAAGCCTTAACTCAAATCTTTCCAACTCACCATCTAGTCCAGAAAGTACAGACACTCCTGACCGCCCTTGCCTCGCAGGATGTCAGTGTAGTGTTCTGCTGGGTACCTGGACACGTGGGGATTGGTGGTAATGAGTCAGCGGACAGGGCTGCCAAAGAAGCGACGGAGAAAGAAGATATTGATAACCCGAGAGTGCCTTTCAATGATTTCAAGGCGTATTTCAAACTACTTTTCAAATCTCGTTTTCAAAAAGAATGGGACAGGGAGACCAACAACAAGCTGAAAGAAATAAAGCCTACTGTTAGTGCTTGGGAATCTTCAATCCGAGGTTCACGGAGGGAGGAAGTGGTTCTCACTCGTCTGCGAGTGGGACACACACTTTTAACCCATTCCTATCTTTTCACCCCCGAAAAAATCGTTCCCAGATGTGAAATTTGTAACGAGATTTTAACTGTTAGACACATATTGCTCGAGTGTCGGAAATATACCGCTCTGCGAAGACAGATTCGTATGGAAGACACAATGTCAAAGATTTTAGGGAATAATTCAAAATCGATAGATACCATATTCAGCTTTCTAAGATTATCGAAGCTATTGGATCTAATTTGACATGCTCGTGGATCTGCGTTAGACGATAAAGTCGTCTTATTACCAGTATCATTTTTTTTTCAAACTGCCCGAATTTCGTTCAAGATGACGTGGTTTGTGCAATCATCTTTTACCAGTGTACTGCTTTTGACATTTGATACTTATTCTTGATGCCGATCTTTTGGGATAGACGTCAGGAATATTTTAAATCAAACCATGTCCCAACATATATCTGTTATGGTTTGTCGTTCCTCCACTCCTATTTGAGGGGGAGTTTGAACTGAGAACAAGTAATAAAACGTTCTCATACTAGTCCCATGGGTGTGACCCTTTACAGCACACACATGTTCGGTTTTAACAAATTAGTTTATAACGTATTTAGACACTTTATACATAGTTTAGTCTTAGTCTTAGTTTAATGTATTAAGGTGTTCTCATCTAAATTTCACTTCCACCTTTATATCACACTTTTCACCTTTTGTTGCAACTTATTTCGACAGGCGCTAAATGACCTCGCTGTCGATGCGCCTTAAAACTCTAATATTCATTCATTCAGAAAAACAGTAGTCAACTGACCAACTGTGACAATATTATTCTATTTTGATCACAACTATTCCTATGTTCAATGAACTTGGTATATTTTTTTTTCTCGTTCTATTGTCATTTTACTAGGAAAACGCGGGATGCGCGTTGTTAGACGAGCTTAGGGGTATAGAAATCTAGAATGAAAAATAATTTGTCAACCCAATCTACATCTACAGACCTTGGATCACTCCAAACGTTCAAAAACCTTACGAGAATCAGTTATGTCACGGCCTTCCTCTTCATTCATTTCAATCGTTTTGAATTAATTGCTGACACTTGTTGCTATAGATTTAATTGGTTCCCGTAATAGCCTAAATTGATGGGAAAATGCATTATAAATGCGTTTTCTTCGTTATTTCTCATCCGATTGATGCAAAAAATCTCTCAAAATGTGCTTAATAGTTTCCTTTATATTCGGCGAAAATTTGAGAGGTCTTGAAAAATTTTGATTTTTCAAGTATTTTCCTCCGGGTTATTCTAATGGGGATTTTTGAAATTTCTAAAATTTATAAAAAAAAAAGTTACCACCCGATAATGCCACAAAACTATACAGATCTAAGTTAGATGAGGAACCATGACGAAAAAAAGTTTGAAGTTGATAGCTGTAGCCGTTTGACCTGTGGAGAACCGACAAAAAAACATAAAAAAAAACAAACAAAAAAAAAAAAAAAAAACATAAAAACGAACACCAATTTTTTTCAGTACGTCAAATTGAATCCTCGCTAAAGCTCGTCTAATTATTGTTTCAAATATGTTATTATTGTTAATTTTTGTGCTCTATTTGATTGATTTTCAATCTGTAAACTTGAATGAAAGACAGAATCTTCAATAAAGTTATGTATTTAATTATAATTTTATGTAAAATAAATATAAATGTAAAAGTGCGAAACTGATCAAATAAATATTTGAATTGACAAAGAAATCATTATCAGTTACCGCTTAATGTTCCCGATCTGACAAACAAGAAGTTTAGGCTTTTTTAAAAATGAATACAATAACCTTTAGGTAACCTACAATAACCATTTTTTTTTTAAATTTCAATAAAGATAACAATTTTTTTAATAAAGATAAGAAACCCACATAGAGAAAATTCTCTGTGTTAACCTGTTAACCTGTTGTGTAATTAATTACACAAGGCTCTACTGCAGAGAAGCTAAAAATTCAAATCAAATGAACTTATTCACTGAATACTAAATGTTGAGGCCCACATCTCAAAAACAAGTAAAATAATCAGTGCATCTAAAAAAGGATGAATTTAAATGAAATTATATATCTTACTCAGTTACCAGCTCACTCAGCATATCTAGGAACTGCATCACGGTACACCGTAAGTTGACCGACCGTATTAGCTGTGGTATTAGCGGTATTACATTATTAGACGAGCTTTAGCGAGGATTCAATTTGACATACTGAAAAAAATTGGTGTTCGTTTTTATGTTTTTTTTTTTTTTTTTTTTGTTTTTTGTTTTTATGTTTTTTTGTCGGTTCTCCACAGGTCAAACGGCTACAGCTATCAACTTCAAACTTTTTTTCGTCATGGTTCCTCATCTAACTTAGATCTGTATAGTTTTGTGGCATTATCGGGTGGTAACTTTTTTTTTTATGAATTTTAGAAATTTAAAAAATCCCCATTAGAATAACCCGGAGGAAAATACTTGAAAAATCAAAAATTTTCAAGACCTCTCAAATTTTCGCCGAATATAAAGGAAACTATTAAGCACATTTTGAGAGATTTTTCGCATCAATCGGATGAGAAATAACGAAGAAAACGCATTTATAAAGCATTTTCCCATCAATTTAGGCTATTACGGGAATCAATTAAATCTATAGCAACAAGTGTCACCAATTAATTCAAAACGATTGAAATGAATGAAGAGGAAGGCCGTGACATAACTGATTCTCGTAAGGTTTTTGAACGTTTGGAGTGATCCAAGGTCTGTAGATGTAGATTGGGTTGACAAATTATTTTTCATTCTAGATTTCTATACCCCTAAGCTCGTCTAACAACGCGCATCCCGCGTTTTCCTAGTGTAATCATTCAATTTTCAAATGCCAAACTCTATATCGTGCACTATGGTTCAATTTTGTTGGTTGGTCAAGTTGGTTCCTCTCCCACATGAAAATGTTGGCTTTTGGTTATTATATTAGAACCAGTTCCTATTTAATTATTAATTATTTTGTATCAGTAAAATCAAATTAATGGCATTCCATCACTGGACTTACATCACTGGATGGAGTAAGTACTTTTACATTCAAATATCACTGTCATTGAATAATAGATTGAAGCGTTTTATTTGCTTGGAACAGCCATTTGGCAAAACCAGTCTTGTTAAGATCCTTGTATCTAAGTGTGTAGTTCCTGAAACCCATGGAATCATACTAGGAAAACGCGGGATGCGCGTTGTTAGACGAGCTTAGGGGTATAGAAATCTAGAATGAAAAATAATTTGTCAACCCAATCTACATCTACAGACCTTGGATCACTCCAAACGTTCAAAAACCTTACGAGAATCAGTTATGTCACGGCCTTCCTCTTCATTCATTTCAATCGTTTTGAATTAATTGGTGACACTTGTTGCTATAGATTTAATTGTTTCCCGTAATAGCCTAAATTGATGGGAAAATGCTTTATAAATGCGTTTTCTTCGTTATTTCTCATCCGATTGATGCGAAAAATCTCTCAAAATGTGCTTAATAGTTTCCTTTATATTCGGCGAAAATTTGAGAGGTCTTGAAAAATTTTGATTTTTCAAGTATTTTCCTCCGGGTTATTCTAATGGGGATTTTTGAAATTTCTAAAATTCATAAAAAAAAAAGTTACCACCCGATAATGCCACAAAACTATACAGGTCTAAGTTAGATGAGGAACCATGACGAAAAAAAGTTTGAAGTTGATAGCTGTAGCCGTTTGACCTGTGGAGAACCGACAAAAAAACATAAAAAAAAAAAAAAAAAAAAAAACAACATAAAAACGAACACCAATTTTTTTCAGTATGTCAAATTGAATCCTCGCTAAAGCTCGTCTAATTAAAAGAGGACATTTCAAAAATTTACCTGCGGGGCATGGTCTCTCTCTTTGCATTCACCATCAATATTATTTTTATTATTATTATTAACTCTTGCAGTTGCACATAAATGCGCGGTGGCAAGTTCCCTATCAATCCTATCCTATCGCCTCCCTAACCTTCTGACGGAATAGCTTCAACCCTATTTCATCTTCCTCAAGTATACTTCTACTAAGCCCATTCCAATCCCTACCTGTCCTATTCAAGAAAGAGAACTTACCGACATCTAATCTAGCCCCCTTTATAACTACTGCTCTATCATGACTTCGCCTACCCCCATACCCTGACTCATTCCTTTCAATCAACCTATTCAACTCTCCCCAGCCCCCTTCTCCTTCCATTACCCTGAAGAAATTACAGATCCGATCCTCCTTTCTCCGTATTTCCAATTCCCGCCATCCCAAGTCTCGGATCATCTCAGATGGACTCTCCAATATTCTCACCCTCTCCCCCCTTTCATTCTCCCCCCATTTCCACCTCCTAACCCTACCTGTAACCCTTCTAACTGCAATCCTTTGCACCCTTTCCACATCCCTTATCTCACCTAATCTATAAGGATCCCAAACTGAACTAGCATATTCCACCATGGGACGCACTAACGAGAAATAAGCCTTTTCCTTTATCTTCATACTTGTCCCCCTAAGCTGCCTCATTACAAAGTTTAGTGCATTTATACTCTTTTTTACTATTCTCTCAATCTGACTCCCCCACCCTAGACGTCTATCAAATACCACCCCCAAGTACTTGTAATTTTGGTTATAGGTTATGATTGGTGATGGTTATGATTCGGAAAGGTAACGTTTGAACCGTAAAATTACAGTCTCGTCAACTTGATACGAACTGTGCACACTCAGTTTTGTGGGTGCACAATTGACTGCCCAATTGTTTGCTTACCTGGGGTGCCAGAATGACACTGAACATCCCTGCAGTTAGAAATGTTGTTTTTTTGGAGCCATTTTTAATTTCATAAGTAGAACGATTTTGGCATCTATTCCTAAACCTCATCTGAAACATTAAAAATGGGTGTGATTTCCCAAAAATCCCTGCAGGGCCAAAAGGGGGCCTTTCCGCCCTGGCCCCCCGCGGGTCGCCGGCTTCGCAATAACGGGCCGTTGCATAACTGTTCTCTTGTACGTAGCTTTTTTTTTTACTGAAATCGCCCCTCCCCTCCCCCCATGAATATGACCTGGATCCGCCCCTGAGTGTAACACCAACTGCGTATCTCATTGAAGTCTCGAGAAGACGATCTGTCTACTAGTTACTGTTTCCTGTGCTAGTGGAATTCTCCTGGATTGTATATTGACATCGATTCTTGGAAGTCTATTCGTTAAGGGAGACAACATAGTTGATCATCATTGAAAAACAGTCAACATTCATGAAATAATAGAAAAGAAATCAGAATTGATTTGTGATGACACAAAAAAAAACAATCACTTGTTGAGCAAAACCAAATGTTACAAGTGTTTTAATACATTTAATGTAGTTTGAGCAAGCTTTTGAGAAGCGGACAAAGCGCTGCAAACGTCTGAATCTGCTTTGTTTCAACTTAATGGCGATATGAAGACTACATTCAGGATAAAAGCGTTATATATGTTTTATTTTAATTATCTCAATTGGAGAGTTGAGAGGTGGAATTAGATGAGGAATTTGGAAAACCAAAGTTCAACTTGGATGCTGGTGGCAGATAAGGCGTAGGTTTAACCTGCCTGTGGAGACCATTCTTCTAAGAATATCAATTGACATGTTTCTCTTGCATGTTACATATAGTGGTTGTCTGGTAGCGTACTGTTGTAACACTACAGAATGTTGTTGTACTACAGAATGTTGTTGCACTACAGAATGTTGTTGCACTACAAAAAATGATGTTTCAATTGAACTGAATTGTGGTGTTTAGCGGCACGTCAACTATGAGGTTATTTGCACCGAAGTGCCATTTGTCGAACCTGAATGCTATTTTACTATTATTATTCAACTCTTGCAATTGCACATGAATGCGCGGTGGCAAGTTCCCTAACTACCCCTATCCCCCCACCTCCTTAATCCTCTGACGGAATAACTTTAACCCTATTTCATCCCCTTCAAAAACACTTCTAGTGAGCCCATTCCAGTCACTACCTGTCCTATTCAAGAAAGAGAATTTACCGACATCTAATCTAGCCCCCTTTATGACTACCGCTCTATCATGACTTCGCCTACCTCCATACCCTGACTCGTTCCTTTCAATCAACTTATGCAGCTCCCCCCATCCCCCCTCTCCATCCATTACCCTGAAGAAAAGAAATAATAGACGCTATTTGTACATGTCTATAGGTGGTGCTCACTTGATGGGTTTTATCAGTGGCCCACTCACTCGCACCCCCGTGTTACCGGACTGTGTGGTTGGCACAGAATAATGAGCAAAGCAGTCAACCATTATTCATTTATTCATTTATTTATTTGTATTTTTACAACTTTTGGATATAACACTCACCTAGGGGGTTGGTAGAAGTTACAGTAAGTTACACCCTTGGTATGCATTAAACATTAACTTATTTCAAACAATTATGCATAACTGAATTATTTTTCACTGTTGGCTATTTAATAAGCCAACATCTGGTTGAGGCAGTTCATAATTATCAAACTGTTTTCTCAATATGATTCATTTTGATTCAGATTTGACTGCAAAATTATTGATAAAGATGTATTCAGATATGATATGTAATTAATATGTATGTATTCAGTGAATAATATCTTGGATTCGGGTTTTCATCATCGATTATTCTTCGTTTTCATTGAATTTAAGTAAGCGATTTTTCCATATTCTTTGGTGATTGCCCTCACCTGCACGTCGTAGTTTCCTCCTGCGCGAAGTTCTGTTATCTGAAACACAACGAAGGAATGTTTAGCCGAGTGCAGCACGACACGAGATTACGCCGCGGGCACCGAGCTTGACACGCTCGTGTACTGGCTCTGTATTACATGACATTGTCTGTACAATGCTGCCCCACTTAGAAAGAACACAGTATCTGCAAAATATCGATTCCGAAATGTTTAATAAACGGTGTCATGGTTTGTAACCATTGTATACTTGGATAAAACACTGCATCTACCACTTCATGCTGCACATATGGCGATTTATCCAAGTATTGGTAGATACCAGAGGCGTCACGTAAACACAATCGTAGGGTAGGCAAGGATAATTATTGATAATGTCCCCCCCCCCCCTTCACATCCGATATTTTTGTTTTTGCGGGGGTCTGGGGGACTTACCCCGCAGTATTCGGGGTCCGGGATAGCCCCATTTTTTCCGTTCTTTTCCATCGATTTGGTGCATTCTACGCGTTTTCCAACCTCATTTTCACATCATATCACGTTTGAAATATTGATTAAAATATAGGCCAATGATGGATAATAATGATAAAGACATTTGACTTGTCAGCTTATGGACTCTTGATATTCCAACCTCGGGACCAACCGACATATACTATGTCTCTAGTGAATACATATACAAGTATAATGTTTTGTACACTTGCTAGGTAGTTCTCTACTAGGCTACAGGTAGACTCTCTACTCTACTGTGACCAAGGCAATAGCCGAAACGTTGAAACCTCGTGTGACTTTCATCTCTATGTGTTCTATCAACGGGCTCTCCACTATGAGTAGGCCTTTCTCTACTCATAAATCTTGGTAAGCTGCTGTTCTTTTTTTCCCTCTCACCCAATTCATATAATGTTTGTACAGTTAGTCGAGTTTTCCACTTCCACTGTTTTTTATTAATTTCAAAATACAAGGTACTGGTGATGTAAGAATGTTGACACAGCATAAAATTGTCAGTACTGTATCCCTTTTTAATTATTAGCTATGTACTGTACGCACCAAAAACTTATCAATATTAATTGAATGATCGGTTTATCACTCCACAGTCCACACTCGACTTTCAACTGAGCTGAACTGGTCTGAATTTCCAATTTTTGAGAGTTGATTTGATAGAAATGCCATAACTCTGTATGTGTGATGTTCTTTATTGGATAATATACATGTGATGTTCTTTATTAGTTGATATAAAGGTCTACAGTAATATACAGGTCTACAGCACTGGTGTGTCTAGCGACGTCTGGCTTCTATAATCTAAAATGCATCCTGACGTCATCACCGTACTTCCGGTAATGACGTCATGTTCTTACAGTATGTATTCATTATAATCAGTGGTGTATTCGGGCCGGGGCGGCGCCCTGGTACTTTAATTTTGGGGCAGGGCGCGCCCCGGTTCCTTTTTTCTTGAGAACCATATTTGAAGACATATAAAGCTAACTTGAACCAGTTAACTTGTGAAAGCACAATGTTAAAAATGATGCATCCTGATAGATGGAATCTGCCAATATTTATTTGAAACGTCAGACTTTACAATACTGACAGAATCTTGTAATGTAGTGAAGAGTCAGTGTAACATTTTTTGTACCACCTTGTATCTACTTGGCCCTTGTCATTGACAGCACTGTTCAGCATCAGTTCTACGAATGCAAGCATTACGAGACGGAGGGGGGTTGTAACAAGAATTCAGCGTAATGAACCTAATGGTAACCGATCTTCGTACGAAACTGATTGTAAACAATACTGCCTCGCTTTTGTTTATCAAACTAAATGGACCACCTCTAGTCAAGTTTGATCCTACCTACACCTTATGTAGAGACTTGGCTCCTTAGTCAACGATCAGCTGGCGACGCACAATCGCAACATGTGGACCATGATTCACCCGCGGAGTATCAAGCTGCGAGAGATTCTCTGTGGCGATTATTTTAGATGCAAAAGTAAATCACATCATTTTTATTCAATATTTGAATCAGGAACTCCCAGAACAGGCATTGTGGCATGTTCGGCTCACAAATTCCCCCCCCCCCCCCCCCCTGCCGAGTTGAGATGAATGGATCTTTTTCAGTTATCACCGCCTTGGAACTTTTATTTTTACGAGTACACCACTGATTATAATACTTGAATTTAGTTGTTCTTCTTCATCAGCTATGAGTGGGAAGAGAGGGTACCCAAAGCTTGCTATTCCTAGTGCCATGATTCTTTTTCTCTCATAAAAAAAAACACCATAAAATTTCAATGCACGATTCAATCTACTGTAGTCACAACTTTGACTTCACCCCTGATGAAGTATGAAGTATTTCAACCCTGATGAAGATCATAACAAAGTGACAAAGAAGGTTGTGAGAAAGAGGAGTTGAAGACAGTGCGGGAATTTACACCACAGAACCATGAATCAGACTTGTGTCTGCAGCAAGGTCAGCTCTCAAATATTGACCAACTTCGAATAGATTCAGATGATAATGAATAATATAAATGGATATATATTCATGTCATATATATATAAATATATATATATATATATATATATATATATATATATATATATATATATATATATATATATATATATATATATATATATATATATATATATATATATATATATATATATATAAATATATATAAATATATATATATGAATATATATAAATATATATATATATATATATATATATATATATATATATATATATATATATATATATATATATATATATATATATATATATATATATATATATATATATATATATATATATAATTAT
>OZ023329.1:6083923-6125923 GCA_964007535.1 Brachyptera risi
TCAATTGGTCAAGCCCGGGCTGTACTTACGTTCCCGTATCTCCCCGAATCTGAAGAAGTTCTTCACTTTTGCCTTGATTACATAATTAAAACACTCGGTGATATATAACAGATAGTGTTGTCTCGTCCACTCATGATGGAACTATAGGCCCAGGCATATTGATAAATCATGAAATATATTAGTTCTAAAAAAAACATTAATTGGATAATTATGTGGATCCAAGGAGGTGTGAGAAAAAATCATACTGGAAATCATTCCAACTGGCCCGCGTAAAGAATAATCCACTCCACTACGATATGTGCGCTAGCATCGCTCTGTCGTCGCTTAGAAGGCTTAGTTTTACAACTTCCAACGAAGTTAGATACTTATAAGTATCTAACTTCTAAGTATCTAACCTATAGGTCTTTGATTCAACTATATACCTACATAACAAGCAGGAGTTCATTTTTAAATGTAGGAACACATCTTCAGTGTTCAGCTTTTTATTTTTCTCGGTGCATGCAAATGTGAAAAACCTTGTCATGAAATTGAGGTTCAGTTGTCATAGTAGCTATACATTACTGGATACCGGTAGTCTTTTGTGACTCTCCAACATGTCCATTCACTTATGGTTAAGTGATAAGTGTTCTATCGAATTGTAATATTCGGTCAAGGTCAAGCCAATTACTGAAGATAGTTGATCAATGTTTCTTGTTCAGACTATAGAATTGTAGGCCCCTACATAGGATATGTTTGACTTGATTAGGTCGATCTTTTCAGTCAAATAGGTTTGCCGAGCTGATCAACTTGACTCGTGCAGAGATTCAATAATACGCCCTACATACACATTGGGTGACGTGTAAAGGTAGGTTCATAGAGCCACGGCATTTTTGCTGGCCGGCAATCTTGTCGGGTGCCGTTGGACGTCAAATGATTGGTACCGTTCATACAACCACGACAAACTATCGCTGACTCGAGGCAATTATATATCAAATCCTTGCGATAACCATGGCAACGTCGATAGTGATCGAGCTGTCAGTCGATAGTTTGTACGCAGAACACACAGTTCGAGTATAAACGTGGCCGTGATGTCGTCTACGTCATCACGGCAAGTGTGTCGTCCGGCAAAATGTTCAACTTCATTCAACTTTCAAGGCCACAGTGAACGACAAGCCCGGCAAGTCTGTGATTGGCTCATTCATTTTGACGGCACGGCAAATTCGTGTTCCCGTGGCTCTATGAACGTACCTTCAGCGTGGTCAGCAATGTGTAACTTTCCACTCTGTCAAATATTCACAGTAGGCCTATTCATCATCTATCACGTATAGTAAATGTCATTAATCAGATCCCGTAACTGTCCCTTGTTCACTCATCTCGACAACTAACAATTCAGGAAGAAGAAGAAATAGTCGAATCATCACAACAAAGGGGACGTCCATCAATTATGTCACACTTTTTCAGGCCACTTTGAACCCCCCTCTCCCTCCCATGTCACAGTTGGTCACAAAACCTATCATTCCCCCCCCCCCCCCCCCTTTAAATACCTCACAAATTCTCATACCGCCCGCTCTAGCAAACAAATTGAAATTAGCACGCGGCAAAGGTACAATAAAGTAATCGAATCCAATTATTAATTTCTTCACGTTTGCTTTTTGAGTAGTCAAACTTGGTAATTATTTGAAATGCATCTGTTGTTTCTAGGGTGGGTATAAATATAAGAATCTATAAGAATGGTGCCAAGTACATGGAACAAAAAAATGGCACGTCACCCAGTTGCCCCCCCCCCCCTTGTAAATCTTGAAAATCCCCATGGATGTCACTAAACCAGAGTCCTCTAACATCCAGTCGGCTACAGTTGGCATGGAATGACTCACTGTTCTGACAGTTGGGGCGGATATAACCCTCTTGGCAGCCGTGGTGGCAGACTCCAGTGTACATGTCACAGTCCGTTCCCTTGGAGCAATTACCACAACTCAGCTGACACCCGGGACCGTACTTCACTCCAACGGAGCATGCTGGAAATAGCAGAAATATTCATGTACATAATTATATGGAGATATTTCCTTTGGAATACCTGTACTTGATCCAATTACCGAATGTACCAATTCATCGAATATTGTGAGGTATGACTATAGGCAAACGCGTTATGTGTTGTCGCGTTGATGGATGAGCTAGAACATATCAACTTATCTTAGATTGGTTATTATATATATATATACACCTTGAGATCCAAACAATTGAATCACTTTCATCCCATTTCCTGATTAATTTCTATGATAATAAATTAGGCTTTGTTCAAATCGTTTCCAGCTAATTGGTGATACCTGTTGCTTGGATTTAATTGGTGTCTCAATAGATTTGAGTGATTTAAAAATATGACATTATATATTTCTCACATCAAAACGGCTGATTCGATTTGAGTGAAAGTTCGGTACAATATGTGTCATGATCATATTTGAATTCTCTCGAAAGAAATATTTTTGACGATCATTTTCCTCTTGTGTTATTCTTATGGGATTTTTGAAAACTTTGAAATGAGTTTTCTCAGAAGTGGTTCGACCGAATGGGCCTCAAAACTTTACAGTATCGAATTAGATGAGGACACTTGTGTATGCCAAGTTTCAACTGATTTTGAATTTTCGTTCGACCCGTGGAGAGTAAAAAAAGGCACTTTTTTCCGAGTGTGGTGAAATTGAGTCTTCGCTTCGCTCATCCAATGACCATTTCAGTTTATTTTTCAATTTTGATTTTGTGGCAAATTTATATTGAATTTTTCTGTATTTCCATGTAAACATGTAGGAAATATGGCACCTATCATCAAAAATATTCTCGAGTGATATTTCACTGATGGATTTTCAGTGATCAAAATCACTGTGATAGATTTTCATCCCAGTGATATACTGTATACTGTTTTATAGTACTGTACTGTTCAACGAGTAGGCTTATATTCTACATACAAACCACAATATCACAGCTGGTGTATTCAGTAAATTAATAATCCAGATTGGATTCAACTACGTCTGTGATGATAACCAACAAACAGATTCAAATATCGTCATTTCATATAATTATGCATCATCACAATAATCATTAGACATCAATATTTATGTATTGAGAATATCTGTAATGATAACATGATCACGTCACCATATTGGTATCTTACGCAGTTCAAATTTTTTTTTTCAATAACATCGAAACTTGATACAAAATGAAAATCCAAAAATATTGAAAACTCATCAATTGGATGAGCGTAGCGAAGACTCAATTTCACTGTACTTGAAAAATCAAATGTTTTTTCTTGTTTTTTTTTGTTTTTTTGTTCGCGCTCTACAGGTCAAACAGAAATTCAGATCATGATGAAACTTGGCACACACATGAATCCCTATCTCACTTGATGCTGTATAGTTTTGAGGCAAAATCGGTTCAACAATTCTTGAGATAAATCATTTTGAAGTTTTCAAAAAACCCATCTGAATAAGCCAGGCGGAAAAAATGACAAAGTGAATGTTCTCCGAAATTTTTCAAATTTTCACAGAACTCGAAAAACATAATGATACACATTATTGCGGACTTTTACAATAATCGGACGTGACGTTTTGGAGTAAAAAATTAAAAAATGTGATTTTTATTTATTTAATTACTTCGTTTTTTTTTATTCGCTCATCCATCAACGCGGAAACACATAACGCGTTTTCCTAGTATAAATCAACTGGAACTGAGACAAGTGGCCAAATGAGTGATACACTGGACTGTCATTCAGGAGACCACCGTTCGATTCCCGCTATGGTCAACCATCCTGACAGGGTTTTTGTCGTGGTTTCCCTCTGTCGTTCAGGTCATGCTGGGACAGTTCTCTAAAAATAAGCCACGACCGACTCCTTCTCACTATCCAATAACACCTAATGAAATAACCTTCCATCTCACCTTCCTACCATCTCAAATATCATCCACCGACGCCAATAGATCGTAGTCATCAGTACAGTGCGTCATTATGGACACAATATGAATGAAAAAAAAATCAACAGAGAATTATGTGATTCTAGTGCAATTATTGGGCTTGATAGAATTGATTCAAAAATGGAATTTTGTGTGCTAATATCAAGTTCCTTACGTGCATTGCATAGCGGATAAGGGGTGTAGCCGGGCGCGCAGTTGCACCCCAGTTTGGGCCGACACAGCACCAGTCCCCGGCACTGTCGGACGTTGCCGGAACACAACCCTCCGCAGTCCCCACCGTACCTATTGGCACCACACCCTGAGGCAAACAGAAAGAAAAGAAGCTTCATCTTCTTGTCAAACCACTCTTCTGAAATTGTACGTCGTGAGATAATCCCGGAACAAATTCAATAATGAAACCACCGGCGTGGAAGTTTCTTACAGCTCCCATTGAGCTGGTCTTTCATAGACGCGGTATTTGCTCAGCGAATTTGCTGTGCAGTTTTTTATGCCACCATGAAAAGCGAAACGCAAATCACGTTCATAGAAGGCCAGCTTTATAGTCAAGCTGAACCCACTTCGACACGATACAGACATTGACCGGCATTCTCTCCTAGATATATTCCGTTTTCAGAACAGCATCCCGGAGGATGTCATGAAGATGTCTGCCTTCACCAAGCCACAGGAGCTGAACTAACAACACTACTCTCTGGCACCCACTCAATATGGCTTCTGTAGCATCTCACATATCCCTACTAACATGGGCATGCTAAGGGCATGCCGAAAAGGTTACCAAATGAGCATGCCCTAGGCGTTGCCATATTTTGTGCCCTGACATGCCCCTGAAATGCCCTATGGGAAGCTGATGTAATGAGACATCATGAATATGCGCATGCAGGACCCGCCCTGGACATGCCCATTGCCAACCTCACCCGAATGAGCGTGTCTAGGGCACGTGTGAGCCATGTCCAGGACACGCCCACAGGGCATGTGTAGGGCATGCCCTGGGAGTCCCACCCTATGTTAAATTAAATGGGGTTGGGCACGCCTGGGGCGCCCCAACATTCCCTTTGGGCATGTCTAGGGCGCGCATAGGGAATGTTTTGTGACTGTATGGATCTATATATGTCACCCAATTCATGATTGTTTGCATCAACCAATAATTCAGTCGGTGATTGGTTCAATAATCTTGCTGAAAGAAGTGACACTTGACGTTTATGTGAGTCCAAAGCTGTAAAATAATGAATATAAACCTAATGTTCCATATAATCTTACGGAATTACCAAATTACCACTCTTTGAAAAAACAGTGATTATTGGACGAGCTTTAGCAAGGATTTAATTTGACATACTGAAAAAAATTGGTGTTCGTTTTTATGTTTTTTTTATTTTTTTTTTTTATGTTTTTTTGTCGGTTCTTCACAGGTCAAACAGCTACAGCTATCAACTTCAAACTTTTTTTCATGATGGTTCCTTATCTAACTTAGATTTGTATTGTTTTGTGGCATTATCCGACAGTAACGTTTTTTTTTATGAATTTAAGAAATTTCAAAAATGCCCATTAAAATAACACGGCGGAAAAAAAAGAAAATATTTTTATTTAAAAAAAAAATGAAATTCTGCGTAAAGTTGATTTACATTTTGATACACATTTCTGAAATTTTTCAGCTTGATCGGGTAAGCCATTTCGAAGATAAACCATAAAATGTGCTAAATTGGTAGCACTCGAAGCATTTTTTACCCATTTCTAACTTAAATGTCACCCAATTGGCGAATGTAGGCAAAAGTTTGGCAAAGAAGTCGACATACTATTACATTCCGCTCGTCTAACAATGCATATATGGCGTTTTCCAGGTGTAAATGAAAATAACGTAACTGAAAATTATGAACTGCTGATCTGTATCACTTTTTCAAGCATAAACATTCAGAATGACCTAAAATTTATTCACTAATCAGGAAGCAGTACTGGTCTTTGATACCAAAAACTCATTAACTGTCTCATGTAACCAGACCCGGATCTGAAACATTTTTTTTTTAAATTGACAAGTAACAGCAAGTGACAACAAATAACAACAAGTAGCCATATTGTGTCTCTGGGAAAAAAGTAATTCGAATGAGTCTGGTCTTTAAAAAAAAAAGAAAGATTTTATTCAACTTATCGAAGAAAATTCAGTCCGGAAGTAGATGTTTTCTTGTAAATGGAGTATTTCATGGCATAAATCTTCCTCGCTATGAAATTACTTGGTCCTGAAACTGTGAACACATCAATGTATACCTCATCCACAGCTGTGGAAGATAAACTAGGAACACGCCATATATGCGTTTTTAGACGAGCGGATAGTAATAGTATGTCGACTTTTATGGCCAAACTTTTTCCTACATTTGCCAATTGGGTGGCATTTAATTCAGAAATGGGTAAAAACTGCTTCGAGTGGTACCAATTTAGCACATTTTATAGTTTTTCTTCAAAATGGCTTACCCGATCAAGCTGAAAGTTTTCAGAAATGTGTATCACTAGGAAAACGCGGGATGCGCGTTGTGAGATGAGCTTAGAAGTATGGCAATCTAGAATGAAAAATAACTTGTCAGCTCAATTTGCATCTACAAACCTTGACTTACTTCAAACGTTCAAAAACCTCACCTGCAACTTGTTGATATTTATAGTAACCTGCAACCTGTCGCATAAAAATTTTGCAAAACCAATTGATCCAAATATTCAATAAAATGTACACGTTTATTGCGTTTTCTTCATTATTTCTCATTCGATTGTTGTAAAAATCTCTGAAAAGGTGTATAATAGTATTTTTCATATTCTGTGAGAATTTGAGAGCTTTTGAAAAATTCTTGTTTTTAAAGTATTTTTCCTCCGGGTTATTCTTATGAGGATTTTCCAAACTTTCCGATTATTTTCCGGAAAAACCTTCCGACCGATTTCTCTGAATAACAATCCCAACCTATTCTGGTATGAAACCAACGTTCTGAAAGGGTTTCAAGTTGATTGATTCATTTCTCTGACCTGTATGCCGCGTACATAATTCCAAAAAAAAACAAAAAAAACATAAAAACGAAGCCCATTTTTTTTTAAGGGTGTGAAATGGAAAGCTTCGCTACGCTCATCTAGAAATGTAACCCAACTTGACGCAAAATTTCATTTTTTTTGGAAAATAAAAATATCTCCTTTTTTTCTGCCGTGTTATTCTAATGGGTATTTTTGAAATTTCTAAAATTCATAAAAAAAAGTTAACATCTGATAATGCCACAAAATATACAGATCCAAGCTAGATGAGGAGCCATGATGAAAAAAAGTTTGAAATTGACAGCTGTAGTCGTTGATAACCAACAAAAAAATATGAAAAAAAAAAAAATCGAACACCATTTTTTTTCAGTATGTCAAATTGAATCCTTGCTAAAGCTCGTCTAATTATTATGCTGTGTTTTTCCGGTTGGATTGAGTTGAGAGTATATATATAAATGATACAATACATAATATGAAGAAAATAAATTCAATTCTCTTTCTAGTTTCAGTTATAATTCCAGTTAGAGATCAGGTTTCAGTTCTAGTTTTCAGCTTTTTTTCATGCAAAATTATAAATTTATATTTGATTATTTCCTGAAACATTCCTCTTGTCAGTCCACTCCCAATCCACCAGAACAAAACTCATCATTTCATCACACCTCATAACTTCACCCTATCAACTAAATGCCACAACGTTTACGCACCACAATTCTCAACAAGCTCCCAGCCTCGATCAAAACCTCTCCCTCAATCAGCTCTTTCAAATAATCCTCACTGCCAACCCCTTCCATGCCTTCCCTTTCCTTTCCAGAGAGAGAATACCTCTATCACATTCCATAGTAACATACCACAACAGTTCGTATCTATCGATATATTATTTTAATGTTCTATGTATTTAATGAAATGTTATTTCTTGAATCTTTCTTCATTTGTATTATTTTATATGAATCAGAAAGGTCAATAGAACCATAACACTTATATCAGTTGGATCAAATCAAAATTATTGACACTTGTAACTTTCAACTCTTCAATTAAATTTAACTTTAATTTAACCCTTCAATTCTAACAATTGATCACTAGTGATAGGCGTGGCTCATCGGCAGGCCACCTTGATCTATATTTCATGTGGGTATTTAGATATACTCTGATAGGCAATGTTAATTTTCCCACATAACAAACAGCCCATTTGATTGGATGTTTTGTTTTGTGACGTTTGTGGGCGGGTCAATCACTAGTCGTCAATTCCCCAGCACAAGAATTTTTCTCATTGGGGAATTGAGATTTGTATGATCTCTACTGACTGTTATGATATGCAAAGACCAAATAAATAAATAGAATAAGAGATGATATGATCTCCTATAGCCTAATCTTATCTTCTTTTCTTTTCTTATTACTATTTTATCAATGCTATTTTCTCCAATCTTTTTCGTACTTGGGTTAATCCATGAATATATATGTGAACCATTCAATCACGGGAAATGTTAGCCTGTTCAACACTGTATTTCCCAAGTTGTCAATAAATAAACATTGAAACATTGAAACTCTGACCTTGCTCGCATTCGGTCCCCATGAATCCGGCTGGACAGTCGCAGCTGTCGTCGAAGAAATGGCCGCCGTTCTGACAATCCAGAAAAGGGGTGGAGCTATCTGCAACATAACCAACATGGCTGCCATCGAGGAATCATTCGGACAAATCTGGTCTCTCTCTCGGTTCATCTGTTCCGCAGTCGCAAGTCAAACCAATCCACACCGTCACGTTTCTACGCATCATCTCGGTTCAGTTTTTAGTAACAATTAGTTATAACCAACTGTTACAGTTTTTAAAATAGGTACAGTTTTGGGGAAAATCATCGATGGAAATTGTTTGGATATTCATGAAAATACGGTAGGTGAAAAATATGGGAAACACGTCTCATTGTGAATAATTTTTGAAGAGTTAGTAGAATGACTAAGTCGGTCATGTTTGGCAAGGTTTTCACCTTTGTGCGAGACAGGACAGCAATCAGGAAAACTGCATGATTAAATATAACTAGGAAAACGCTATATAAGCGTTGTTAGACGAGCGGATAGTAATAAAATGTCGACTTCTTTGTCAAACTTTTGCCTAAATTCGCCAATTGGGTGACATTCAAATTATAAATGGGTAAAAACTGCTTCGAGTGGTACCAATTTAGCACATTTCATATTTTTTCTTCAAAATGACAGTCCCGATCAAGCTGAGAATTTTCAAAAATGTGTATTAAGATGTAATTCAACTTCACACAGAATTTCATTTCTTTTGAAAATAAAAATATTCTCATTTTTTTCCCGCCGTGTTATTTAAATGGGTAATTTTGAAAATTTCTAAAATTTTAAAAATAAAAGTGATCACCCGATAATGCCACAAAACTATACAGATCTAAGTTAGATGAGGAAACATAATGCAAAAAAGTTTGAAGTTGATAGCTGTAGGTGTTTGACCTGTGGAGAACCGACAAAAAAACATGAAAAAAAAAACATCAAAACGAACACCAATTTTTTTCAGTATGTCAAATTGAATCCTCGCTAAAACTCGCCTAATTATAAAAACAAATTAATTTGTATTGAATAATTATAGGGCTTCAGTTATATGAGTTTATGAATTTAATACGAGTGAATCTAGGAATAGGTGAAGATTTAAAAAAAACTAATTGCATGATTTTTGCAACTTGAATCTGATTGGGTGATGAATGTTTGTATACTGACATTTAGTGCGTTTAGCGATGTCGAACCCAGGACTGTGCACTGTCACCGGATCCTGAGAGTCCAGAACGGCTGTGTTCTCGCCGTCTGGAACAGGAACAGAGATGTTCTCACCCACTCGTTCTTCTTTGTTCTCTCTCAGAATATCAACGTCTCCTCAATGCAAAAAATAACTATCAATTGAATAATATAGTAAAACGCTATATACGCGTTGTTAGACGAGCGGAAAGTAATAGTATGTCGACTTCTTTGCCAAACTTTTGCCTACATTCGCCAATCGGGTGACATTTAAGTTAGAAATGGGTAAAAACTGCTTCGAGTGCTACCAATTTAGCACATTTTATGGTTTGTCTTCGAAATGGCTCACCCGATCAGGCTGAGAATTTACAGAAATGTGTATCAAAATGTAAATCAACTTCACGCGGAATTTCATTTTTTTTTTTTAAATAAAAATATCTACTTTATTTTCCGCCGTGTTATTTTAACGGGCATTTTTGTAATTTCTTAAATTCATAAAAAAAAGTTACGATCTGATAATGCCACAAAACTATACAGATCTAAGTTAGATGAGGAACCATTATGAAAAAAAGTTTGAAGTTGATAGCTGTAGCCGTTTGACCTGAGGAGAACCGAAAAAAAAGACATAACGAACACCAATTTTTTTCAGTATGTCAAATTGAATCCTCGCTAAAGCTCGTCTAATTATAGTTCACCAGGCGGATCCATGGAATACCGGTATTGAGAAAAATGATTGAATTTAGTTGACTTTCAAGGGGGTAGCCCCAGCATGATTTTTTCTGATTTTTTGTTTTAATTTTCATTCAAATGATTTGATAATTGATTAAATCTTGCTGCTTGGTATTTATTTGTATTTTTGATAGTTTTTCAGTCATTGGGGTTTTACCAGAGTTGGAACCATTGAAAAAAGTCTTCTTTACAAATTTCATTGCTGTTTTACAGAAAAGTAATATAATGATCAATTACTGAGAATAATCTGATTGATTGCTTTGAAATTTTCACCGTACTGTATTTTGGTGACGACCATGATGGGTAGTGAACTTGATATCAGATAAATGAATGTGATAAACCTCAGGCATGCAACAGAACAGTTCCATCAAATTGATATGTTTTTTGATTGACCAAATTGAAAAAAAAATTGTAAATGATTCAATTGTCAACAAATTTCGATTTTTTTTATGAAACATTATAACCTTCAAGTATAGTCTACGAGGAACCAAAATTTTGCATCGATTGACTGAGCAGAACTGGAAATAACATGTGACAGGGCGTGCTATATCCAGTGAAAAATTAATGAACACTGTTCACAAAAGAAAAGTAACATTGAATTTTTTTTTTTCTTATTGAACATTGATATTCTTCAATGTTTTCTTCATATGTCCATCTTACATAACAAAAAAATTGAGTGAATCTGATAATTACTTGATATTGTTTTATCAATTTGAAGGAAGTCTTGTTTTACCCGTGCCATGCTGAGGTACCCGTGCTATGCTGAGGTACCCGTTCCATGCTGAGGTACCTGTGCCATGCTGAGGTATCTGTGCCATGCTGAGGTACCTGTGCCATGCTGAGGTACCCATGCCATGCTGAGGTCCCCGTGCCATGCTGAGATATCTGTGCCATGCTGAGGTACCTGTGCCATGCTAAGGTACCTGTGCCATGATGAGGTACCTGTGCTATGCTTAGGTACCCGTGCTATGCTGAGGTACCTGTGCCATGCTAAGGTACCCGTGCCATGCTAAGGTACCCGTGCCATGCTGAGGTACCTGTGCCATGCTGAGGAACCTGTGCCATGCTAAGGTACCCGTGTCATGTTGAGGTACCCGTGCCATGCTGAGGTACCCGTGCCATGCTAAGGTACCCGTGCCATGCTGAGGTACCTGTGCCATGCTGAGGTACCTGTGCCATGCTGAGGTACCTGTGCCATGCTGAGGTACCCGTGCCATGCTCAGGTACCCGTGCCTTGCTGAAGTACCGGTGCCATGCTGAGGTATCTGTGTCATGCTGAGGTACCTGTGCCATGCTGAGGTACTTGTGCCATGCTGAGGTACCCATGCCATGCTGAGGTACCCATGCCATGCTGAGGTACCTGTGCCATGCTGAGGTACCCGTGCCATGCTAAGGTACCCGTGCCATGCTAAGGTACCCGTGCCATGCTGAGGTACCTGTGCCATGCTAAGGTACCCGTGCCATGCTGTGGTACCTGTGCCATGCTGAGGTACCTGTGCCATGCTGAGGTACCCATGCCATGCTGAGGTACCTGTGCCATGCTGAGGTACCCGTGCCATGCTGAGGTACCTGTGCCATGCTGAGGTACCTGTGCCATTCTGAGGTACCTGTGCCATGCTGAGGTACCTGTGCCATGCTGAGGTACCTGTGCCATGCTGAGGTACCTGTGCCATGCTGAGGTACCTGTGCCATGCTGAGTTACCTGTGCTATGCTGAGGTACCTGTGCCATGCTGAGGTACCTGTGCCATGCTGAGGTACCTGTGCCATTCTGAGGTACCTTTGCCATGCTGAGGTACCTGTGCCATGCTGAGGTACCTGTGCCATGCTGAGGTACCTGTGCCATGCTGAGGTACCTGTGCCATGCTGAGTTACCTGTGCTATGCTGAGGTACCTGTGCCATGCTGAGGTACCTGTGCCATGCTAAGGTACCCGTGCCATGCTAAGGTACCCGTGCCATGCTGAGGTACCTGTGCCATGCTGAGGTACCTGTGCCATGCTGAGGTACCCGTGCCATGCTCAGGTACCCGTGCCTTGCTGAAGTACCTGTGCCATGCTGAGGTATCTGTGCCATGCTGAGGTACCCGTGCCATGCTGAGTTACCTGTGCTATGCTGAGGTACCTGTGCCATGCTGAGGTACCTGAGCCATGCTAAGGTACCCGTGCCATGCTAAGGTACCCGTGCCATGCTGAGGTACCTGTGCCATGATGAGGTACCCGTGCCATGCTAAGGTACCCGTGCCATGCTAAGGTACCCGTGCCATGCTGAGGTACCTGTGCCATGCTGAGGTACCTGTGCCATGCTGAGGTACCTGTGCCATGCTGAGGTACCTGTGCCATGCTGAGGTACCTGTGCCATGCTGAGGTACCTGTGCCATGCTGAGGTACCCGTGCCATGCCGAGGTACCTGTGCCATGCTGAGGTACCTGTGCCATGCTGAGGTACCTGTGCCATGCTGAGGTACCTGTGCCATGCTGAGGTACCTGTGCCATGCTGAGGTATCTGTGCCATGCTGAGGTACCTGTGCCATGCTGAGGTACCCGTGCCATGCCGAGGTACCTGTGCCATGCTGAGGTACCCGTGCCATGCCGAGGTACCTGTGCCATGCTGAGGGACCTGTGCCATGCTGAGGTACCTGTGCCATGCTGAGGTACCCGTGCCATGCTGAGGTACCTGTGCCATGCTGAGGTACCCGTGCCATGCTGAGGTACCTGTGCCATGCTGAGGTACCTGTGCCATGCTGAGGTACCCGTGCCATGCTGAGGTACCTGTGCCATGCTGAGGTAAGTCAAATGAGTGACTTGGATTCAACGATATGTTGAAATTGTGTACAAAAGTACCAATGTAGCCTACCAACATTCAGACTGAATATTGGCAATGAATCTGATTCTACAACTGTATTTTCGTATAATCATATGTTGTTCTAGTTTCATTATCCAGCCTACCATGATAAGTGCAATCAGCAATTCGCTGAATTTTGATACTGCCACTTTTCTTTGTTGCCGTAAGAACAATGTTGTAATTGTCGGTTGTATTTTCTTGTTGGTTCTCTTCTGGAACAGTTCCCTCATATTTCTCTCGCGCCCAAATCCCGGTCTCCAGCTGGAAGAACAGGCGCATTCAGATTCAGTTCTAATCCCCGTCAAGGAATATATTCACAAAAATTTAACGTTCACAGATTTGAACTTCCAAAATATACTCTAATGAAAATATGGGGTTGAATTTTATCAGTTTTGAACCTGATTGATGTACAAATATTTGTGAAATGGTAAGTTTGTGCAATTTGATGCATACATTTCAGTACGCTTTTATAGTGGTACTACTTTTGACCAATTTGACTATCCTTGACAACATTTACACAGTGTACATCTCAAATGTATAAACCCTTATCAAATGGAAAGTGAAGAATCAACTTATTGGTGAGCTATAGCAAAGAACACTCACATCCACTCAGTACAGACCTTGTTTGTTTACAAGACCACTCACGTCCACTCAGTACAGACCTTGTTTGTTTACAAGACCACTCAGTACAGACCTTGTTTGTTTTCAAGACCACTCACTTCCACTCAGTACAGACCTTGTTTGTTTTCAAGACCACTCACTTCCACTCAGTACAGACCTTGTTTGTTTACAAGAACACTCACATCCACTCGGTACAGACCTTGTTTGTTTACAAGACCACTCACGTCCACTCAGTCCAGACCTTGTTTGTTTACAAGACCACTCACATCCACTCAGTCCAGACCTTGTTTGTTTACAAGACCACTCACATCCACTCAGTACAGACCTTGTTTGTTTACAAGACCACTCACGTCCACTCAGTCCAGACCTTGTTTGTTTACAAGATTACTCACATCCACTCAGTCCAGACCTTGTTTGTTTACAAGACCACTCACATCCACTCAGTACAGACCTTGTTTGTTCACAAGACCACTCACATCCACTCAGTCAAGACAATGTTTGTTTACAAGACCACTCACATCCACTCAGTACAGACCTTGTTTGTTCACAAGACCACTCACATCCACTCAGTACAGACCTTGTTTGTTTACAAGACGACTCACATCCACTCAGTACAGACCTTGTTTGTTTACAAGACCACTCACATCCACTCAGTACAGACCTTGTTTGTTTACAAGACCACTCACATCCACTCAGTCCAGACCTTGTTTGTTTACAAGACCACTCACATCCACTCAGTACAGACCTTGTATGTATACAAGACCACTCACATACACTCAGTCCAGACCTTGTTTGTTTACAAGACCACTCACATCCACTCAGTACAGACCTTGTTTATTCACAAGACCACTCACATCCACTCAGTACAGACCTTGTTTGTTTACAAGACCACTCACATCCACTCAGTCCAGACCTTGTTTGTATACAAGACCACTCACATCCACTCAGTCCAGACCTTGTTTGTTTACAAGACCACTCACGTCCACTCAGTACAGACCTTGTTTGTTTACAAGACCACTCACATCCACTCAGTCCAGACCTTGTTTGTTTACAAGACCACTCACATCCACTCAGTCCAGACCTTGTTTGTTTACGAGACCACTCACTTCCACTCAGTCCAGACCTTGTTTGTTTACAAGACCACTCACATCCACTCAGTCCAGACCTTGTTTGTTCACAAGACCACTCACATCCACTCAGTACAGACCTTGTTTGTTCACAAGACCTCTCACATCCACTCAGTACAGACCTTGTTTGTTTACAAGACCACTCACATACACTCAGTCCAGACCTTGTTTGTTTACAAGACCACTCACATCCACTCAGTACAGACCTTGTTTGTTTACAAGACCACTCACATCCACTCAGTCCAGACCTTGTTTGTTTACAAGACCACTCACATCCACTCAGTACAGACCTTGTTTGTTTACAAGACCACTCACATCCACTCAGTCCAGACCTTGTTTGTTTACAAGACGACTCACATCCACTCAGTCCAGACCTTGTTTGTTTACAAGACCACTCACGTCCACTCAGTACAGACCTTGTTTGTTTACAAGACCACTCACATCCACTCAGTCCAGACCTTGTTTGTTTACAAGACCACTCACATCCACTCAGTCCAGACCTTGTTTGTTTACAAGACCACTCACTTCCACTCAGTCCAGACCTTGTTTGTTCACAAGACCACTCACATCCACTCAGTCCAGACCTTGTT
This sequence comes from Brachyptera risi, assembly GCA_964007535.1. Taxonomy (NCBI): domain Eukaryota; kingdom Metazoa; phylum Arthropoda; class Insecta; order Plecoptera; family Taeniopterygidae; genus Brachyptera; species Brachyptera risi. Next base: position 6,099,499 of record OZ023329.1, read on the forward strand.
TGTTTACAAGACCACTCACATCCACTCAGTACAGACCTTGTTTGTTCACAAGACCTCTCACATCCACTCAGTACAGACCTTGTTTGTTTACAAGACCACTCACATACACTCAGTCCAGACCTTGTTTGTTTACAAGACCACTCACATCCACTCAGTACAGACCTTGTTTGTTTACAAGACCACTCACGTCCACTCAGTACAGACCTTGTTTGTTTACAAGACCACTCACATCCACTCAGTACAGACCTTGTTTGTTTACAAGACCACTCAGTACAGACCTTGTTCGTTCACAAGACCACTCACATCCACTCAGTCCAGACCTTGTTTGTTTACAAGACCACTCACGTCCACTCAGTCCAGACCTTGTTTGTTCACAAGACCACTCACATCCACTCACTACAGACCTTGTTTGTTCACAAGACCACTCACATCCACTCAGTACAGACCTTGTTTGTTTACAAGACCACTCACATCCACTCAGTACAGACCTTGTTTGTTTACAAGACCACTCACATCCACTCAGTACAGACCTTGTTTGTTTTCAAGACCACTCACATCCACTCAGTACAGACCTTGTTTGCTTACAAGACCTCTCACATCCACTCAGTACAGACCTTGTTTGTTTACAAGACCACTCACATCCACTCAGTACAGACCTTGTTTGTTTTCAAGACCACTCACATCCACTCAGTACAGACCTTGTTTGTTTTCAAGACCACTCACATCCACTCAGTACAGACCTTGTTCGTTCACAAGACCTCTCACATCTACTCAGTCCAGACCTTGTTTGTTTACAAGACCACTCACATCCACTCAGTACAGACCTTGTTTGTTTACAAGACCACTCACATCCACTCAGTACAGACCTTGTTTGTTTTCAAGACCACTCACATCCACTCAGTACAGACCTTGTTTGTTTACAAGACCTCTCACATCCACTCAGTCCAGACCTTGTTTGTTCACAAGACCACTCACATCCACTCAGTACAGACCTTGTTTGCTTACAAGACCTCTCACATCCACTCAGTACAGACCTTGTTTGTTTACAAGACCACTCACATCCACTCAGTACAGACCTTGTTTGTTTTCAAGACCACTCACATCCACTCAGTACAGACCTTGTTTGTTTACAAGACCTCTCACATCCACTCAGTACAGACCTTGTTTGCTTACAAGACCTCTCACATCCACTCAGTCCAGACCTTGTTTGTTTACAAGACCTCTCACATCCACTTAGTACAGACCTTGTTTGTTCACAAGACCTCTCACATCCACTCAGTACAGACCTTGTTTGCTTACAAGACCTCTCACATCCACTCAGTCCAGACCTTGTTTGTTTACAAGACCTCTCACATCCACTCAGTACAGACCTTGTTTGTTTACAAGACCTCTCACATCCACTCAGTACAGACCTTGTTTGCTTACAAGACCTCTCACATCCACTCAGTCCAGACCTTGTTTGTTTACAAGACCTCTCACATCCACTCATTACAGACCTTGTTTGTTTACAAGACCTCTCACATCCACTCAGTACAGACCTTGTTTGCTTACAAGACCTCTCACATCCACTCAGTCCAGACCTTGTTTGCTTACAAGACCTCTCACATCCACTCAGTCCAGACCTTGTTTGCTTACAAGACCTCTCACATCCACTCAGTCCAGACCTTGTTTGTTTACAAGACCTCTCACATCCACTCAGTACAGACCTTGTTTGTTTACAAGACCTCTCACATCCACTCAGTACAGACCTTGTTTGTTTACAAGACCTCTCACATCCACTCAGTCCAGACCTTGTTTGCTTACAAGACCTCTCACATCCTTTCAGTCCAGACCTTGTTTGCTTACAAGACCTCTCACATCCACTCAGTCCAGACCTTGTTTGTTTACAAGACCTCTCACATCCACTCAGTACAGACCTTGTTTGTTTACAAGTGCCTCACAAGTCTCAAGATTTACGTTTCAAACATGCGTAAAGCAAATGTCACGAAATCAACTACGGTTTCTACATTTGGAACATTTTGAAAACTTATGAAAATAACTTACCAAACAAAAGGAAAAATAATCTATGTATGTAAAAAAAGAACTCAAGATTTTGTAACGATATCAATGACAGATGTGACAAATTGTATGCGAATCAGGCAAGTAGTTACCTCAAGGTGCTTTGTTTTCTATTCATATTTTGTTTTTCATTTTCATTTTTTTTATTGGAAAATATAATACTATATGTGTAGAGACATGTTAATGTAGCTTCTATTTTTTCCTTTCGTAGCATTTAGAATAATGAAAAGTAGCACTTTGGTGCATCTATTATTTTGAAACATTGTGTTTTGTAGCGCAACAACGTTTTGTAATTGGATGAGCGAAGCGAAGACTCAATTACACTATACCGAAAAAAAAGTGACTGTTTTTTTTTTTTTTTTTTTTTTTGTTCGCGCTCCACAGGTCAGACAAAAATTCAAAATCAGTTGAAACTTGGCACACACATGAACCCCTATCTGACTTGATGCTGTATAGTTTTGAGGCGCGATCGGTTCAACAACTTCTGAGAAAACTCATTCCAAAGTTTTCAAAAATCCCATTAGAATAAGCCAGAGGAAAATATTCGTGAAAAATATTTCATCTGAGAGGATTCAAATTCTCAGAGAATTTCAATCTGATAATGATACACATTATTCCGAACTTTTACTCAAATCGGATCAGCCGTTTCGATGTAAAAAAATATATAATGTTATTTGTGTCAATTATTCAAAGCTATTAAGATACCTATTAAATCAAAGCAACAAGTGTCACCACTTGATTGTAAACGATTAAAACAAAGCCTTCTTTATTATTATATAAATTATTAATGGAAAATAAGATGGCAGTGATGTAATGGTTTGGATCTCAAGGTGTATATATATATATAATAACCAATCCAAAGATAAGTTGATATGTTCCAGCTCATCCATCAACGCGGAAACACATAACGCGTTTGCCTAGTGTAAAAACAGTACGGTACCCTTACAACCACTATATAGCGTACAATAGGTATTCAAGAGAAACACCCCAATTGATATTTTTTAGGAAAATAGTCTCTACAAGCGGGTTAAACCTATCGCCTGCATTTGCAATTGCACTTTTTTCCAAATTCCTCAACTAACTTCACCCGTTTACACCTCGATTGAAATAATTGTGGGAAAAATAGCATCTACAATGCTTCTATCCCGAATATAGTGTCTATATCGCCAATACATTGAAACATAGCAGATTCAGATGTTTGTAGCGCTTTGTCGCCTTTTCAAAAACATGATAGAACAACACCAAACCAATTGAAACATAAAGAAATATCAGAAAAACATGTGAGGAAGCACTTTTAAATTTCATAGCTTCTATAGCAAATGCTATATTTACATGTCTCTATATATGTGTGAACCAGATCATATACTTATTCATAATTGGATGAGCGAAGCGAAGACTCAATTTCACTATACCAAAAAAAAGTGCCTGTTTTTTTTTTTTTTTTTTTTTGTTCGCGCTCCACAGGTCAGACGAAAATTCAAAATCAGTCGAAACTTGGCACACACATGAAACCCTATCTGACTTGATGCTGTATAGTTTTGAGGTGCGATCGGTTGAACTACTTCTGAGAAAACTCATTCCAAAGTTTTCAAAAATCCCGCTAGATTAACCCAGAGGAAAACATTCGTGAAAAATATTTCATCTGAGAGGATTCAAATTCTTAGGGAATTTCAATCCGATAATGATACAAATTATTCCGAACTTGCATTCAAATCGGATCAGCCGTTTTGATGTAAATAAATATATAATGTTATTTGTGTTAATTATTCAAAGCTATTAAGATACCTATTGAATCAAAGCAACAAGTGTCACCACTTGTTTGTAAACGATTAAAACAAAGCCTTCTTTATTGTCATATAAATTTTTAATGGAAAATAAGATGACAGTGATGTAATGGTTTGGATCTCAAGGTGTATATATATATATATATATATATAATAACCAATCCAAAGATAAGTTGATATGTTCCAGCTCATCCATCAACGCGGAAACACATAACGCGTTTGCCTAGTAATTCATATAATGGATTGAATTGAATGTTAATTAATTCAAAAACTCGGTAATACTATAGAAGCAGTGCGACATGAGACATTTTTGGAGTGCACTGGTGATTTCTTTTTCTTCTCCCAGGAGAATGATGTCAATTCTATTCAATTAATTTTCATTCCATATCAATTGTAATCACACTCATATGTACATTTGATTATTAAAGTGCGAGTATTGAAATAAGTCAAGCATAGCTATAATCTATGACCGGCACAGTAGCTGAGTGATTAGTGCACTTGCTTCATGTGACCCGGGAGGTGAAGGGACATATTTCCGACCCGGTTCGATCCCCGCCACCGTCCATCTTTACAAGGGTTTTTCGTGGTTTCCCTCTGTAGTCTAGGCTAATGCCGGGATGGTTCCTACAATATAGGCCACGACGGCTTCCTTCCCACTATCCTTCCCACTACCCATAAAAAACCTTCATCTCATCATCCCATCATCTCATTAATCATTCATCCGACGCCAATAGATCTTAGTAATCATTACAGTGCGTCGTTAAAACCCAATGAAAAAAAAAAAAGCTATCTATGTAGTATAGTATGTATGTCAGTGAGTATAGCTGACTGAAGCTTTTTCTTCCCAACTGAGCGATCTCCTAGCAGTTGATTATTACATTTCATACGTAATCATCAGTCATGCTCTTCCTACAACGCACATGCTGCGACTCACAACTATTAAATTACAACTGGGCTATCAGATTTTAATAGTTCAACTCTCAGTCAATCTCTAAGAATGGCCACAAGACTGAATGCCTATCAATGAAATATTTGATTATAATAATAATAATATACCTCACCTCTTCAGCTTTGCCTTGTCGAGTTAAATTTACTATCACATCATTATTTCTCTCCAGAGTTAGTTTTACCATTCCTCCATCTTCTTTCTTGTCAATGAAATAATCAATTGAAATACATATCTTCTCAGTCAGTGGTTGTGTGGCAGGGGTATGAAATGTGCCCTTACTCTTTTCCAATGACCAATATACATCACCTAGTCCTATAAACAATGAGAAACAACATAAATATGATGACTGTTTGAATAGCAGAATCTCATAGGCTGGGTTTCCGAGACATCTTCTAGTTGAAGAAAAGGAACGTGATATTAAAATAATTCAACATTTACAATTATTCATTCATGAAAATTATCAATGGAAATTGTGATTTTCAATTCATGTAGGTCTACACATGTTTGTTCATTTTTTTTATTGCACAAAAGAACAAAGAACATTCATATGAGAATAAAATTAAACTCTTTTCCACAAAGCCTAGGAAGGCTTATTTGTGGGTTAAAAATAACAAAAAATATACAATATATGTAAAGTTCAGACTAAGATGTAAGAAAGGAATACGTTTAGTACCAAAAAGTAGGGTGTTCAGATATGAAGTGATACTAAGAGAATAATTTAGAATACAGAAAAGCATATTTAAGGTCAGAACAAAACTTGAAGAAAATAATTACACGTCTAAAACCAAAATTAAATAGATGACAATTTGAAAATAAACTTCAATCCAAAGATGTATTCGTAAATTGAACTGAACTGAGCATAAACAATATATTGATGAGGTGGAAAAAAGTATCCTGATTAATTGAAACTAAAATGAAGGGAAAAAACGAATGAAAACATTCCCAAATAAGTGTGAACCTAGAAACAGGTCTTATAGCTCTCCAATAATTAGAATGGTAGAACAAAAATACAATCAATATCAAATTAATAACTCAACACAAACGAGACAAATGGGAAAACAAAATTATCATATGAATACAAAACAAGATGATTGGAGTAAATCCAACAGATGAACTTAGATTCCAATTATAGGGGCCCTATATAAAATACCATAGCGGAAAAAAGTGGTTATATGATATGGACTCAAGATTTAGAACGTTCAATATATGACTTTTGCAAATTTTACAGACTAAAAGGAAAAAAAATAGAGAAAAATTAAGAAACTTCAATTGTTTTCAAATAGTCACAGAAGACAATCTATAAGAAATTGAAAAGAATCGTAATTGATTAATCAAACATAAATAATCAAACAATCAATCATAGTACAATATTGTCAACATACCATTTCTGCATGTCGCGTTTTACAATATTGAATTTATCTAATTTTCTCAAATGAGGAGGTAGCTCATTAAATATGAAAGGTACAGAATATTCTAGTCTTCTTTGTCCATTTTTATTAACCCTTATATCACCCTTATCATTCATACTATATTAGGAAGTGAGATTTCTATTGAAATCAAGGAAGTGGATTGTGAAATCATCGTATAACTGATACTGTAATTAAATGTAATTCAGTAATTGAAAAGTTGATATAGATTTTTTTATATTGGGTTTTATCGACGCACTGTAATGATGACTGAGATATATTGGCGTCGGATGAATGATTAATGAGATGATGGGATCATAAGATGAAGGTTTTTATGGGTAATGGGAAGGATAGTGGGGAGGAAGCGGTCGTGGCCTATATTGTGGGAACTATCCCAGCATTAGCCTAGACTACAGAGGGAAACCACGAAAAACCCCTGTACAGATGGACGGTGGCGGGGATCGAACCGGGTCCGATCTGATATGTCCCTTCACCTCCCGGGTCACATGAAGCAAGTGCGCTAACCACTCAGCTACTGTGCCGGTTTGATATAGATTTCCAGCATAACTATTGTAATTTTTTTTAAATGTTCTTGCAATAAATCATATGATAAATATATCTATTTTGAGACCTTTATAAAAAAATAAATAACATCCTTTCATTTATTTAAAGTTGCCAAAATGTATCATGGTTACTTTTTTTTTTAATATAATTCAATTTCAATTTTTAAATCATTTTATTCATGTTTTGTACCTCTGCATTTGTAACACTTTCACATTTTCATATAATAAACCAAAACAAGAAGCCCGCGTAAGACAAAGTCTTGTGTGCGGGCTGTCATATAAAAATATAATAAGAGTAAGTCGGTACAAAAACTATATAACATCGAAACTTGATACAAAATCATTGTTCCCCAATTAAGGCTAAGGATGAAAAGTAGGATCGTTTGGACGGGGCACCACAAGGGCGATCTTACCACCCCATTTTAATTATAAAATTTGAAAATTGGTTACTGAAATTCTCCAGTTTTTCGAGGTCAGCTCACCTTGGCTCGTCATAAATGCTGCCACGTCAACAGTTTGAATCCTATATTTTGTCACTTCAATGCGTTTGACATCTTTCCACTCGAGGTTGACTTTGGAACCTTTTCCGTCTGGATCCAGCCAGTCTAGCCGTACGGTCGTTTTGTCAGGGCCAGTCTGCCGTGCAAGCGTCAACGTCATGAGCCCCAGCCGCCTGAGATGATGCCACGTGAGCGTCTAACAGTGGGAGTGGGATCAAACAAGCACTTCATTAATATATTATCTCTAGACAAACGCAGCATGGATAAATGCTATATAATGCATGGATAATGCATGGATAAGATGGGCGATCTATGGACGACTCTACACACCTTGACGCCTTTAACCATTTACTCCTTTTGTCAACTCTCTATAATCTAGAAAGCAGTGAATCTTGGCAATGGTTCTGCCACGATGTAGTGATACCAACCTATTTATTGGATGAGCGTAGCGAAGACTCAATTTCACTGTACTTGAAAAATCGATTTTTTTTTTTTTTTTTTTTTGTTCGCGCTCTACAGGTCAAACAGGAATTTAGATCTAGATGAAACATGGCACACACATGGACCCCCTATCTGACTTGATGCTGTATAGTTTTGAGGCAAAATCGGTTCAACAATTCTTGAGATAAATCATTTTGAAGTTTTCAAAAAACCCATGTGAATAACCCAAAGAAAGAAATTCGTGAAAAATATTTCATCTTAGAGGATTCAAATTCTCGAAGAATTTCAATCTGAAGATGGTACACATTATTTCGATTTTTCACTGAAATCGGATCAGCCGTTTCGATATAAAAAAATATATAATGTAATTTTTGTTAATTATTCAAAGCTATTAAGATACCTATTAAATCAAAGCAACAAGTGTCACCACTTGATTGTAAACGATTAAAACAAAGCCTTCTTTATTATCATAGAAATTAATAATAGAAAATAAGATGGCAGTGATGTAATGGTTTGGATCTCAAGGTGTATATATATATATATTGTGGGAGTAAGTGATGAGGTGCGAGGTTAGATTGTCATTGACACTAAAAGTAGCACTGTATTAATTTGACTAGATATTTATTTACACTGATGAATAGAATACATGAATGTGAATCGAGACATCTGACTGTCCCAATGAAGTGTGATGTTCACATGATGACTGTCAACTGGCAACTCCCTTGCAGGTTGCCTTCCTGGTCTTTATATACTAGATTCATGGGTAGAAGATTCTAGACTCATGAGTAGAAGATTCTAGATTCATGATGATTGATGGAGATTCCCTTGCAGGATTTTCCTGTCTGACTTATGCTAGGAATTTCCCCTGAGTGATTAACCTGAGGAATTCCCTACAGGACCCCCTCCCCAGTGTCCCGAAAGTTGTGAGGGTCACGAGAGGATCATGAAGTCAGATGTGCTGGTAGTAAACCGGTCGTCCGGACCGATTCGTGACAGATGGAAGTAATGGCAGGAGGTTGGTCGGCAGGCATTGTAATAGTGCCCGGTTTAGGTGCCGATGAGCAAGCGCGGACTGCGTCATGGCGCACGGATATGTGCGGACATGTCGTGATGCCTTTGTCGTTGTTGACGCTGCTGTTGTGGGTTGACCCTGGTGCAGTGGACCCCCACTGTGGGAATTGATGATGAGGTGCGAGGTTGGTAGGCAGGCATTGAAATTGTGCCCGGTTCAGGTGCTGATGAGCGAGCGCGGACAGCGTCATGGCGTACGGATACGTGCGGACATGTCGCGACCGACGAGCACTGTAGTGTGTTGAGCGCCGAGTTGTGGCAGACGAGCGCTGTAGTGTGTTGCGCACCGAGTCGTGGCAGACGAACACTGTAGTGTGTTGAGCGCTGAGTCGTGGCCGATGGGCGCTATGTATTGAGCGCAGTCGTGGCCGACGGGCGCTATGGTTGAGCGCAGTCGTGGCCGAGGGGCGCTATGGTTGAGCGCAGTCGTGGCCGACGGGCGCTATGGTTGAGCGCAGTCGTGGCCGACGGGCGCTATGGTTGAGCGCAGTCGTGGCCGAGGGGCGCTATGGTTGAGCGCAGTCGTGGCCGAGGGGCGCTATGGTTGAGCGCAGCCGTGGCCGAGAGGCGCTATGGTTGAGCGCAGTCGTGGCCGAAGGGCGCTATGGTTGAGCGCAGTCGTGGCCGACGGGCGCTATGGTTGAGCGCAGTCGTGGCCGACGGGCGCTATGGTTGAGCGCAGTCGTGGCCGAGGGGCGCTATGGTTGAGCGCAGTCGTGGCCAAGGGGCGCTATGTGTTGAGCGTGGTCGTGGCCGATGGGTGCTATGGTTGAGCGCAGTCGTGGCCGAGGGGCGCTATGTGTTGAGCGTGGTCGTGGCCGATGGGTGCTATGGTTGAGCGCAGTCGTGGCCGAGGGGCGCTATGGTTGAGCGCAGTCGTGGCCGAGGGGCGCTATGGTTGAGCGCAGTCGTGGCCGAGGGGCGCTATGGTCGAGCGCAGTCGTGGCCGATGGGCGCTATGGTTGAGCGCAGTCGTGGCCGATGGGCGCTATGGTTGAGCGCAGTCGTGGCCGATGGGCGCTATGGTTGAGCGCAGTCGTGGCCGATGGGCGCTATGGTTGAGCGCAGTCGTGGCCGATGGGCGCTATGGTTGAGCGCAGTCGTGGCCGATGGGCGCTATGGTTGAGCGCAGTCGTGGCCGATGGGCGCTATGGTTGAGCGCAGTCGTGGTCAATGGGCGCTATGGTTGAGCGCAGTCGTGGCCGACGGGCGCTATGGTCGAGCGCAGTCGTGGCCGATGGGCGCTATGGTCGAGCGCAGTCGTGGCCGATGGGCGCTATGGTTGAGCGCAGTCGTGGCCGATGGGCGCTATGGTTGAGCGCAGTCGTGGTCAATGGGCGCTATGGTTGAGCGCAGTCGTGGCCGATGGGCGCTATGGTTGAGCGCAGTCGTGGTCAATGGGCGCTATGGTTGAGCGCAGTCGTGGCCGATGGGCGCTATGGTCGAGCGCAGTCGTGGCCGATGGGCGCTATGGTTGAGCGCAGTCGTGGCCGATGGGCGCTATGGTTGAGCGCAGTCGTGGCCGATGGGCGCTATGGTTGAGCGCAGTCGTGGCCGATGGGCGCTATGGTTGAGCGCAGTCGTGGCCGATGGGCGCTATGGTTGAGCGCAGTCGTGGCCGATGGGCGCTATGGTTGAGCGCAGCCTTGGCTGATGGGCGCTATGGTTGAGCACTCAGTCGTGGAAGATGAGTGCTGTGTGTTGCCTGCGGTGGTGAGTTGCCAGTTGCCAACACTGTGAGTGAGTGTTGGTAACAGTTGCTGGTTGATTTGTTACGCAGGTGATGAATGTATGAATGATTTAGAACACTCGCACTTATCACTCGTTTCCTTGTTCACTTGTTTGATCATGTCGGGGTCACCACTGTGGGAGTAAGTGATGAGGTGCGAGGTTAGATTGTCATTGACACTAAAAGTAGCACTGTATTATTTTGACTAGATATTTATTTACACTGATGAATAGAATACATGAATGTGAATCGAGACATCTGACTGTCCCAATGAAGTGTGATGTTCACATGATGACTGTCAACTGGCAACTCCCTTGCAGGTTGCCTTCCTGGTCTTTATATACTAGATTCATGGGTAGAAGATTCTAGACTCATGAGTAGAAGATTCTAGATTCATGATGATTGATGGAGAGTCCTTTGCAGGATTTCCCTGTCTGACTTATGCTAGGAATTTCCCCTGAGTGATCAACCTCAGGAATTCCCTACAATATATAATAACCAATCCAAAGATATAAGTTGATATGTTCCAGATCATCCATCAACGCGGCAACACATAACGCGTTTGCCTAGTTTATATGATAAAGAAGGATTTTCCAGCACAAGATTACTCTCATTGGGGAATTCTCATTTCATACCTTCATTTCCTGTATACCATGTAAAGAACAAAATAAATTGAAATTTAATTGAAGGTGCGACCCAACTCGGATCTTGAAAATGAAATATTTCCGGGGTCAGTTCCCGAGTCCAAAGTCCCGATTGTCTGTAGCGCAACTATTGCTTTTATATCGAACTATATAAAACAACAATACTCAACAATGCTATATAAATGGCTCAGTGGAATTATAATGTTAGTAGCTGCATTTGTTTTTCACGAGAAATATAGATTTTGTAAGTTGAACAATGCCACCGGTACCATAGCCGCTCTTACCTACATCTAGTTCACAAGGGAATCCGTTAAATTGCGACAGGCAATCGGGACCTTTGGCTTTGAACTGACCGCAAGAAACCACAAATACCATCCATGTTATTAGTATATGAGTTGGAACACCTTCTTTATATTATGATGCAATAGGTTGGTGTCACACATCGTGGTTCTGCTATCATTTTCATCTATTTGTTGAATAAAAAACATTCATTGAATCATTTATCTCCAAACAGATGGTTTTGAATTAAGCACATAATTGTGTTGATGTGTATCATTATTGTTAGAGACATGTGAAAATAACAATTGCTATAAAAGCGACAAAATATAAAAGTGCTTTGAAGCATATTATTATAGCATTACTTCATGTTTCGATACATTTGAAGTTGTTTGATCATGTTTTTGAAAAAACTACAAAGCGCTACACACTTCTGAATCTGCTATTTTTCAACGTATCGGCGATATAGACGCTATATGTGGAATAAAAGCATTATAGATGCTTTTTTCTGCAGAATATATCAATTGGGAAGTAAACAGGTGAAGTCAGTTCAGGAATTTCAAAAACCAAAAAGCATCTATCTGCAAATGCAGGCGGTAGGTGAGGCGTAGGTTTAACCTGGGATGGACGCCATTTTCCTAAAATTATCAATTTGAGTGTTTCACTTGAATGCCTATTGTAGGCCTACAATAAATTAAATGTACCAATATATTATATTGATATATTAATATATTAAGGGTACCATACTGTTGTAACAGTACCGGTACACAAATGTTGTTGCCCTACAAAACGCAGTGTTTCGAAATAATAGATGCACCAAAGTGCTACTTTTCAAATTCTAAATGCTATGAAAAGTGAGAATAGATGCTATATACACATGTCTCTAATTATTGTGCTTTCATTCAGAGAAAATTTCTAGTTTTTTAAAGAGATTTTATTTCTAAATTTTTCCAGCCCAGCCAAATCTTATGGAGTCTTCAGAAACTTCGAGATGATATTTCTCAGAAATTGTCTGAACGATTTGAGCCCAAATCTATACAGTTCTAAGTTGTGCTTGTATGAGTCTGCGGGTACAAAAAGTTTCATGTCGATCCGTCAAACCGTGCGACCTGTGTTGTGCTCACACACAAACAAAAAGACAGAAAGACGAAATAACTAAAAAAACACAGACGAAACTCCGCAAGAGTAGAATGGAGGACTCTCATTCGCTCGTCTAATTATCAGTGGTATTGAATCAATTCATCAACAGAATCATTTCAAGATTGATCTGAAAGATTATTTCATACAACAAATGTTCAACTGAGAAGTACCAAGTCTCAAACTACGGGTGAATGGTATATTCGAAGGAATAATGTTCAACAATATGTTACTGGCCATGTTCTTTTTATATTACGTGTACCGGTATTGTCGCTTTTATACATGTTTGTTCCTCCTCATATTTTTTTTTGTAGTGTAACGTTTCTTATGCCATGTGATTTATCAATAATATTATTGAATATATTATTGAAAAAAAAAATCATGAATAAGGTTTTGTATAATTTCCAAGGTTTTGTTCATAAGAGGCCGCAGGCGCTCGTATTTCACGCCGCAAACTCTCACGACTGTAATTTTTGTGATATCAATATGAGTGTTCTTGCATTCTGTTAGTAATTGAAAAACGATGGTTACCGTAAATACAGAATTTTGAACCAAAAGTTTGTGATTTTTCAAATTCTTCAAATGGAAAATGGAAAATTTTCTAATTTACGAAAACCTAGATACATATTTTTTAATACAAAAAAAACAACATAGAATGTGAAATATATCAGATGTGTGAGCTAGGGAATTAACGGCGTTTATGTGAATCTGAGTTCGGCGGGCTAGCCTATGGGTGGCGCCTAGCACATGATGCATGTTAAACTCGAGTCTAAAGCAAGCGAACAACGAGCCCGTGTAGAGCGCCTGCGGCCTCTTAAGGATTTGTATGAAATCAATGACAGCTCCAATTATTGCGAGTCCTGATGGAAACTTCTTCATAATTAATTAATGTTCTCAAAATTCACATTTTGAATAAATCATAAATAATTCCGAGCACCAATAAAAATATGAGGTTTCCACCACAATTTGTTGAGAACAATATTCTCTCTACTTGCAGGCAAACATGTTCACATGTTCATGTACACATGCACATGTGAACATGAACCCCGTTATCATGATCACCAACATGCGTTAAGCCTCTAACTGATGTTAACAACGTAATGTGAACGGAATGCAGTTAGCTCTAACCAACATCAAGCTCTAACCATAGTATAAAAAGACCTAGCAGCGTCACTCCCAAGATGCATTGAGGGTTGCGTTGGTTTGCCAAACCAAAGCAACCCTCAATGCATCTTCGTCACTCCTATAGGGTATTCTCAACTGACGTCACCCATTGTCGAAAGAGAAAGACAACAATGTACACCAGTTGGAATTGACCAATCAGAATGTTTGGTAGTCCACCAGTTCGCTGTATTGCTATAGTAACGATTGTTTGTCGCTTGTTACGTGCTACCACCCTATAGGCTTCTGTCAAGTAAAAAATGACAAACAATAGTTACCATAGCAATACAGCGAACTGGTGGACTACCAAATATTCTGATTGGTCAATTCCAACTGATGGACATTGTTGTCTCTCTCTTGCAACAATGAGTGACGTCACTTGACAGAAGCCTATACCTACTCAATGGAACGACTTGCTGCAAATGTAAAATGAGTTTCGACTATCTAAGAACTTTGTCTGTGCTTTGCCAACAATAAGGTAAGCCAACATGATTACGCAGTTGACAGTCCCAAACGAAACGATCGCCAATTTTCGACCGCTTGAAAAGTGTTCACATCAAAAGATGCATGCATGTTGCTAGTGGCAACACCACATGCGCGCGCAACTACGTGTGTTTCTGTGACTGAACACCAGGAGCGACTTGACATGCGCGGTCATGCTTTGACTGCAAGATCGGCTACCTAAGTGACCCTACTTATGGTCACAGAACTCTAAGTATGGACTCTTAAGACTAATTCCCATGGACTCTTAAGATCTATTGTTTGTTAAATGACTAAAATGAGTTAAATTATTTATAATTATCATTTGGAGTGGTAAGATCGCCCTTGTGGTGCCCCATTTAAATGATCTTACTCTACATCCATTGCCTCAATTGGGGAACAATGATTTTGTATCACGTTTTGATGTTATTAAAACAATATAGGCCTATTCACCGTATATAGCTGTGATATAATTATTTGACTTCAATTTTGATTATTATTATTAACTCTTGCAGTTGCACATAAATTAGCATAACTCTTTTAGCCTTGTTTTGACAAATCTTATATGCATGGGTACATTGTATTAATCAAATGGAGGGTGAATAAACGAATAGATGGCTCACCTGTTGCCCCCCAATAGCTGTACAATCATCGCGAGTGGTGGTTCCTAGTGTCATAGTCACAGTGTTTGTTGATGTTGTAGTCACAGTGCCACTCTCACAACAATACACCAGGTCGACTCTCATCTTCTCTTCCTTTTCTACTGTCATCTGGACGATGTACATTTCTTTGTCCTCTACATCGCCAGGTTGTTCTTCTGCCACGAGGAGCACGTTGAACGATCCCTTGACAGTCGAACGGTCGACCTTGAACTGGATGTGGACGTTGTCGACAAAGTCTCGACTGGCAGACAGTGTAGAGCTTTTGATATACTCGGTATATACTCCTGAACCTAGACAGAGATCGCGTGTCCGTCAGGTCGCCATGGTGACAGTCAGATTACAGCCATGTGTGCCGTTACTTGAAAGAAACCTACTGAATATGATTATTAATATTTTACGAAAGAATTAGAATGATATCTTTGAACTGTAGAGAAATTATTACGTCTTTTTTAAAATTCTCTTCATTTTTGAAATGTTTCAACGATAATAAAGTCATTGAAAACTATCTCTTGAGTGGAGATGATATCAGAGATAAAAGAAAGATAAACAAAGCAACAGAATAGTTCATTTGTATTTTCTTCACCAAAATAATTATGTAAGACATGTCATATATCATAAGTAAAATGATATACCGGGTATATATTTTTTTCACATAAATAAGCAGTGATACTCAGGCAATCATGGGCTTGTCATGAAAAAACTCATGTAAGTCAACGTTGATTGAGTTTCAGTTTTTGCATACATCAATGAGACTGGTATGAAGCGTTTTCGTGCCAGTCCTTGTAACTCAGACAGTTTTACCGCGTGGAAAGAAAATACGCTTTCCAAGTTTAGCATTCAAATTTCTCACCCATCAGAGCAACAGTCTGTTTAACTTTCACCTGAAACTGGAATAACTTACCAGTCATCAAGGTTGTTTGATCTCCCCCAACAGTCCGTCGTTTCGTCCACTCGTCGTTCATGTCCGACCAAGTCCACGCGCATGCGCTGGCTGTGCACTCTTGTATGCCGTCACTCGTGTTGGCTCCTAGACACCAATCGGTACGTGTGTTTCAAGAAAAACTCTGTACTGTCTGTATTCGGGCCGGTGCGGGCCGGGGCGGCGCCCCGGTACTTTAATTTTGGGGCAGGGCGCGCCCCGGTACCTGTTTTTTCTTGAAAACCATATTTTAAGACATATAAAGCTAACTTTAGGCTAATAATGCTAATATTGCCTCGCTTTTGTTCATCAAACTGAATGGACCACCTCTAGTCAAGTTTGATCCTACACCTTAGGTAAAGACTTGGCTTCTTAGTCATCGATCAGCTGGCAACGCACAATCGCAACATGTATAGACCATGATGCACCCGCGGTGGATCAAGCTGCGAGGTATTCTCTATGGCGATTATTTCAGATGCAATGATAGACCACATCATTTTTATTTTATATTTGAATTATATCTCCTAAAACTGACATTGTGGCATGTTACGGCTAGAAAGCCCCCTCCCCCCCCCCCCTCCAACGAACAAAGTTTTTTTCTCTGGACTCGAACCCACCTCATTCCTCAAGTCACAGAATGAACTGATAATTGAATAGATTTTTGGAGAAATATTTTTGTGAGAATTCATGACGTGAAAGCTTACGTGAAAGCTACCCTTCCTCACAGAAAGAAAGAAATCCTCCGGTGAGTTCTGTGTATGCATTTCGAAAAATTCTATACTGATAAATCTATTGTTCTTTCTCTAGTAATGAAATGGAGAAAAGACATTCAAAAAAGTATGGTCGTGAACGTTTAAGGGGTGAAAGCTTACACGACTGACAGCCGCAGCGATCGAGCTAACATTTGAGGGGGTTGTGTTTTGGGGCTGCAAGAGGGAAGAGGAAGGGAGGAGGGGGGGGGGGGATCACTCACCCACAGTCGCACTGTCGTGGAGAAGAAACGGATAACCCAGAGCGTTTGTCCTCGAATGGATTTCTGCGGAGCCCCGAAATATCATCACTGGCGTCCGATCGACTGTGAGGTATGAAAAATGCACAATTAAAGTACGGGAACATGATACACGTACATGTTGTTTCATCGATAGATATAAATGTTGAAATACCACATGTAAATGAAAATGAAAATCTTTATACGTATCTATTTTGAATTTTGTACTGCCAGTCGCGCCAAATAAGCACTACGTCACAAAGGCGTTCCGTAAGGGTACGTAGCTGGCTGTCGGCCGCCCGCTATAGCAGTCAAAGGAGGACGGTTAGTTCATTGACACTTGTGGTTGGGTAAACAAGTGAGAAGTGTGCTTTTAAATGTGTGTCTGAATGTGTATCATTGATTATTGAATATTAAGATGAAGACGTACTCTTCACTTTTATTGAAAAACTAGTGATAAACGTCTTGTACTATCGTAATAGAATGGAAGGAGTGCGTTACTGTTGCGGGTATGGGTGCCACAACAATCGAAATACAGTACTATAAACAGTGGAGGAAAATTCATATTTAGGCCTATATCTTGAAATAATTCTCCCCCTCCCTACCCTCTCCAAAAATACTCAGAACATTGGTCTAACTTGTTTGGAAGAAATAGTTGAGCTGTCAGATGGGATAACGCGGGTCAGCGGTATGCAAGTGTACGAGTGGTGAACGCCTTTGTGACGTCACGCCGCATGCTATAGATGGGGTATGCAAACAAAAAAACAATCCAAATAAATACTAGAAGTTGGAATTTTTATTCCAACTTGTCGGCATTAAATGGATCTAAAACATAAGTTTTGTATACGTCTATCGTTGTCAATTCCTTCAAGACTCATCCAGACATTAGCCATGATGCAATATGAGAGTGAGAGCTTGATGTCAGAGTAACACTGACCACTCTGCCATGATGCCTCACGCGAGACAGGCCTATGTATCAGAGTTCAAAGAAGAGCAAACCAGCCTGCCAGAACTGCTACGACCGAAACGCGTGGCCGAGTGGTAACACACTGAACCGTCATTCAGGAGACCGGGGTTTGATTCCCGCCATGGTCGACCATCCTGACAGGAGTTTTTCGTGGTTTCCCTCTGTCGTTCAGGTTGATACTGGAATGGTTCCTTAACGACAGGCCACGACCAACTCCTTCTCACCTTCCACACCACGTAACAAAATAATTTTTCATCTCATCATGATATCATCTCATTCTTCATCCACCGACGCCAATAGATCGTAGCCATCAGTATAATGCGTCGTTAAAACCCAATATGAAAAAAGAAAACAACTTCTACGAAAAGTTTGGAAACTGGATTGAGATGAAAAGTGGAGAGATGTTGGTTTATAAGACCCATTTCCTAATTTTCTTAATAGAGATGCATGATAATATTTTGTATTATTTTTTTTTTGAATGATTGAAATGGAGTGATGTCAAGACAATATGGGTATTCAGATGGAATTGACTTGATGATAGCAGTTGTATCAAAGATAGGAGGAAAGCTGGTGGTGAGATAAGGAAAGCTGTTGAAGTTGAAACACGGTCTGTTGAGGTGGGCATAGAGAAGATTCATTTGATTTTATGGTTGAATGAGGAATGTTCGGAGTAGAGTACAATTCGACTGTGAGAATGAGAATGAAGAAAACGTAGAAAGAGGAGATGGTAGATGGTCATTGAAAAGATGCTGGAAAGGGAGGCGAGAATTGAAAGAATAGAAGACGGATGTTGGTGAAAAGTGAAGAGAAACGCGAGAACACGTTGGACAAAAACAATAGAGGAGTTGTGAAGATGGGAAAATTGGAGTATTGCCCCAGAACCAAATATTTGTTCTTATGAATGAACTGAATCTATAATTCCGAGAAAATTGAATCCATTTTGTAACGTAGACACCAAACGCGGAATGTACATCACTTTCGGAATTTAAATGAATTGAATTTTGATGGAATCTGAAGAGGATGATGTATTGTACTTGAAGATAACCTACCGATGTTATCGCAACCATTCATTTCCTTTATAATCACACTGTCGGAATCATGCTTATTGACGTCAACTATGATGCGGAAGCTTTGTCCTGTGTATCTTCCGAGCTCTGCTACAAACATCCACGACTGCTTTCCTTCCTGAAAACGACGAAACATATCCTGATGCCTGTGATATAATTACATAAATTCTCATATTCACATACATATATATATATATATATATATATATATATATATATATATATATATATATATATATATATATATATATATATATATATATATATATATATATATATATATATATATATATATATATATATATATATATATATATATATATATATATATATATATATATATATATATATATATATATATATATATATATATATATATATATATATATATATATATATATATATATATATATATATATATATATATATATATATATATATATATATATATATATATATATATATATATATTCATATATATATATATATATTCATATATATATATATATAAACATATATATTTATATATATATATATATATATATATATATATATATATATATATATATATATATATATATATATATATGTGATGTAGGGCGCTCATTCTTAATCATTTCCAAACTGGGTTGGCTTTTGTCTAAATTGATTTGAGTGCTTTTATTAAATGTATGCAATAGTTGTTGCATTCTGGTAAATCACCTGATGCATCGAACTATTGTACAGCACTACGCATAATATTGCGTATTGAGTGAAATGTCAGCATTCCTCAACTTTTTCCATTCACTTACTTATGAAGCCGACTAGACTCGATCAAAGTCCACTGACGAGTGTATTGTTAACTTTGCAAAGAACACGCATGATCGCCCTGATAAAAACTGGGAGCTACTGTGGAGAGATGTTGTGCGAGTATTCATGTAAGTAATGGACGAGAATATAATTTACTTTAGTTTAACAACTGATTGATTATTTCGTGCCCTAGTCCTTTTCATTCCAATGAATCATGACAAAATTTGGTGACAGCGTTGAGATCTCTGCAAGAAGGAGATAACCCAATAAATTTCGAAATTATCAATAATTATTGAATATCGGTAAAACGATGTTTGGATGTAAAGTAGGGATGTTAGGGCATAGTCAGCGTGAGATTTCAAAGTCATTATCATGCTTGTAAAGTTTCTAACTTTTTATGTGACATTTTTCCCAATAGTGATTTTCAATGGTAAATCAATTTTTCTTTCATCTCAAAAGTGTTTTGTTAATATACGCGATTGTACACGGAGAAGACGTGTTAGTGTTCTCGTGTGATATGCGATTTTGTCAGTGTTGCGGTTTTAAAGTTCGCGTAGTTGCACGTGCAATCTCTGTTCGTCTTCCGGTGAGTAGCTAAAATTGAGCAGTTTTTAATTTCGCGCTACATGCATGCCGCATGGTGGTTAGTGTCACTGTCACGTGTAGCACGTGGTAGTTTACGTCAATGTCACTGTCACTGTCAAACTGACGTGACATTTGGGTTATGTTGATAGTTTTCGAAGTAATATTTATGGATTTGTTTATAGTTTTTCGGAGTTTTAATTATAATTATGGTATTTTAAAACGAAATCAGTCTTAATTTTCAAATTGTAGTTTGAAATGTCAAATAATGGATCAAAGGGACTTGTCATCCGATTTGATGTCAGACAAAGATGTGATGCATGAGATGCACTGTAAGTGATTTATTTTAGGATTCTGAATTTCGGGAAGAAGGAAAGAAAAAAGTGTTTAGAATTATTTCAAATATTTTGACAGCGGACTGTAGGATGCCGTATATTGTTGACGCGGATGTCAACATTGAATTTCAGGATGGAAAAGCTCATGTATTTCCTTTTGAATAGTTATCACGGCAAAGCATGACTTTTTCTATATAATTTTTCCATTATTTTGAATTAGATTGATTTTTGGAATTTCTTATGAACATGGCGGTTTCCGAATTTAATTTAAAACAACTGAGCGATCAGATTAAGTGCCTGAATGAGGAGATTGCGAGATTAAAGGACGATAAGGCTCGAACTGCTGGGTTACCACTTAAGCTTAAGGATATGACTGTGAGCAGCCTCATAGACATATGGAGGGGGGAGGCTTCCGGTGTGTCTGTGTCAGAATTTTTCGACACTGTGGACAAGGCGGCTCGGATAGGGAACTGGAGTGATCGCGATAAAATCGAGATCATTGGCCTTAAGTTGAGGGATGCAGCGGCGCAATTCTTGAGTAGTACAGTTGCCCTTCAGTCGTTCGAGGTAAGTTACGAAGATTTCAAAGACGCATTTTTTGAGCGCTTTCGTGATAAACAACCCGACCAGGTTCACTACTCGAACCTACAGGCGGCAAAGCAAGAGTCTGGTGAGTCAGTTCAGGCCTTTGCTGACCGATGCAAGCAACTTTCACTTCGGACTATCCGAAAAGTTGATAACCCGGAGATCCAGAAGGTTATCGACGAGGAAGGTGAAAGAAGGTTGCTGGCAGCTTTTGTCGCAGGACTGAGTGGTAATCCAGGACAACAGGTACGGTATAGAATGCCTGCTAAACTCAAGGAAGCCGTTGATATTGCTGTTACTGTCAGCAATGATGATGCCAACAGCAAACAAGTAAGGACTGGAGACTCCAAACCGGTGTACTACGCAAAGGGTAAGCCAGTTACCTGCTTCACATGCGGTAAGGTAGGACATACCCAGAGGGACTGCTATAGTAAGAAAAGCAGCAGCAAGCCTAATAGTCAGGCAACCACAGGTAAAGCAAATTCGGGGAAGGGATACATGGTTGACAAGGTCTGCTACAAATGTCAGAAGAAAGGACATTTTGTCAAGGATTGCTGGAGTAAGAAAGGTAAGCCGCAGGGTGATAACCCAAACGCTTAAAGTTCGGCGCAAGCCCGACCGTCGAACTAAGGGCAGACAAGATACAGTCAGTGTTAGTGCCGAGTGTTCAGATCAAAGCAGTTGAAGAATTATTATTAGATGTAGTAATAGATGGGGAAATTCAACAGTTCATTGTTGATACAGGTGCGACCATATCAATATTGCGTCCGTGCATTGGTTCTGGGACACTCGACAAATGCACAACGTCTGCCAGGGGCGTAACCGGAACTACCATAGGAATACTAGGAACTAAATTAGTTGGGTTTATTTTTAGTGACGTAGAGTATGAATGGGTTTTTCATGTTGCCAATATGGATATGCCACATGCTGGTATTCTAGGACTCGATTTCCTCAAGAGTACGAAATCGATCATTGACTTAGGACGGAAAGAGCTTCGATGTTCTAATGGGCAAGTATCATATAATTTTAAGTCTGAGAGCACCCAGGAATGTCTGTCAGGACATAATCCTTATCCGAAGCCTCGAAGATCGCCACAAGAGCCTGATACGAGATTGATCACCTCAGTATCAGCTCATGAAGTGCAGGAGAGAGTTTTGGGTGCAGCAGTTGAATGATGCTGCTCTAGGCAAATGGAGTATTTCTAATCCTAGAGAAATGAGACTACCGGGACGTAGTGAGTGCATCGTGTTTGGTAGGTTAAACAACAAAGGTGGTGGAGCTATTCCGAGGGAACTGGTTGTTGAACCAGTGGAGCTACGAAAACATGGAGTGTTGGTGGCTCGTGTTGTCACTGACAGACAGTTAAACAACGAGGTCATGATGAAGGTTGTGAATACGAGTTTTGAGGAAGTAGGGTTAGAGAGAAATCTGCTACTTGGGACTGCAGAGGGCCTCAAAGCTAATCAACCTATTCACAAGGTAAGTAGGGTTACGGCAGAAGCTGGTAAGCCCAAAGTTGATGATGAGTTTGAAGAATTGATTCATCAGAAACTTGAGCATCTTGAAACTAGGGAAAAGGACATGCTCGCGGCTGTTTTTAAGGAGTTTAAGATGTTGTTTCTTGACCAAGGGAATTCTATTGGACGTACCAGTAAGATCAAGCATAAAATAGAAACAGGTGATGCTAAACCGATTTGGAAAACTATGTTAAAGGACATAGAAAAGTATGTCCTGGAGTGCGATGGTTGCGCGCGTAGGAAACCAGGTCATAGAGTAACGGTACCGATGGGTCAGCATGAACCCACTATGTATCCGTTCGATCAGGTATCAATGGACGTTATGGGTCCGCTACCCTTGACCAAAGACGGGAACCGTTATATACTTTCCCTCATAGATTATTTTTCACGGTATTGTGAAGCCATACCAATTCCCGATCAAACCGCTGAAACTATAGCTAGAGAATTTGTGACTAAGATAGTTAAATGTTTTGGTACCCCTAAAAGATTAGTCACAGATCAGGGTAGAAATTTTGTATCATCTCTTATGTTAGAAACATGTAAACTACTGAAGATAAGAAAGATCCAGACAACACCTTACCACCCGCAATCGAACGGCAGGGTGGAAAGGCTGCATCAAACGCTAACTAATAGTATAGCACAGTATACTGATAGGAATCAGAAGGACTGGGACTTGTTTGTACCCTACGCTGTCATGGCGTACAGGAGTACCAGGAACGAAGTGACCGGTTTTTCTCCCCATTTCCTACTGTTTGGTAATGAAATGAGACTGCCATTCAACGATGATATGGAGCCTAGAATAGCAAGGCAGAATTCTGATCAGCAACAGCAGTTGGCTGATAGGTTGAATATGGCATATGAGCTAGTTAGGAAAAACAATCAGAAATCTACTGACTTACAGAAAAAGTACTATGACAAGGGAACCAAGGAAGTATTCTACGATGTAGGACAATTGGTCTATCTGCACCGACCCGTGGTAAAGAAGGGAGTAACCAAGAAACTTATCAAGCCCTGGGTGGGACCTTATTCCATCCTGGAGCGTATAGGCGACGTGAATTACAAACTTCAACTCGCAGCCGGTAAAGATACAATTGTTCACGCCAATAGAATTAAGCTATGTCATAAAATGCCTCCAAAACCTAGGCGTCGAGGAAGACCCAACAGGGAGAGGAGAGGCAGTGAGTCAAGTGTAGAAGTTGGAAGCGAGCAGTCTGACGTCAGACAAGACGTTACCGGACCGCCCCAACAAATACAGATGTCACTCGAAGCATCACCAACTCTTTCAGCACATCCACAAATCATAGTGGACGAAGCCCCTCCAACTAGTCCAACAGGTAGTAGGTGCGAGGATTCGACAGTGGATCAGCACGGTGATACGTCTGCGGATATATCCGCTAACGCCACCGGAGACATCTCGTCAGATGTGACAGTGGATGATTCACGTGACGTGTCGTCCTGCAACATATCGGGTGAAGAGTGGGTACCTGAAGGCGCTTATTTTCAGAATATTGCCAAGGAAGTCGCTGCTAGTGACAACCAAGTCCAATATAACCTTAGACCCAGGAAATCCTAGTCGGTGTGGTAGTAGGCCAGATATTGTCACACCGTGGAACCTTTTTCAAAATTGTTGGTAAGGCTAACTGCTTGCTATCAAACAGCGAATTTACGATTTTTCCTTTCACAAATGGGAAGACCTTCATTTATACCAATATTGATTTTAAAATATCCATACCTAAATTAACAACTTTGATAAGTGCTCTCGAAAAAGAGACACTGGCTCACGATGACACGAAAAGAGAAATTCTTGATTCAGTAATAATGAATGATCTGCAAGAGTCAGGCCATAGGGAGACCAATATCAAGATCAAGAATTTACTACATAAACTTGGGGAAATTAGAGAAAAGAAGACAATAAATAGTCATTTCTGGATATGGGTGTATATAATCATGGCACTAATTGTATTTTCTAGTGTTATAGCTATTGTCGTGTGGAAACGGAAGCATGCTTGTATTTTTTGCTATGTACGAGCCCAAAGCCGAGATATTACCACGACGAGGGCGGATAGAATCAACGGAGCCGGCAAGACCATGACCCTTTCCACCACACCGAAGCCAAGTGGCAATGCCGAACCGGTGACTTCACACGTGTCAGAGACCAAGATGGGACCAACGAACATTCCACCTGAGATGTCCCAGGAGTCTCTACAGCTGTATAAGTAGAAGTCAAGGGGAGACAAGTGAAAAGTGAATTCTTATAAACACATAAACAGTGGAAGGTGTTCGTTTCTCCAAGACAATATATAAATATAATTGCATTCAACTTGAATCAGTAGAAAATATGTGAAACTTCAGATTTCATGAAGTGACTTGAGTTAACCATTAGAGTAGATTGGGATTAATTTAGAAGTGGTTCACCAGTTCACAGACCCCGAGTATATAATTATATGATAATGTTAAGATATTGATATAGACTTGCATTTTAAGTATATGTTTTCAATTTGGAAAATGATAATTGAAAATGACGGGATCGTCCGGATCAGCTATTACAGAAGTAATTATTATATTACACCAACTTAATTGGTAGAAAATAGGTTTAATAGAAAGATTAATAGCATCCACAGTGAGGGGGTGGGTGAGCAAGCAGACAATGTCCCTGACAGGAATCTTCACAATGGATGTAGGGATCCTAGTGTGTATTCAAGTGGTAAACCCTAAGAGGGTAACTAACGCAACAATGAACTTGGTACTTGGAGACGGAATGTTGTACATCCCTCCGGAAATAGGTACAAGTCATGTAGACCATACCATAGACCATAAGTGTCTAGGCAATCTCAGATGAAAAGTCAATGGTGACACGTCGGTTGAGCGAAACCGTACAGATTCTGCATTACCTCCCTGCATTGTGGATGTAGGCGTGTATTTTTAAGCATACTGTTTTGAAGTATAGAATAATTATCAACTCGATACGGTACTAAAGTATAGGGAAAGAGTCGAGCGATCCACAGGATCCCCGAATTGATCAATATCAAGTCATAATAAATGATGAAGTAGTTTGAGTAATGCAATTGAGAATGTATGGTTTTCAACTTCTGGAAAAGAATGTATAAATGGTTATAGCATTCTTTTTTTTTAGAGGGGAGCTGTGATGTAGGGCGCTCATTCTTAATCATTTCCAAACTGGGTTGGCTTTTGTCTAAATTGATTTGAGTGCTTTTATTAAATGTATGCAATAGTTGTTGCATTCTGGTAAATCACCTGATGCATCGAACTATTGTACAGCACTACGCATAATATTGCGTATTGAGTGAAATGTCAGCATTCCTCAACTTTTTCCATTCACTTACTTATGAAGCCGACTAGACTCGATCAAAGTCCACTGACGAGTGTATTGTTAACTTTGCAAAGAACACGCATGATCGCCCTGATAAAACTGGGAGCTACTGTGGAGAGATGTTGTGCGAGTATTCATGTAAGTAATGGACGAGAATATAATTTACTTTAGTTTAACAACTGATTGATTATTTCGTGCCCTAGTCCTTTTCATTCCAATGAATCATGACATATATATATATATATATATATATATATATATATATATATATATATATATATATATATATATATATATATATATATATATATATATATATATATATATATATATATATATATATATATATATATATATATATATATATATATATATATATATATATATATATATATATATATATATATATATATATATATATATATATATAATATATATATATAATATATATATATAAATATATAATATATATATATATAAATAT
>OZ023329.1:6126123-6136123 GCA_964007535.1 Brachyptera risi
ATATATATATATATATATATATATATATATATATATATATATATATATATATATATATATATATATATATATATATATATATAAATATATATATATATATATATATATATATATATATATATATATATATATATATATATTCATATATATATATATATATATATATATATATATATACATATATATATATATATATATATATATATATATATATATATATATAAAATATATATATATAAATATATAATATATATATATATATAAATATATATGTCCATATATATATATATATATATATATATATATATATATATATATATATATATATATATATATATATAAATATATATGTCCATATATATATATATATATATATATATATATATATATATATATATATATATATATATATATATATATATATATATAGTCACATATATATTCATATATATATATATATATATATATATATATATATATATATATATATATATATATATATATATACATATATATAGTTACATATATATTCATATATTTATATATATATATATATATATATATATATATATATATATATATATATATATATATATATATATATATATATATATATATATATATATATATGAATATATATTTGTTATATATTGTGATATAATTTAATATATAATATTATAATTATATTTAAATATATATCATTATAGTTATTATAATAATATAATGATAATATTTATATTGTTATTTATTTTAATTATGTTATATATATCATATTATATCATTATATTATATTTATATCTATCTTATATATATATTCATATTATATATATATATATATATATATATATATATATATATATATATATATATATATATATATATATATATATATATATATATATATATATATATATATATGGTAGTAATATTTCTGCGGTTATGCCACTATGTTGAAACTCTTCGTGTCGACGTTTCGGCAGAATTTGCTCCGCCATCTTCAGGACTCGGTCGGTGGTCAGCACTCGAAGCACTTCGAGTGCTGACCACCGACCGAGTCCTGAAGATGGCGGAGCAAATTCTGCCGAAACGTCGACACGAAGAGTTTCAACATAGTGGCATTACCGCAGAAATATTACTACCAACTACCATCGGCCACGAGAACCTACGTAAGCATATATATATATATATATATATATATATATATATATATATATATATATATATATATATATATATATATATACATATTATATTATAATATTTATATCATATTCATATCATATTATATTATATATATTATATTGAATAATAATATATAATATTATTGATTTATAATATAATTATCATAATAATATATATCTAATATATATCATATATGAATATTATATAATATTATATAATATATAATATGTAATATGATATATTTTTAAATATAAATATATATATATATATATATATATATATATATATATATATATATATATATATATATATATATATATATATATATATATATATATATATATGTATATGTATATATATATATATATATATATATATATATATATATATATATATATATATATATATATATATATATATCCATAATATTTTAATACTCAATATTTTCATATAGTATATTATAATATCACTCTTCAATATCATATTAATTATAATTATGTATTTCAATTCAGTTATTTGAACTAATTTGAATAAATTCGAGAAAAATTCCACTTCATTTTTAATAATTCCTCCGAATGAATATGAGACATTATTCCCCAATGAATCTCCGAACGCAAACACAAAATTCAATAATTTCACAGCTTGGCAATGAAACTACCAATTTCGTGGCTTCCCAATCCCCCCTCGCCCCCCCCCCCTCCCCACCCCCTCCCTCGTCCCCAACCCGATTGGAAAGAACAACACTTTCTTCAACAGTCTTATCATAGATATGTTACGTATTGAAACAACAATAACCAACACGGTTGAAAACAATCTGAACAAGAGTAACAATATTATATATTGATATATTATATATTATTATATTATTTATATTATATATTATATATGTAGATAAATTCATAATGATATATTTAAAATATTTAATTATATCTTTAATAATTTATAATAATTTACATGATGATAAAGAAGGCTTTGTTTCAATCATTTCCGATCAATTGGTGACATCTGTTGCTTGGATTCAATTGGTATCTCTAGCTTCGAGTGATTTAAAAAAATTAGATTATATATCTTTTACATCAAAACAGCCGATCTGATTCAACTGAACG
Source organism: Brachyptera risi (assembly GCA_964007535.1). NCBI lineage: Eukaryota > Metazoa > Arthropoda > Insecta > Plecoptera > Taeniopterygidae > Brachyptera > Brachyptera risi. Next base: position 6,128,412 of record OZ023329.1, read on the forward strand.
TTCGGAATAAGGTGTATAATTATTTTATTGAAATTCCATGAGAGTTTGAATTTTCTCGAAGGAAATATTTTTCACGAATTTTTTCCTCTGGGTTATTCTTACGGGATCTCTGAAAACTATGGAATAAGTTTTCTCAGAAATGGTCCAACCGATTGCGCCTCAAAACTATACAGTATCGAAACAGATAAGGAATCTCGTGTATGCCAAGTTTCAATTGATTTTGAATTCTAGTTTGACCAGTGAAGCGCGAAAAAACAAAAAACGAAAAAAAGCACTTTTTTGGGGGGTATGGTGAAATTTAGTCTTCACTTCGCTCATCCAATTATGATAACATACATGTATATCTAATATGATTATAAATCAAAAAGATATTAGGATAATATAATCATTTTTTTGATTATTAATATATCCAGAAAAATTTATGAGAAATGGACAAATATCAGAAAGAGGGTTAAAAATAAGACAAAGGTGAATTGAAAAAAATGGATATGAACGTCGGAGAAAAGACTCAAGCTATTTTTTTCCCATACACATGTGACTTTTCAAGTGGAAGAAGCAAGGGAGATTCGGAAGAAAAGAAGAAAATTATATTTAAAAAAAAAAGAAGAGAAAAATATATATAATTCAATATGATTGAATTAATTTTAATTTATATTATTATAGTGACATATAATATACGATATCGAAATATAATATAATATATCATATATATATTTATATATTGGTTATATTATATATATTTATATATATAGGGTGATACTTATAGAAGAGAGATATCCCATGGAGCTTGCCATACCTCGGGGTGAGTTCCAGCTCGAGCAGGAGCCTGTCCCAGCTTCACAGACTCCTTGTCCTTGAACGTTGCCGTCACTTCCAGGGTGGATAAGAATGTGTTGATATCCGCCGTTATCGACAGACACAACGTCGTCGCGCCGTCGGTCACTCTCATCTCGGGACTGACAAGATGGCCGCTGCTTGCGTCGAGTCGCCAGTGGGCTAGTAACAGAAAGTGATGGATATATTCAATCGTCATATTCACTGAATATTCATAATACGGTACATCCAATATGTTCAAAATGATGTAGGCCTGAAACTTTCTCTCTTGGACTAGGAGTTTTATAATATTGACGAACTTTTCTGTATGTTTGGTCATTTCCATCATCCTGTCGAAATTTAACATGGTGAATAAATCATTATCACCATTGTCATGTGGGATATGCGTGGTGTGATGACCTTGAAAGTCTGGAAATCCAAAATGAGAAATACTGTCAGCTCAAATAACATCTATGGACTTTGGACTACTTCAAACGTTCAGAAATCTTACTTGCAAATCGTTGATATTGATAGTGCTGCAACCTGTTGCATATACACTTCGCAAAACCTATAATTGTGCTCAATATTTGATGAAATGTTTATACTTCTATTTCATTTTTTTTTATTTCTCATTCGATTGATGTGAATATCACTGGAAATATGTATAGGCCTTGAAGTGTTTTTCATATTCAGTGATATTTCCAAAGCTTTCGAAAATTCTTCATATTTCGAGTATTTTTCATTCATATTATTCCAATGGGTATTTCCCACATTTCTGATGCTTTTCCTAAAAAAACATCCAATCATTTATCAGAAAAACAATCCCAACCAGTTCTGGTTTGACGCCAATGGGTAGAAAGAGTTTCGAGTCGATTGTTCCTCTCTCCTGACCTGTATACCGCGTACAAAGTTACAAACAAAAACAACATCAAAACGATGTTCAATTTTTCTTGGTATATGGAATGGTAGTCCTTGCTACGCTCATTCAATGAACAAGGTTCATTCTGTGGAAGCTTGGACCGTTGAACGCCTAGCAGACGACTGGCTCGAGGTGAAAATGTTCAACTGATTTCTTTCTTATCTTCTTGATTCCCAATGTTTGTTCTAATGACATTGTAGGGCTGTTTTTGTATTCCTAATTTTTTTTTTTAATAACTTCGAAACTTGATACAAAATCATTGTTCCCCAATTAAGGCTATGGATGAAAGATAGGATCGTTTGGATGGGGCACCACAAGGGCGATCTTACCACCCCATTTTGATTATTTAAAACTAATGGTCTTCAACACCATGGACTGCGCTGTCTGTGATCATAATTTTTCGCCGTAGATAAAAGTATTCCAGTATAAACACACGAATGTTGATATCTTCCACTTTGAACTGAATCTCTTGGGCAATGATTACTTCTTTCCCTTGACAGCAGATGTAAAATTGATCATTATCATATTATATATAATATATATATCATATATAATATATAATATATAATATATTATATATTATCATATTATATATTAGTTTCATGATTGAATGATTACCAAATGAGAAATGAAAAGATGACTACCCTGTGACTTACTAGTGTTATCTTCGTTCTTCTGTAGAGCCCAGCCTCCTGCTTCCCACTCGCTCAGTCCACCGAGTCCCAGAGGGATAAAACCTGGAAAACATTCGAATTACTGAATTAGTTTGGCTAGTACTAATTGTCTTCCTAGCATGAGTGGACTAATCATAGTCGAGTCATATATTGTCTCGAGATATTTTCCCAACTCCAGTCTTCGTAACCATCCTCATGGTGTATAGTTGCCATTCATCCTCCTCCTCGATTATATATCATGTATCTCCATTCAACTGACTCAACCATTCAGAAACAATGGCTGCCATGATGGACTCAGAATAATTGATCAACAGGTAGTATAATTCAAAGGATGGTGATAGATCGAGAAAAAGTAATACATTCCAAAATAACAAACAAAAACCTCAAACTGAGAGATACTGGAAAGGGTAAATCCTGTTATGAACTATAATAATCCGTGTGGAAGAGAGAGAACAATATTATCATTAAAATGATCATCAATTATAGTTCAATTGTTGCTTCATTTTCTCACTATGATTTCTATTCCAGTTCTTATTGATAATTCATGATTCATTGCTATATTTGATCGATTGTGAAGGGCTGTGCTGAGTGACGTCACCCACTGCCAGAGTGGAGAGGGACAACAATGCCCAGTGAGCTGATGATATCAACCAATCATCAGCTCAGTGAGTTGCCATGGCAATGATTGGCGTTAGTAATTTGTTCCTTGCGAGGAGCCCAAGATAGTATTTGCTGTTCTAATGGCAGCTGTCAGTCTCTGTTAGCAGCTGTTAGTCTCTGATGACAAATGTCAATCTCTAATGGCAGCTGTCAGTCTCTGTTGGCAGCTGTTAGTCTCTAATGGCAGCTGTCAGTCTCTGTTGGCAGTTGTTAGTCTCTAATGGCAGCTGTTAGTCTCTGTTGGCAGTTGTTAGTCTCTAATGGCAGCTGTCAGTCTCTGTTGGCAGTTGTTAGTCTCTAATGGCAGCTGTTAGTCTCTGTTGGCAGCTGTTGGTCTCTGTTGGCAGCTGTTAGTCTCTGATGACAAATGGCAGTCTCAAATGGAAGCTGTCAGTCTCTGATGACAGCTGTTAGTCTCTAATGACAGCTGAAATTGGCACTCTCTAATGGCTGCAGTCAGTCTTTAATGGCAGCTGTTAGTCTCTAATAGCAGCTGTCAGTCTCCAATGACAGCTGTCAGTCTATAATGACAGCTGCACTTGGCACTCTCTAATGGCAGCTGTCAGTCTCTAATGGCAGATGCCAGTCTGTAATGGCAGCTGTCAGTCTCTAATGGCAGCTGTTAGTCTCTGTTGGCAGTTGTTAGTCTCTAATGGCAGCTGTTAGTCTCTGATGACAAATGTCATTCTCTAATGGCAGCTGTCAGTCTCTGATGACAGCTGTTAGTCTCTAATGACAGCTGTCAGTCTATAATGACAGCCGTACTTGGCACTCTCTAATGGCAGCTGTCAGTCTCTGATGACAGCTGTCAGTCTCTAATGACAGCTGTCAGTCTATAATGACAGCTGTACTTGGCACTCTCTAATGGCAGCTGTCAGTCTCTAATGGCAGCTGGCAGTCTGTAATGGCAGCTGTCAGTCTCTAATTGCAGCTGCCAGTCTGTAATGGCAGCTGTCAGTCTCTAATGGCAGCTGTTAGTCTCTGATGACAAATGTCAGTCTCTAATGGCAGCTGCCATCTCTAATGGCAGCTGTCAGTCTCTAATGGCATCTGTTAGTCTCTAATGGCAGCTGTCAGTCTCTAATGGCAGCTGTCAGTCTCTAATAGCAGTTGTCAGTCTCTAATGATAGCTGGCAGTCTCTAATGGCAGCTGTTAGTCTCTAATGGCAGCTGCCTCTCTCTGATGGCAGCTGGCAGTCTCTAATGGCAGCTGTTAGTCTCTAATGGCAACTGTCAGTCTCTAATGGCAGCTGTTAGTCTCTAATGGCAGCTGTCAGTCTCTAATGGCAGCTGTCAGTCTCTAATAGAAGTTGTCAGTCTCTAATGATAGCTGGCAGTCTCTAATGGCAGCTGTTAGTCTCTAATGGCAGCTGCCTCTCTCTAATGGCAGCTGGCAGTCTCTAATGGCAGCTGTCAGTCTCTAATGGCAGCTGTCAGTCTCTAATGATAGCTGGCAGTCTCTGTTGGCAGCTGGTAACCTCTAATGGCAGCTGTCAGTCTCTAATGGCAGCTGTCAGTCTCTAATGGCAGCTGTCAGTCTCTAATGGCAGCTGTCAGTCTCTAATAGCAGTTGTCAGTCTCTAATGATAGCTGGCAGTCTCTTATGGCAGCTATCAGTCTCTTATGGCAGCTGGTAACCTCTAATTGCAGCTGTCAGTCTCTTATGGCAGCTGTCAGTCTCTAATGGCAGCTGTCAGTCTCTAATGGCAGCTGTCAGTCTCTAATGGCAGCTGTCAGTCTCTAATAGCAGTTGTCAGTCTCTAATGATAGCTGGCAGTCTCTATAGCAGTTGTTAGTCTCTAATGGCAGCTGTCAGTCTCTATAGCAGTTGTTAGTCTCTAATGGCAGCTGCCAGTCTTTAATAGAAGCTGTCAGTATCTAATGGCAGCTGTTAGTCTCTAATGACAGATGATTCTTCTTTTATTCATCAAATTTCTATAATTTCTCTGGTCATTTGATGACAAGTTACATTTTCAAAGACAAATATGTTTGAATATTATTGACATTATCTTTCGATTTCAGTACAACAATGAACCATATTCGTTCTCAGAGTTTCGTGCAAATTTCGTGTTCAGAATGAGAAATTGATCAAAAATGGTTATTTTCTTCAGGAATTGAATTATGGCCTCAATTAAAATCACATTTCTATCACCTTCATTTTGGTCAAAGCAAGTCATGAAGTTTACATATCATCAACAGATATGATATTCAGCATGATCACTACGCATGAACCATGTTGTGAATACTTGACGGAGAGTACTCCAGTAGATTCATTACGGATATATGTTGCTCACCACTTGTTGCATCCACTTGTTCATCTTGCAGTCTGTAGATAGTAGTCACGTCGTGGATATCTGTGAAATATGACAATCATAATAAGTATTTTGACTGAAAAATATTGAAATTGGAACGACTTGTCTCAATTCAGATCCAAGTCAATAAGACTGTCAACTGATACTGATCACCAATTTCAATTACAATGAGGTGCGAGAAAATTTGGTATGATTCATTTGGTATTTCTCATGTTGGCTGAATGTTTTTCATTTCCACTGTTTAATGCTCCATGGGAATGAAAATTGAAAAAGTAAAGCTCAAATTCTTCAATATTATCAATTTGCCGACTCATAAATTATGAACATATACTTCGTCAATCTTATTACACACATAAGATGAAATGAACCATGGAATAAAACAGAGGTGTAATACAATAATACATTTTTTTGTATATCTCGGACTTTTCCATTGAAATTATTGAGATTTCCATCATCAACTAAGTTATGTTACGACATTGTTCAGGACATATTATATCTGAGCATATTTGAAAATATATGTATATATGAATGAATCAATATCTACATATATATATATATATATATATATATATATATATATATATATATATATATATATATATATATATATATATATATATATATATATATAAGTATATATAAATATATATATATATATATATATATATATATATATATATATATATATATATATATATATATATATATATATATATATATATATATATAAGTATATATAAATATATATATATATATATATATATATATATATATATATATATATATATATATATATATATATATATATATATATATATATATATATATATGAATATATATATATATATATATATATATGTATATATATATATATATATATATATATATATATATATATATATATATATATATATATATATATATATATATATATATCTATATATATATATATATATCTATAAATATATATATATATGAATATATATATATATATATATATATATATATATATATATATATATATATATGGGATTATATATTATTCTATATGAATTATATATGGAATTATAACATATATATATATATATATATATATATATATATATATATATATATATATATATATATATATACATATACATATATATATATATATATATATATATATATATATATATATATATATATACAAATGTATATATATATATATATATATATATTTATATATATATATATATATATATATATATATATATATATATATATATATATATATATATATATATATATATATATGTATATATATATATATATATATATATATATATATATATATATATATATATATATATGAATATATATATATATATATATATATATATATATATATATATATATATATATATATATATATATATATATATATATATATATATATATGAATATATATATATATATATATATATATATATATATATATATATATATATAAATTAATATATATAAATATATATATATATATATATATATTTATATACATATATATATATATATATATATATATATATATATATATATATATATATATATATATATATATATATATATATATGTCTATACATATATATTTATTTAATTTAAATATATATATATGTATATATATATATATATATATATATATATATATATATATATATATATATATATATATATATATATATATATTTATATTTATGTATGTATATATATATGGATATATATATATATATATATATATATATATATATATATATATATATATATATATATATGAATATAGATATACATATATATGAATATATTTATATATATATATATATATATATATATATATATATATATATATATATATATATATATAAATATATATATATATATATATATATATATATATATATATATATATATATATATATATATAAATATATATATATATATATATATATATATATGTCCATACATATATATATATATATTTAAATTCAAATATATATATATATATATATATATATATATATATATATATATATATATATATATATATATATAAATATACATATATATGTATATGTATATATATATATATATATATATATATATATATATATATATATATATACAGGGGCGTCGGAACGTTTTGGAAGATGGGAAGGGCAAGACCAATTTCTGAGCATGAGGTCACGGTGGGGGGAGGGGGGGGGGAGGGGGTGACTCTCCAAAGCACCACACATATTTCTAGTATGAGTTTTCCAAGGGGTTTTCTAGAATCATTTTGTCTCCCATTAAAGCTGATTT
>OZ023329.1:6141123-6231123 GCA_964007535.1 Brachyptera risi
AACATTCTTCGCACAGCACTCCTAGCTACGCGTCGTTGATCAAATTCATTGAAGAGCAGTCCAGGACGATGGAATTGTGTGGTCTCGACAAACAAGCAGCTAGCTCTTCAAAAGCTATTCCTCCTTCCACAAAGCGAATCAATTCGTTGTTGGTTGCGAATCCTCCGCCCGTCAGCTTTAAATCTCGCGAGCAGAGCAAATCAGCAAGCTCGACCACGAAACAATCTTCGTGTCCAGTCTGCAAAGGGGAGCATTCTCTATACTCGTGTTCCGTATTTCGGCAACAGTCCGTTGACGACAAATACAACACGTTACGTCGCCTGTAACGCTGCTTCAACTGCATGGGCGCTCATCTCAGACCGCAATGCACCTCTAAGAGTGTTTGCGGTACTTGTCAAAGTAACAAACATCATTCGCTGTTACACACTGCACGAATCAACCCCTTGACTCGTGACACAATAGCAACCGAAGTCTCTTCTCCTCCGGAGACCACCTCGCCTCATCCTCAAACTCTCGCTTGTCAAGTCAAGACAAGCAAGCCAGTGCTACCCACAGCTCTGTTGGGCACTGTTCGCGCCTTGATCCGCGACTCTCACGGTCAACTGCAACCTATCCGTGCGGTTATCGACTGTGGTTCACAAATCTCTGTTCTCACTCACTCGTTTCTTCAGAAGCTAGGATTGAAAATCAATCCTTGTCATTCCAAACTCTCTGGTATTGGTCACGTTAGTGCTCGGGTAATCGGGACTGTTCAATGCAGTATCGCTTCTCGGTTCACCCCTGCAACCTCTCTCAGCGTACAAGCCTACGTTATGCCTGCGATAGCGAGTCAACTTCCAACCACCGCCGTTCCGCTTGAGGTGTTTGAACGTTATCGCTGTCTCTCTCTTGCCGACGACCGCTTTCATGTGCCCGATCAGATCGACTTTTTGATCGGCGCCGATTTATACCCTGATATTCTTGAAAAGTCGGGTGATATTATGATGAGTGGCAGTCCATCTGCCATAAACACGGTCTTCGTCTGGGTGGTTTTGGGTCCTATTCGGTGTTTGGATGCCGAGTTCCAGCCTCCGCTCTCTCTGCTTGCTTGCACTGGTTCTCCATTGGATCGTACTCTTCGATTGTTTTGGGAATCGGAAGAAGTTTCACGTCCTCTTCAAGTTGATCCGGACGATGAACTTTGTGAGGAGCATTTTCTTTCTACGCACTCACGGAACCCTTCCGGACGCTATTCGGTAGCACTCCCTTTCAAGAACACATCCTCTCCTCTCGGATATAATCGTGAGGCCGCCCTCCAGAATTATTTGAGTCTGGAGCGGCGACTGAAACGCAATCCTCAGCATGATGCTGCGTATCAAGCATTCATGCAAGACTATATTCAATCGAACCACATGCAACTTGCAAGCACCTCTTCGAACTACGTGATTCCGCATAATTGTGTGCACGAGATTACCAGCTCCAGCACAAAGCTGAGAGTGGTATTTAACGCCTCTTCTCCAGATGAGAGAGGCGCAACATTGAATCAGCTGTTACTCAGTGGTCCCAAGCTTCAGAGCGAACTCCCGGGCGTTTTAACCCGATTTCGTTCTCATCCCATCGCAATTTGTGCTGACATTCGTCAGATGTATCGTCAGATTCTGGTCCAACCATCTGACCGCAAATATCAGCACATATTTTGGCGACCCAATGCAGACTCTCCAGTAGAAGAATATGAGCTCAACACGGTCACGTATGGGCTCGTACCATCAGCTTTTCTTGCTCAACGAGTGCTGAAGCAGCTCGTGCACGACGAAGGGGCTCCTTTCCCTAATGCTTCGCGTGCTTTGATATCTCACATCTACGTGGATGACATCGTGTCTGGCGCAGCAGACGTCGCTCAAGCTCGCATTCTTCAATCGGAATTACAGGCTCTTCTAGCTATTGGAGGTTTCGAACTCCGAAAGTGGGCCAGTAACCTCCCAGAAGCATTGAGTACACTTCCGGAGGATCATCTAGAGACTCCAGTCGTGTTTTCGGATGACGATCAGGGCATCAAGATCCTTGGTCTGTTCTGGGATCCCCGATTGGATGATTTCTCATTCCACACCTTACCATTCGAAGGCGTGGTAACGAAGCGCACAGTCTTGTCGTACATTGCGCGCATTTTTGATCCTTTGGGATTCCTCACCCCGCTCGTATGCTGGATGAAGATTTTTTGGAGGAAATTCTGGCAGTATATAGGCCTCCTAATCAAAGCAAAATTAAATTCATAGAAGAAATTGAATGCTTTTCAAATAGCTGTGATGTACGTAATGCTGTTATCCTCGGTGACATTAATCTAGATCTACTAAATCAAAATGATAATATTTTAATTAAATATGAAAACATTTTAGCTGTTAATGGATTTATCAAATGTATACAGGGTGTGACTAGAGAGGAAGTGAGACTCGGTGAGATAGTTACTTCCTGTATCGATCACATATTTGTCAGGACAAGAGCAACTAAAATCAATTCAGCTCTATTTACTACAAAAATTTCGGACCACTACATGGTAATGATTAGCATTTTCCTTACAATTAATGTGCATACTTTTGAAAGTACAATTAACTCTTCAACTGTATTACATGAATTAACACTAAATCGAAATTTCCAGAAATGTGATTGGAATTATTTGTTATCTATTAATAACTGTGACTTGCTTTACGAAACTATTATTGCACAATTCAAATCTTGTTATGATCAATCGTATATGCATATTTCTAGAAGTACGGGGAAATCTAGGAAGCAGAAAAGCTGGATCACAGATGATGTGGAGGCAGCGATAAAGGAGAGACATTTTATTTAAAAAATGGAAAAATTGTTCAACCTCATGTAAAAGTATTTTCAAGGTAGATTATGAATTATTCAGAAATAAGGTGAATAGGTTAATTGTTCTAGCAAAATCGAAGTATTATAAGAAAATATTTGATGCATCTGAGGGTAATATTAGGGAAACGTGGCAATCAATTAATCAAGTATTAGGTAAAAAGAAAAAAGATTCGGTTGATGATGTAATAGCTAAATATATTGGCAAAGTTATTTCAAATGAAAAATTAGTCGATGAGTTTGCAAATTCCTTTATTGATGACGTAAAATCAATAGAACATTCATGCAATTTGAAAACATCTGTTGTAGCCTCACCCGTGATTCAGATTCAGACTATGTATATGCCATCAGTAACTTCTAGTTATATCAAAGCTACTATTGAACGCTTAGACATAAATAAGCAACCAGGCTATGATTCTATCAGAGTCAAAGATTTGATTTTTTTATCCGAAATTATTAGTCCTATTTTATCTAAATTAATCAGTTTGTCCCTTGAGCAGGGCAAAGTTCTGGAAAAAATGAAAATTGCTGTGAACCGCCCGGTTTACAAAAAAGGGGAAAATTGCTGTGAACCGCCCGGTTTACAAAAAAGGGGACCATATCTTATACTCGAATTATCGGCCAATAACTTTACTACCAGTAATTGATAAAATTATGGAGCGTTGTGTCGCAACTGCACTAACTAGTTATTTTAAAAAATTCGATATAATTACTAAATTGCAATACGGTTTTCAGAAAGGAAAAAGCACATCCGACTTATTAGTAGATTTCTCAAGTTTCGTCAATGAGAAATTAAATAATAATATGCACATTATTGCTATGTTTATCGACTTCTCAAAGGCTTTCGATACTTTATGCCATGCAAATTTGATCTTATGTCTAGAAAATATTGGCGTCAGAGGGCCTATGTTGGCGTGGTTTACTAGTTATTTAAGAAATAGACATTTTTTAGTCAAAGTTAATAATACGTCTAGTGAGTTGAGATCTTGTAGCACTGGTGTACCCCAGGGCTCCATTTTGGGCCCAATTTTGTATTTAATTTATGTTAATGAAATGGTTAATTGTCTCTCTTATTGTAAAACCTTTTTATATGCTGATGATACGGTATTACTTGCAGTGCATAAAAAACTAGCAATTGCAGAAAATCATATGCAATTAGATTTTAATCAAATTCTGAAATGGACCCATGATCACAATTTGGTAATAAATTCAAATAAAACAAAATTGGTACATATTTGCTCCCCTTTCAGTGATTCAAAGCTCGATCCTGTTAATATTATTCATCATAATTATAACTGTCTGCACAATTTAAATGATCAAGTATGTGATAATTGCACAGAAAAAATAAATGTGGTAAATACACACATATATTTAGGTGTAACAATTGATCAGCATTTTACTTGGAGACCTCATATTGACCTCCTATGTAAGCGATTAAGATCTTGTGCATTGCAGCTATATGATTTGAAATTCATATTACATTTACATGTTAGCCGGTTAATATATACTTCTCTTGCCGAGTCTTTAATTTCATATGGTCTTCTTGCCTGGGGTAATGCTTCAGCTGTTCATGTTAGTAAAATTATATCCCTACAGAACAATATGATTACTTCTATCACGTCAATCGATGTAAGACTAAAACTTAATAGCAATATTACGGCTCTTTATCAACATTCAAATTTACTGCCAGTTTACAGACTCTTCTTGTAAAAATTTATATTAAAGTTCTATTATTCAGGCCAATTTAAAAATGTGTATACAAATCCTAGTAACACAAGGTCTTCCAGGAATGTAACATATGTGGTTCCACCTTATAATAATAAACATGGTAAGAGGGACCTCCAGTACGCTGTTCCTGTAATCTTCAACAATATACCTAATCATCTAATAAACTTGAATACCTTCAACATGGTTAAAAAACAAATTAAGTGTTGGCTTCTGGAAACGTTAGGTAATAATGCTCTAGATATATTTCACTAATTTATTGCCATATTTTGATTTTATATGCAAGGGTCTGGTAATGCTATGTATTGTATAAATTCACATCTCATTCGGTTACTTATATATATTTGTATTTGCATTTATGTATAGTCTTGGTTTAGGCCTATTGCTTACGACGTAATTGCTTTTTCACCGTAATTTATTTATACCTCTTGTACATTGTATTTTTCTGTACTTATACCACGGATAAGCCTAAATCAGGCTTCGTGGATTTTTGTGAACGCTCATTGATGTATGCCTACACTGAAAAATAAAAGGAATGTCAACTTCAATATATATATATATATATATATATATATATATATATATATATATATATATATATATATATATATATATATATATATATATATATATATTCATATATATATATATATATATATATATATATATATATATATATATATATATATATATATACATGGTGTGAGACACCTATACAATTGTCAATTTTTTGGGATGTGTGTATAAGGCTATACTGAAGGTTTTAACATGATGCCATCTTACCTGCGTTGACAGACGCTAGGAGCGCAATCACGTATAATAGCACCAGCATGTCTCCTCAAGCCAGAACTATATTGATCAAATGAATACAATATAAAATGGATGAAATTTTATACTAATATTAGCAAAAATTCTGCAATAGCACAGTTACGTTCAAGTGAGAAACACCATTTGTTATATTAATGTGGATCTAAATCTCTTATATACCGTATCCGATATAATTCCATAGACATCACTATAAATCTTGTAGATTTCGTCTACTCCAATCATTTGTCTGTGAACTTGAGTCCACCAAGGACAACGTTGTTCACCAGATGATGTCAACTAGTAGGGTATTCAGGATATGATTCTTCTCCCTACACAACACAGTGGTTCTAAACACGAGTAGATCATTCAAATGTGTCGAGCCCTTTCAGTTGCAAGATTGTGTTATTGACTACTTCTCCACAACTATTTTCCTGTCATGAACGACCATCTACTCCCCGAAAGACAAATTTAGCACCAAATTTGAGTAATTTCCTGATTTCGTACAACATTTTCTCGAAAATTGCAAATTTGAAACTGAAATAGAATTGCGAGAAAAACAATTGAGATTGGAATGAAGAGAAAAATAACGCCTAGTTTGAACTCACAGCCGCCCGTATTCAAATGGAGACGTGACGTAGTGGCGTACAATGAAGGGATCAGAAGCAAAGTAGACCAACTCAAAAGTTAAAACAAAACACTTCCAATGTGGTGTTGGTCCGTTTTGCTCCAAAATATAATGGGGGCCAGAAGCTTGGCCCACATGTTTAAACCTCTGAAACTAGTGTTGAAAAAAAAAATAATAACACAAAAATAACACAATACGAATGAAGTGGTTCGAATAGATCATTTTGAGAAAAAATTGGGTTGGTCCACTTTGTTTCTAATCCCTTTTGTTGTTTGAGAAAATCATTGCAAATTTGAAACTGAAATAGAATTGTGAGAAAAACAATTGAGATCGGAAAGAAGAGACAAAACGCCTTGTTGAACTCACAGCCGCCCGTATTCAAATGGAGACGTGACGTAGTGGCGTACAATTGTTGTTTGAGAAAATCATCGCATATTTGTGATGATATTGATTGAGTCGACTGAGCTGAGTGTCGATTCCATAACATCGATTCTGATGTTGATGAGAACAGCAGAGCCTCTTGATGACGTCATCATTGCACCGATTATGTTACTGTGAGATGGTTTTATATTTTGATCTTTTGTAGGCCTCTCTATTGTCTCATTTCATAGTTATTTTGTATACTTTGATTTTTCGGTCACATACACTGATACAGAAAAAAGACTCATCAACAAACAAAAAAACATCCACAAAGCCCTTCAAAAGGCTTAACTGAGGGTTAAAATGGTGAATAATAAGTACAATTCAAATTCGGACTCATTTCTTAAACATTAAAAGTAATGAAGTATAGTTCTAGTAAAAAGAAAAAAGGAAAACATCGAGTGATGTGTTACATTCTGCCTACAAAGTGTGAGGTATCTTTGATTACTATTAATTAAGCAATCAAGTTACATCAAGTAACGAAAGAAGTAGACAGTTGTTCAGGATTGTGAGGAAAAAATAATTACATAGAACCAGTATTAAGACACTTAGATTAGATAATTATTTCGGCTAAAAGACACCTAATATAGTTTTTTTTTTAATTGATAAGTCATAATAATAGTGATAGAATGATTAGTACATAACGATCCATGGTACTGGTTTTAGTTAAAACGTATTTCAAAGCTTGTAAATGGCCTTATAACCAGACACATGAGTAGGTGATTGTAAATTTATGTATCTTCATTTACTAATTAAATAAAACGTTCCTTGATTTGAATTGTATTTGTGTTGAATTGAACTGAATCGATACGGAAGTGTATTTAGATCTTACCTTCTTCAACTGGGTGACACAACTGGACGTGGTTTTCACAGTTCATCAACTTTGTCTTATTTTATACCTAATCAGCTGAAATGTGCAACATAGCGTTATTCATGACCTTTCACCCTTCACAGAAAAATGCTACATTATATCATAGATAGTGACCTTGATGTCTGACCTTTCTAATGATACATAACTACATAATAATCAGTTTGTATAGAGAGGCTACGAGCTATAGTTTCAATCAGGGGATTCCCTCGAATGTGGTTCTCCCTGGTTCTCCCTGGTTCCCCTCAGAATCCTGGGAGGGCTCTTCTCACTCATGGTAATAGCTGAACTAGGAAACCGCGTTATTTGTTTCCGCGTTGATGGATGAGCGAGAACATACCAACATATATTCGGTTGGTTATATATACCCACCTAGAGGTCCACACAGTTACGTCACTACACTCTATTTTATCCATTACTCATTTTATTTAACTGGGATATATCAATATATTCATATATGAATATTTAAATATTTAACTTGAATATTTAAATATTTAACTTTCTATTTAACCCTTCTTCAGAAACCAGTTCTGTCCGAATACAGGGTAGAAGGGCAAGAACCGTCTGCAGAGGCGAGACATCGATACCGGAGAGTTCCCGATACCGGAGAGTTCCCGATACCGGAGAGTTCCCGGTACCGGAGAGTTCCCGGTACTGGAGAGTTCCCGGTACTGGAGAGTTCCCGATACCGGAGAGTTCCCGGTATTGGAAAGTTATCGGTACCGGAGAGTTCCCGGTACCGGAGAGTTCCCGGTATCGGAGAGTTCCCGGTACCGGAGAGTTCCCGGTGCCGGAGAGTTCCCGGTGCCGGAGAGTTCCCGGTACCGAAGAGTTCCCGGTACCGGAGAGTTCCCGATACCGGAGAGTTCCCGGTACTGGAGAGTTCCCGATACCGGAGAGTTCCCGGTACCGGAGAGTTCCCGGTACTGGAGAGTTCCCGATACCGGATAGTTCCCGGTATCGGAGAGTTCCCGGTACCGGATAGTTCCCGGTACCGGAGAGTTCCTGGTATCGGATAGTTCCCGATACCGGAGAGTTCCCGATACCGGATAGTTCCCGGTACTGGAGAGTTCCCGGTACCGGAGAGTTCCCGATACCGGATAGTTCCCGGTACCGGAGAGTTCCCGGTACCTGAGAGTTCCCGGTACCGGAGAGTTCCCGATACCGGATAGTTCCCGGTACCGGAGAGTTCCCGGTACCTGAGAGTTCCCGGTACCGGATAGTTCCCGGTACCGGAGAGTTCCCGGTACCGGAGAGTTCCCGGTATCGGATAGTTCCCGGTACCGGAGAGTTCCCGATACCGGATAGTTCCCGGTACCGGAGAGTTCCCGATACCGGATAGTTCCCGGTACTGGAGAGTTCCCGGTACCGGATAGTTCCCGGTACCGGAGAGAGAGATAGGCCTCCAAGTCGAACTCATGTCGGTTCCCATGACTGGGAGTAGGACCACGGATATACAAGCTTCATCGGGATGTTGCTGATTGGTAATGGCTTTATCACACATAGATATTTATTCGGATTTTTTCATTTATCTGCACATTCTATTAATTTTGTTCATTACATTCATTCATTCATCTTATTCCATTTCATCTCATTTCTTTTATTTCTACTATCTCTATAATTATTTGTACTATTATTATCATCACTAGGCAAACGCGAAATATGCGTTGTAAGATGAGCGAGATATCTGAATAAGGTATAATAACAGTCCTGCATTTACCACTTTATCGACTCTGGTATTCTACACACTTTGTCGTTCATTTAATTGCTACTTTATCTTCTCCGGTCAACACACCTTGATGAATATCAAGAATAGTTATTTTCTGGGCAAATATCGAATCTAGGAAGCAGTGAATCTTGGTTCATTTCCAGTTTCCATATACTTGATGAATAGAAACCACAGCCTTCTTTAATCAGATCATTCTTCTCTGATAGAAAAGAATTATAAGAAAAGAATTAATAAAGAAGGCTGTGATAGAAACAGTTATTTAAATTTTTTTCTTCGGAACGGCTGGTTCGAATCGCTCACAAAATAGTGGTTATGTGTATCATTTATACACTCGGAGAAAATTTTATTTCTTCTGGAGAGATTTCATTTTTTCAAATTTTCTCACCCAGCCTAATCTTATGGGGTTTTTGCAAACTGTGACATGATATTTCTCAAAATCTATCCAACCGATTCATTCCAAGAACTATTCAGTTCTAAGTTTTGAGTTCTAAGTCAAAAGTTTTGAAGTTGACCAGTTGTATCTAGTGTCTACAGAACTATTCAGCAGTAATTTGTTGAGTCCATATTCATTCATTATAATGAAAGTCATGTCTTTATATTAATTCTTTATTCCAATTGACAAATTTGTATAACCTTTGTGGGTACAATGTTATGTTGTCACACAAGTTGAATGGTGTATATACCATGAAATGCTAATTAATACAATACAATACAATACAATACAATACAATATACAATTAGTGTTTTACTGATATGTATGTTATAATTGAAATACTTATTATTATAATTGTTAATGGTAAAAGTATTACCGAATCTATATTAAATACATTCATGGCGATGTAGAAGAATATTGTTGATGTTTCCTAGACTAGGTGCAACAAATGCAAGTTAGCCAAATAATTCAAAGTAAATATATCAAGACCAATAATAATGTAATTTTTCAATTCATATTTTTCTAATTTTCTTTTCGAAAGTGAATTTGATTTTCTCTGAGGATGTGATCAGAATTCATGGAATGAATACTACAATAATTGTTAACTAGGAAAACGCGGGATGCGCGTAGTGAGATGAGCTTAGAAGTATGGAAATATAGAATGAAAAATAACTTGTCAGCTCAATTTACATCTACAGGCCTTGGATTACTTCAAACGTTCAAAAACCTCACCTGCAACTTGTTGATATTCATAGTAACCTGTAACCTGTCGCATAAACACTTTGCAAATCCAATTGATCCAAATATTCAATAAAATGAACACGTTTATTGCGTTTTCTTTGTTATTTCTCATCCGATTGTTGCAAAAATCTCCGAAAAGGTGTATAATGGTATTGTTCATATTCGGTTGAAATTTGAGAGCTTTTAAAAAATTTCTGTTTTTGAAGTATTTTTCCTCCGAGTTATTCTTATGAGGATTTTTCAAACTTTCAGATTTTTTCCGGAAAAACCGTCGAACCGATTTTTCTGAAAAACAATCCCAACCTATTCTGGTATGACACCAACGTTCAGAAAAAGTTTCAAGTTGATTGATTCATTGCTCTGACCTGTATGCCACGTACATAATTCAAAAAAAAAAAAAAAAAACATACAAACGAAGCCCATTTTTTTTTCAGGGTGTGAAATGGAAAGATTCGCTACGCTCATCTAATGAAGAATGGTAAGAGCCCTTTATACCGTTCCAGCGAAGTCCCGTTATGAGTTAGACGACGGTTAACTTGTTATCTACCTTGGTGACGTGTGATATTTGATGGAAAAATCATGAGAGGCTCCAGGCGTTCGCTCAAACTGATGAAATGATCAAATCACTCTCATTGACACCAACATGGTAACCTATTTGCACTCTGTATATCCCACTGTGAATCCTGGCAAATTGTCCCACCCATCAAACACAGCCTGGCAAATTGTCCCACCCATCAAACACAGCCTGGCAAATTGTCCCGCCCATCAAACACAGCCTGGCAAATTGTCTCACCCATCAAACACAGCCTGGCAAATTGTCTCACCCATCGAACACAGCCTGGCAAATTGTTCTACCCATCAAACACAGCCTGGCAAATTGTCCCACCCATCAAACACAGCCTGGCAAATTGTCCCACCCATCAAACACAGCCTGGCAAATTGTCCCACACATCAAACACAGCCTGGCAAATTGTCTCACCCATCAAGCACAGCCTGAAAAATTGTTCTACTCATCAAACACAGCCTGGCAAATTGTCTCACCCATCAAACACAGCCTGGCAAATTGTTCTACCCATCAAACACAGCCTGGCAAATTCTCTCACCCATCAAACACAGCCTGTCAAATTGTCCCACACATCAAACACAGCCTGCCAAATTGTCCCACCCATCAAACACAGCCTGGCAAATTGTCCAACCCATCAAACACAGCCTGACAAATTATCCAACCCCCTCATTTATACCTGAGCGACCGTGGCAACTTGTCCTACCCATCAAACACAGCCTGGCAAATTGTCCCACCCATCAAACACAGCCTGGCAAATTGTCCCACCCATCAAAAAAAGCCTGGCAAATTGTCCCGCCCTTCAAACACAGCCTGGCAACTTGTCCCACCCATCAGACACAGCCTGGCAAATTATCCAACCCCCTCATTTATACCTAAGTGACCGTGGCAAATTGTCCTACCCATCAAACACAGCCTGGCAAATTGTCCCACCCATCAAACACAGCCTGGCAACTTGTCCCACCCATCAGACACAGCCTGGCAAATTATCCAACCCCCTCATTTATACCTAAGTGACCGTGGCAAATTGTCCTACCCATCAAACACAGCCTGGCAAATTGTCCCACTCATCAAACAGAGCCTGGCAACTTGTCCCACCCATCAGACACAGCCTGGCGAATTATCCAACCCCCTCATTCATACCTAAGTGACCGTGGCAAATTGTCCTACCCATCAAACACAGCCTGGCAAATTGTCCCACCCATCAAACACAGCCTGGCAAATTGTCCCACCCATCAAAAAAAGCCTGGCAAATTGTCCCACCCATCGTACACAGCCTGGCAAATTGTCTCACCCATCAAACACAGCCTGGCAAATTGTCCTACCCATCAAACACAGCCTGGCAAATTGTCCTACTCATCAAACACAGCCTGGCAAATTGTCCTACCCATCAAACACAGCCTGGCAAATTGTCCCACCCATCAAACATAGCCTGGCAAATTGTCCTACCCATCAAACATAGCCTGGCAAATTGTCCCACCCATCAAACACAGCCTGGCAAATTGTCCTACCCATCGAACACAGCCTGGCAAATTGTCCTACCCATCAAACACAGCCTGGCAAATTGTCCCACCCATCAAACACAGCCTGGCAAATTGTCCCACCCTTCAAACACAGCCTGACAAATTGTCCCACCCATCAAACACAGCCTGGCAAATTGTCCCACCCATCAAACACAGCCTGGCAAATTGTCCCACCCATCAAACACAGCCTGGCAAATTGTCCCACCCATCAAACACAGCCTGGCAAATTGTCCCACCCATCAAACACAGCCTGGCAAATTGTCCGTCACTCAATCAGTATAATTGAAGTTTCTGGAGCCTGGTATTAACTGGAGTGTCAACTGGTGTTTTTCAAATGTCAGAAAAATAATATTCGATGGTAAATCTATTCTTGAACAAGGCAAATGAGTTGAGTTGTAGAATGTTGAGTAAGTTATCTTATTTTTAACTAGGAAAACGGGGGATGCGCGTTGTGAGATGAGCTTAGAAGTATGGAAATCTAGAATGAAAAATAGCTTGTCAGCTCAATATACATCTACGGACCTTGGATTACTTCTAACGCTCAAAAACCTCACTTGCATTTTGTTGATATTTATAGTGCTGCAACCTGTCGCATATACACTTTGAAAATCCAATTGATCAAAATATTCAATAAAATGTCCACTTTTATTGCGTTTTCTTCGTTATTTCTCATTCGATTGTTGCAAAAATCTCTGAAAAGGTGTTCAATAGTATTTTTCATATTCGGTGAGAATTTGAGAGCTTTTGAAAAATTCTTGTTTTCCAAGTATTTTTCCTCCGGGTTATTCTTACGAGGATATTTCAAACTTTCAGATTTTTTTTCGGAGAAACCGTCGAACCGATTTTTCTGAGAAACAATCTCAATCTATTCTGGTATGACACCAACGTTCAGAAAAAGTTTCAAGTTGATTGATTCATTTTTCTGACCTGTATGCCGCGTACATGATTAAAAAAAAAAAAAAACATAAAAACGAAGCCCATTTTTTTTCTGGGTGTGAAATGGAAAGCTTCGCTACGCTCATCTTTTGAATATGAGAAAAACAACTTCTCACATTCAACCAGATTTTGAGTTAACCATCCAGAACCATTGAAGTGAATTGATACTAGGAAAACGCGGGATGCGCGTTGTGAGATGAGCTTAGAAGTATGGCAATCCAGAATGAAAAATAACTTGTCAGCTCAATTTACATCTACAAACCTTGACTTACTTCAAACGTTCAAAAACCTCACCTGCAACCTGTTGATATTTATAGTAACCTGCAACCTGTCGCATAAACACTTTGCAAAACCAATTGATCCAAATATTCAATAAAATGTACACGTTTATTGCGTTTTCTTCATTATTTCTCATTCGATTGTTGTAAAAATCTCTGAAAAGGTGTATAATAGTATTTTTCATATTTTGTGATAATTTGAGAGCTTTTGAAAAATTCTTGTTTTTCAAGTATTTTCCCTCCGGGTTATTCTTACGAGGATTTTCCAAACTTTCCGATTATTTTCCGGAAAAACCTTCCGATCGATTCCTCTGAATAACAATCCCAACCTATTCTGGTATGACACCAACGTTCAGAAAAAGTTTCAAGTTGATTGATTCATTTCTCTGACCTGTATGCCGCGTACATGATTACAAAAAAAAAAAAAAAAACGAAGCCCATTTTTTTTATGGAGTGAAATGGAAAGCTTCGCTACGCTCATCTAATTAAACTGATGAAAAATTAGTTCGAATTATTTTTCAAAGTTTTGTTACCGTGTGCCGGCAGAATAACCCAAAACGCTCGCTATGAATACGGAAATGCCGCAAAAAATATTGTCAAGTTTTGAAACTTGCCAAAGTTATTAGATGAGCGTAGCGAAGCTTTCCATTTCACACCCTGAAAAAAAATGGGCTTCGTTTTTATGTTTTTTTTTTTTTTTTTTTTTTTTTTTTTTTTGTAATTATGTACGCGGCATACAGGTCAGAGAAATGAATCAATCAACTTGAAACTTTTTCTGAACGTTGGTGTCATACCAGAATAGGTTGGGATTGTTATTCAGAGGAATCGGTCGGGAGGTTTTTCCGGAAAATAATCGGAAAGTTTGGAAAATCCTCATAAGAATAACCCGGAGGAAAAATACTTGAAAAACAAGAATTTTTCAAAAGCTCTCAAATTCTCACAGATTATTAAAAACACTATTATACACCTTTTCAGAGATTTTTAAAACAATCGAATGATAAATAATGAAGAAAACGCAATAAACGTGTACATTTTATTGAATATTTGGATCAATTGGTTTTGCAAAGTGTTTATGCGACAGGTTGCAGGTTACTATAAATATCAACAAGTTGCAGGTGAGGTTTTTGAACGTTTGAAGTAAGTCAAGGTTTGTAGATGTAAATTGAGCTGACAAGTTATTTTTCATTCCAGATTGCCATACTCTAAGCTCATCTCACAACGCACATTCTGCGTTTTCCTAGTTATATTCACACCTGTGAGCAAGTCATCAGATAGTTGTAACTTCTATGCGTTCTGTCGTTTTATTATTATCAACTATTTAGTTGCCTGAAAATTTGTATATTTCATGCGATTCTAATTAATTGATCTGTGGGCCTATCAATAGAACATGTGATTTATGGGAATTTTTTATTTTTATATAATATGTATATTGGGTTTTAACGACGCACTATACTGATTGCTACGATCTATTGGCGTCGGTGGATGATGAATGAGAGGATGGAATGATGGGATGAAAGGTTATTCTATTAGGTGTTTTGGATGTTGGGAAGGAGTCGGTCGTGACCCGTTGTTAAGGAACCATCCCAGTATCAACCTGAACGACACAGGGAAACCACGAGAAACCCCTGTCTGGATGGTCGACCATGGCGGGAATTGAACCACGGTCTTCCGAATGACGGTTCAATGTATTAACCACTCGACCACGCGTCTCGGTAGGAAGATTCTAATTATCTTATGGCATGCTCTATAGTGTGAACAATAACTTCGTCTTTGGCAAGTTTCAAAACTCTACAATCATTTTTGTGGTATTTCCGTATTTAGCGAGCTTTTTTAGGCAAACGCGTTGTGTTGCCGCGTTGATAGATGAGCTGGAACATATCAACTTATCTTTGGATTGGTTATTATATATATAGGCCTATATATATATATATATATATATATATATATATATATATATATATATATATATATATATATATATATATATATATATATATATATGTCCCGGGGGAGGTCGCAATTTTTAAACAGTTTTAAAAAATCATTAATTATAATGACCTACTGGTGGTCAACCAGGAAGCTATTGAAATCATATATATATATATATATATATATATATATATATATATATATATATATATATATATATACACACCTTGAGATCCAAACCATTACATCACTGCCATCTTATTTTCCATTATTAATTTCTATGATAATAAATAAGGCTTTGTTTCAATCGTTCACGTTTAAGTGATGACACCTGTGGCTTGGATTTAATTGGTATCTTAATAGCTTTGAATGATTCATGAAAATTACATTATATATTTTTTTACATCAAAACGGCTGATCCGATTTGAGTGGAAGTTCGGAATAATGTGTATCATTATCAGATTAAAATTCCCCGAGAATTTGAATTCTCTCGGCTGAAATATTTTTCCTGAATTTTTTTCTCTAGGTTATTCTTTTGAGATTTTTGAAAACTTTGAAATGAGTTTTCTCAAAAAAGTTCAACCTATCGTGCCTCAAAACTATACAGTATCGAATTGGATAATGATACTTGTGTGTGCCAAGTTTCAACTGATTTTAAATTTTCGTCTGACCTGTGGAGCGCGAACAAAAAAAAATAAAAAATTGTACTTTTTTGGGGGTATGGTGAAAATGAGTCTTCGCTTCACTCTATCACTCTACAATCATTTTTGTTGTTTTTCCGTATTTAGCGAGCGTTTTTGTGATTTTGCCGGCACATCAGTTTGATATCAGTTCACTCCAATGGTTCTGAATTAGGCAAACGCGTTATGTGTTCCGCGTTGATGGATGAGCTGGAACATATCAACTTATCTTTGGATTGGTTATTATATATATACACCTTGAGATCCAAACCATTACATCACTGCCATCTTATTTTCCATTATTAATTGATATGATAATAAAGAGGACTTTGTTTTAATCGTTTACAATCAAGTGGTGACACTTGTTGCTTTGATTTAATAGGTATCTTCATAGCTTTGAATAATTAACAAAAAATACATTATATATTTTTTTACATCGAAACGGCTGATCCGATTTCAGTGAAAGTTCGAAATAATGTGTATCATTATCAGATTGAGATTCTCCAAGAATTTGAATCCTCTCAGATGAAATATTTTTCACGAATTTTTTCCTCCAGGTTATTCATATGAGTTTTTTGAAAACTTCAAAATGATTTATCTCAAGAATTGTTGAACCGATTTTGCCTCAAAACTTTACAGCAACAAGTCAGATAGAGGTTCATGTGTGTGTCAAGTTCTATCATGATCTGAATTTCTGTTTGACCTGTAGAGCGCGAACAAAAAAAAAAAAAAAAAAACACATTTGATTTTTCAAGTACAGTGAAATTGAGTCTTCGCTACGCTCATCCAATCAAGTTTCCGAATGAATGAATATTGGGGTTTTAAGGCGCATCGACAGCGAGGTCATTTAGCGCTCAAGTTTCGATGTTATCGGAGAAAAAAATTCAAAATATTTCAGTTGAAATTCCAAGCAATTTAATACATCCCAATTGATTTATCAGTTCAAACGATTCAAATTTTTCACTAACCCAATTAATTTATTGATATCATCGATTTGATTTCATCATTTCTCTATGGATATCTTCTTTTGATTATTCTCTCATTTTGTCAGTTTCTTACAAGCATTGTATCTGACTTTCAGTTTGTCGTGATTTGACTTTTCAATCTCCAAATCCTTTTGACTTGTATTGAACTTAACGGTCATCAATTGAACTTCCTTTTCTTTTTCTCCAAGTTTTATTTCATTATCTTCAAGTTTCTTCTCATTATCTTCAAGTTTCTTCTCATCATCTTCGAGTTTCTTCTCATCATCTTTGAGTTTCTTCTCCTTATCTTCGAGTTTCTTCTCATTATCTTTGAGTTTCTCCTCATCATCTTTGAGTTTCTTCTCCTTATCTTCGAGTTTCTTCTCATCATCTTTGAGTTTCTTCTCATCATCTTTGAGTTTCTTCTCCTTATCTTCGAGTTTCTTCTCCTTATCTTCGAGTTTCTTCTCATCATCTTTGAGTTTCTTCTCCTTATCTTCGAGTTTCTTCTCATCATCTTTGAGTTTCTTCTCCTTATCTTCGAGTTTCTTTTCATCATCTTTGAGTTTCTTCTCATCATCTTCGAGTTTCTTCTCATCATCTTTGAGTTTTTTCTCATCATCTTTGAGTTTCTTCTCCTTATCTTCGAGTTTCTTCTCATCATCTTCGAGTTTCTTCTCATCATCTTTGAGTTTATTCTCCTTATCGTCGAGTTTCTTCTCATCATCTTTGAGTTTCTTCTCCTTATCTTCGAGTTTCTTCTCATCATCTTCGAGTTTCTTCTCATCATCTTTGAGTTTCTCCTCATCATCTTTGAGTTTCTTCTCCTTATCTTCGAGTTTCTTCTCATCATCTTTGAGTTTCTTCTCATCATCTTTGAGTTTCTCCTCATCATCTTTGAGTTTCTTCTCCTTATCTTCGAGTTTCTTCTCATCATCTTTGAGTTTCTTCTCCTTATCTTCGAGTTTCTTCTCATCATCTTCGAGTTTCTTCTCCTTATCTTCGAGTTTCTTTTCAATATCTTTGAGTTTCTTGTCATTATCTTTGAGGTTCTTCTTATACTCTTTTAGTTTCTCCTCATTGTCTTTGAGTTTCTCCTCATACTCCTTCTGTCGTTGCTCCCTCATCTCGCTGTATTTCCGTTGATGCTCGAACCATGCTTTTGTCCCGTTTTCCAGTTTGGTTTTAAATTCTCCCAACTGTTGTTTCAGTTTGCTGATCTCTTCATCTTTCGACTGATAGGACGCCTCAGAAGTTTTCAACGACGCCATCTTTGTTGCAGAATATGACCTGTTGTTATTCGTTTCGTAGGAGTTGGATCACGTTTCTTGACAGTCTTGACGACCTTGAGAACCTTGACGACCTTGACGACCTTGATGACCTTGATCCCTTGATGAACGTATTTCGAGTTCACGATTGACGAGGTTTAGGTTTCCTGAAAATAGAAACATTCTCTGGAATTCTTTGATTCAATTTCTTGTCGATCTCAGTTACTCGTTCATGACCTTGACCTTGACCTACTGGTGGGACAGTGAATATTTTTCAGAACAAGCATTGTTTCGAAATGTTGCATTACTTTAGATCTGTTGTCTTCTCAAACCTTCGATACTACAGAAATGAATCAGGTCTCATATTATATGGAATATATTCTACGAGTTGATCCATTCCATTTCGGGAAGATGATTGGTCTATTCTTATTGGATGAGCGACTGCGAAGACTTCCATCCCTCTCTTACGGAGCTTGTCTGTGTTTGTTTTTTGTGCCCATTGCACGGTCGCACAGTTTCACTGATCAACATGATTAAGGGGGCATTGTAAGCCCTATCCCTTCCATGTTAAAAAAACAAATTTTATGTACCTTTATCTCAGAAACTACTTAACCTAGGATACTCATTTTTGTATACATGCACCTTGATAGTATTTGTACACACCGACAGTATTTTATAAACACATTGCAACAATGCTGACAACAATGCAATTTTCAACAATGCTCCAACATTTGCTACATTTTTCAACTTGTTTTAATTTTTTTCGATACCATGTATTTGTTGCAGAGTTAAAAAATCCTGTCCACATATGTAGTACATATGTACAAACATACAGAACAAATTTCAAGGGTCTAGCTCCAACAGTTTTTGAGAAAAAGGTACATTAGTGAGAAAATATTGAATTCCAAGATAAATGCACTTGAGAATGATGTTTCTTGGATTTATTCCAAAACAGTCAAAACAACAATAGAATCTGGCATGCTATGATATTGAGATATTTTCATGCATTACTAAATATCTGATTGTGATTAAACTGTTTGCGTTTTTTGAACAAATCTTTCGATGATCAGTTGAGAATGGACCAAATTATTTTAAAATATAAGAAAAAAAGAGAAAAAAAAATTTCACTCACAATGTCCCCTTGAACCCAGACGTATCCAACTCATAACTGTAAGTTTTTTGGTGGAATCGGTTGGACCATTTTTAAGAAACTCCATTTCAAAGTTTCTAAAACAAACTCGTGATATCTGATATTAGACTGGGCAAGATCATTTCAGAAATGAAATATCTCCGGAACAATTGAAATTCCTCCTGAATGTGAACACAAGAATGATATACACTATCGCAGATCGATATGCAATTCGGACCAACTGTTTCCCAAATAATAATCAACACTATTTTTATTTTTCAAATTTAGAGAAATGTGAGCAGAATTATGTTGGTGCGATTCACGGCTTGAGATTGGTGTGCATTATCCTTGAGCTCGTCATTCGAAAATTCGAATATATATATATATATATATATATATATTTGGGATATAGTTATGTCGAAAAAGATACGCCTCGACCGAGTTTCGAGCCCGGGACCTTCTGCTTGCCGGGCAGGTGCTCTACCACTAAGCTACCGAGGTATCACTTCTTCGACATAACTATACTTGGAGTCACGATATTATATATCACACATCCCAAATATCTCGATATTGGATCGTATCCAAGAAGTTTAATTATCACATATATATATATATAAATATATATATATATATATATATATATATATATATATATATATATATATATATATATATATATATATATATTTATATGGAGATTTAATTCAATAATATATATAACTAGGAAAACGCGGGATGCGCGTTGTTAGACGAGCTTAGGGGTATAGAAATCTAGAATGAAAAATAATTTGTCAACCCAATCTACATCTACAGACCTTGGATCACTCCAAACGTTCAAAAACCTTACGAGAATCAGTTATGTCACGGCCTTCCTCTTCATTCATTTCAATCGTTTTGAATTAATTGGTGACACTTGTTGCTATAGATTTAATTGGTTCCCGTAATAGCCTAAATTGATGGGAAAATGCTCTATAAATACGTTTTCTTCGTTATTTCTCATCCGATTGATGCGAAAAATCTCTCAAAATGTGCTTAATAGTTTCCTTTATATTCGGCGAGAATTTGAGAGGTCTTGAAAAATTTTGATTTTTCAAGTATTTTCCTCCGGGTTATTCTAATGAGGATTTTTGAAATTTCTAAAATTCATAAAAAAAAAAGTTACCACCCGATAATGCCACAAAACTATACAGATCTAAGTTAGATGAGGAACCATGACGAAAAAAGTTTGAAGTTGATAGCTGTAGCCGTTTGACCTGTGGAGAACCGACAAAAAAACATTAAAAAAAAAAAAAAAAAAAAAACATAAAAACGAACACCAATTTTTTTCAGTGTGTCAAATTGAATCCTCGCTAAAGCTCGTCTAATTAATATAAATATTAATATTTAATATTCATATTTAAATTTATATTTAATTATATTTCATAATTCCGCATTTATAACCTAAAATTCATCTTGTCTTTTAAATTACTGAAGTCTGTTCATGAGGCCCTGGGAACATCTCTAATGTTATATAGGCTCTTGGCATGGGGAAATGCTTCCAATATCACTTGGATAAGATTATACAATCACAAGATAGAATGATAAAATCAATAGTACCTCATAACATAAAGCTTAACTTTAATTACTAGACAAACGCGAAATATGCGTTGTAAGATGAGCGAGATATCTGAATAAGGTATAATAACAGTCCTACATTTGCTACTTTATCGACTCTGGTATTCTAGACACTTTGAACTTCATTTAATTGCTACTTTATCTTCTCTGGTCTTCTACACACCTTGACGAATATAAAGAATAGTTAATTCTTGAGCAAATATCGAATCTGGGAAGCAGTGAATCTTAGCTAATTTCCATATATTTGATGAAAAAAAAAACATTTGAATTTGTTTCTTCGAAACGGCCGGTTCGAATTGCTTACAAAATGGTGATTATGTGTATCATTCATGTTTGAACACTGAGAGAGAATTTTATTTTTCTCGAAGAGATTTCATTAGTTCAAATTTTCTTACCCAGCCTAATCTAATGGGATTTTGGAAAAATTTGACATGATATTTCTCAAAATCTATTCTACCGATTTATTCCAAAAACTATGCAGATCTAAGTTGTGAAAGTTGGCCCGTACAAAAAAAGTTTCAAGTTGATCAGTCTAACCATGCTACCCGTGCAGTGCTTGCAAAAAAAAAAAAAAAAAAAAACACAGACAAAGCTCCATAAGAGTGGGATGGAGACTTCGCTACGCTCATCTAACTAGGCAAACGCGAAATATGCGTTGTAAGATGAGCGAGATATCTGAATAAGGTATAATAACTATCCTACATTTGCTACTTTATCGACTCTGGTATTCTTCACACTTTGTCCTTCATTTAATTGCTACTTTATCATCTCTGGTATTCTACACACCTTGATGAATATGAAGAATATTTAATGCTTGGGCAAATATCGAATCTAAGAAGCAGTGAATCTTGGCTCATTTCCATATATTTGATGTATAAAAACAGCTATCTGAATTTTTTCCTCGAAACGGCTGCTTCGAATTGCTTACAAAATGGTTGTTATGTGTATCATTTATGTTTGAACACTCAGAGAATATTTTATTTTTTCCGGAGAGGTTTCATTTTTTCAAATTTTCTCACCCAGCCTAATCTTAGAAGGTTTTAAAAATGTTTGACATGATATTTCTCAAAACCTATGCAACCGATTCATTCCAAAAACTATGAAGTTTTAAGTTGTAAAAGTTGGCCCGTATAAAAAAAGTTTCATGTTGATCAGTCTACCCATGTGTCCTGTGCAGTGCTTACAAAAATACAAAAACAAAAAAAACAGACAAAGCTGTATAAGAGTGGGATATGGAGTCTTCGCCACGCTCATCTAATAATTATTACTGGTCAAACGCGAAATATGCGTTGTAAGATGAGCGAGATATCCGAATATGGTATAAAAGTCGTTGAAGTAGTTCTACCCTTGCTACTTTATCGACTCTGGTATTCTACACACCTTGATATCTGAATAAGCTAAAAAAGTCGTTAAAGTAGTTCTACCCTTACCACTTCATTGACTCTGGTATTCTACACACCTTGATGCATATACAAATACTTCACTGTTGGGCAAATATTGAATCTAAAAGGCAGTGAATCTCGGCAACCTGTTCATCATTATTTTGATGAAAAAAACAGTCGTTTCAATTTTTTTCTTCAAAACGACTAATCAGAATTGCATATCAAATTGTGATAATGTGTAAAATCTATGTTTGCACATTCAGAGAAAATTTCATCTTGTTTGGAGAGATTTTATTTCTCAACATTTTCCACTCGCTACGCTCATCTGATTATTCTCATCCTCAATTTTCTTGTCGATATGTAACATAATGTATGATAACTTGTGCAATACTTACAGCAAACAGTTCTTCTGATTCTGACAGCTCAAGCAGCGCTCAATCAACTCACGCCTGACGCCAATGATGAATTGTGACGAGTATAATTATTAATTCTCACGCTGTCCTTTATATCCCTCAGGACTCATTGCGAGCACACAATAGGTGCAGGAGCCATACATTAACCTTGTTGTGTCACTCATTTCCTACAGAGTCTTCATTGGCCAAGCGACTAAAGTATATGTTTTTGTGAAATTCCATGGAATTGTGTAACCAATCGTAATGAAGAGTGTTGCATAAGTGCACTTTTGTGATGCGTCTGTAAACTGCACTGAAATGCATAATGGAAAATCACAATAACGTCATCACACACACGATAGTTTTCCACTCATCCTTCACGTCATGTTATGATATCGTTCTATTTTCATCTGGAAGTAAATCTTCCACGAAGATTGCGTTATCACTCTACATCCTGCTAGCAGCGTGGATCCTCATTCGTGTCGGTTTCAACGACGCATTGTGATGAATCAAGATCTATTGGCGTCGGGTGGATGATTAATGATGACCATGCAGATGATGGGATGGTGAGATGAAGATGGGAAGGAAGCGGTCGTGATCCATGGTGTGGGAACCATCCCGGCATAGGCCATGTACTGACTGCAGAGAGAAACCACTGAGAAACTCTGTGAAGATGGACGTTGGCGGGGATCTAACCAATACTCGATCTGCCTCTCACTCACCGGATCACATTGAGTAACCAAGTGGTGAAAATCATTCAAATCGTTGAATTGCAAACTGTAAATTGAAGTGCAGTACCGCATGCTCATTTAACAGACGGAATTATTCAAATTGAAAACAAAGGTGAGAAATATCTGTTGAACATTTCCGAAAATTCGTACAAAACTTTTCAACGTTACAGGTTGTAACAGACTTAAGGCCCAGTTTTATGACCTCCCTCTACATCCAGTCTCTAGCTGACTGGACACCTAAAGTTAGAGACCACCTAAACTGAGAATCCGTCTTATGACTGACATCTAGCCTCCCACTAGTTAAGAGGGCGTTTTAATTTTTTTTTGCTACGGATGGATACAGTTGGCAACACATTTACGCGACCTTCGATATATTTATGTCAAGCTCCTGTCAGGTGACGTCTCCCATTGTTGAAAGAGATAGATAGACAACAATGTCCATCAGTTGAAATTGACCAATCAGAATAATTGGTAGTCCATCGGTTTGCTGTGTTGCTATTGTAACTATTATCTGTATTTCTGCCTTGGTCAAAATATCACAAATCGTAGAAAATGAATGCGAAGAGCCGAAGTGCAAATTATTCCTCCGATGACTGCCGCAAAATAGTGAACATTGTGAAGAAATATGCACATATTATAGAAAATAAGAGAACAGATGCAGTGACCTGGAAAGAAAAGGTTTGTACAGCTCTTGTTCTCAGTTTCTTGGTATAGGCCTATTGAGGCCCAAGTGTTGGGCCTAGTTCAGGTTAGGTTAGAGTTGACCTAACCTCAAGAGAGCCGAGAGACAAAAGATTTGAAGCCTAGCTTAGCTGTAGCAGTTATGTATGTGATAGAGCCTAGGGCTGGTGAATAGTTATCAAGTTCAGTCCTATGGAGGCCTGGGCCATTAACTGATAATTGGGGCTATGCATTGTGACTAGTATATGCCTAGGCCTATAGGCAAGTCACTCGTAAATCCAGCGAATAGTTATTAACTAGAATACATTCAAATGAAACCTGCATTAATAGCAAGGATGTAGGCTATTCCTAGCCTATACTATTCATCACCAAATAGGCCTACTTACTAATGGTTGTTGATTACATTTCAAGGAAATGGCTTGGAATTCCGTAGCAAAAGATTTCAATTGTGGGCAACTGTCGGCAAGGAAAGCGGAACACATAAAAGCAAAATATGAAAAATTGAAAGCTCAAGCTAGAGCTAAGGTGTCTGCTGAGAAGCAGTACATGTATACGACGGGAGGAGGCCTCACTCGTTTTGGTCTTCTAGTTCTGAATGCATCGTCATACATGATCATTTCGACATCCCAATCACTGTCGTCAGTCAAATCTCTCAACATTTTTTTAGGTTAAGACTTCCCACTAACTCTTTAGAAGCCAGTTGAACTGCCACCTGAATCCGACCTTCTAAAAGCTTCTCTAGGTGGCCAGTTAAGTGCTATATGGTTGTCACAAGACACCCGCTAAAGTTAAGTGGGTACTTAAAAAGATGGAGGGAGGTCATAAAACTGGGCCTTATCCCCCCCAGCTCGTATATTTGAGAGTAATTTTATAATAACTAGGCAAACGCGTTATGTGTTGCCGCGTTGATGGATGAGCTGGAACATATCAACTTATCTTTGGATTGGTTATTATATATATATATATATATATATACACCTTGAGTTCCAAGCCATCACATCACTGCCATCTTATTTTACACTAGGCAAACGCGTTATGTGTTTCCGCGTTGATGGATGAGCTGGAACATATCAACTTATCTTTGGATTGGTTATTATATTCATATATACACCTTGAGATCCAAACCATTACATCACTGCCATCTTATTCTCCATTAATAATTTATTGGATGAGCGAAGCGAAGACTCAATGACAATATACCGAAAAAAAAGTGCCTTTTTTTTTTTTTTTTTTTTTTTTTTCGCGCTCCACAGGTCAGACAAAAATTCAAAATCAGTTGAAACTTGGCACACACATGAACCCCTATCTGACTTGATGCTGTATAGTTTTGAGGCACGATCGGTTCAACAACTTCTGAGAAAAATCATTCCAAAGTTTTCAAAAATCCCATTAGAATAAGCCAGAGGAAAACATTCGTGAAAAATATTTCATCTGAGAGGATTCAAATTCTCAGAGAACTTCAATCTAATAATGATACACATTATTCCGAACTTTAACTCAAATCGGATCAGCGTTTCGATGTAAAAAAATATATAATGGTATTTGTGGTAATTATTCAAAGCTATCAAGATACCTATTAAATCAAAGCAACAAGTGTCACCACTTGACTGTAAACGATTAAAACAAAGCCTTCTTTATTATCATATAAATTACTAGGCAAACGCGTTATGTGTTTCCGCGTTGATGGATGAGCTGGAACATATCAACTTATCTTTGGATTGGTTATTATTGGATGAGCGAAGCGAAGACTCAATTACACTATACCGAAAAAAAAGTGTCTGTTTTTTTTTTTTTTTTTTTTTTTTTTTTGTTTTTTTGTTCGCGCTCCACAGGTCAGACGAAAATTCAAAATCAGTTGAAACTTGGCACACACATGAACCCATATCTGACTTGATGCTGTATAGTTTTGAGGCGTGATCGGTTGAACCACTTCTGAGAAAACTCATTCCAAAGTTTTCAAAAATCCCATTAGAATAACCCAGAGGAAAACATTCGTGAAAAATATTTCAACTGAGAGGATTCAAATTCTCAGGGAATTTGAATCTGATAATGATACACATTATTCCGAACTCTCACTTGAATCGGATCAGCCGTTTCGATGTAAAAAAATATATAATGTTATTTGTGTTAATTATTCAAAGCTATTAAGATACCTATTAAATCAGAGCAACAAGTGTCACCACTTGATCGTAAACGATTAAAACAAAGCCTTCTTTATTATCATATAAATTATTAATGAAAAATAAGATGGCAGTGATGTAATGGTTTGGATCTCAAGGTGTATATATATATATATAATAACCAATCCAAAGATAAGTTGATATGTTCCAGCTCATCCATCAACGCGGAAACACATAACGCGTTTGCCTAGTATATATATACACCTTGAGATCCAAACCATTCCATCACTGCCATCTTATTTTCCATTGATAATTTATATGTTAATAAAGAAGGCTTTGTTTTAATCGTTTACAATCAAGTGGTGACACTTGTTGCTTTGATTTAATGGGTATCTTAATAGCTTTGAATAATTGACACAAATAACATTATATATTTTTTTACATCGAAACGGCTGATCCGATTTGAGCAAAAGTTCGGAATAATGTGTATCATTATCAGATTGAAATTCTCTGAGAATTTGAATCCTCTCAGATGAAATATTTATCACGAATGTTTTCCTCCGACTTATTCTAATGGGATTTTTGAAAACTTTGGAATGAGTTTTCTCAGAAGTTGTTCAACCGATCGTGCCTCAAAACTATACAGCATCAAGTCAGATAGGGGTTCATGTGTGTGCCAAGTTTCAACTGATTTTGAATTTTTGTCTGACCTGTGGAGCGCGAACAAAAAAACAAAAAAAAAACAAAAAAAAAAAAAAACGGGCACTTTTTTTCGGTATAGTGTAATTGAGTCTTCGCTTCGCTCATCCAATTATTAATTTCTATGATAATGAAGAAGGCTTTGTTTTAATCGTTCACATTCAAGAGGTGACACCTGTGGCTTGGATTTAATTGGTATCTTAATAGCTTTGAGTGATGATTTAAAAAAATTACTTCATAAATATTTTTCACATAAAAATGGCTGATTCGATTTGTGTAACAGTTCGGAATAATGTGTTTAACCAGGCAAACGCGTTATGTGTTTCCGCGTTGATGGATGAGCTGGAACATATCAACTTATCTTTGGATTGGTTATTATATATATATACACCTTGAGATCCAAACCATTACATCACTGCCATCTTATTTTCCATTAATAATTTATATGATAATAAAGAAGGCTTTGTTTCAATCGTTTACAGTCAAGTGGTGACACTTGTTGCTTTGATTTAATAGGTATCTTAATAGCTTTGAATAATTGACACAAATAACATTATATATTTTTTTACATCGAAACGGCTGATCCGATTTGAGTAAAAGTTCGGAATAATGTGTATCATTATCAGATTGAAGTTCTCTGAGAATTTGAATCCTCTCAGATGAAATATTTTTCACGAATGTTTTCCTCTGGCTTATTCTAATGGGATTTTTGAAAACTTTGGAATGAGTTTTCTCAGAAGTTGTTCAACCGATCGTGCCTCAAAACTATACAGCATCAAGTCAGATAGGGGTTCATGTGTGTGCCAAGTTTCAACTGATTTTGAATTTTTGTCTGACCTGTGGAGCGCGAACAAAAAAACAAAAAAAAAAAACAGGCACTTTCTTTTCGGTATAGTGTAATTGAGTCTTCGCTTCGCTCATCCAATTATTATATTAAGATTTCCTGAGAATTTGAAATGTCTCGGATGAAAATTATTTACGCAAATTTTCCTCCGGGTTATTCTAATGGGACTTCTGAAAACTTTGGAATGAGTTTTCTCAGAAGTGGTTGAACCGATTGTGGCTCAAAACTATACAGTATCGAATTAGATAATGACACTTGTGTATGCCAAGTTTCAACTTATTTTAAATTTTCGTCTGACCTGTGGAGCGCGAACAAGAAAAAAAAGCAGTGACTTTTTTTCGGGTATGGCGAAATTGAGTCTTCGCTTCGCTCATCCAATTATTGACTAGTCATTTTATTGAAACCTTGAGCCTTAAGTCTATTCCTACAGACTTATTTTTATAGCATCATTCCTATAACATGCTGTGCATCAATCATAACACTGCGTGGGAAAATATATTTTGTAAGAATGTGCTATTCAGTATGTGGTACTTCATCATTGTTTATATCTCATTATTGGCTGGCATATGTTTTTGATGTTTGACATTGTAGCAGTCCTAACAAGGAGGTGTCAAGGGTCAAGATAGAAACAGAGCTTGGGGTGATCGTACAGTCAAGAGCTAAAAGCAATTCAATTTAATGATTATTACTCAAAAAGGAGGGTGGATATTTCGTTTCATGATACAGACCATTGGGAATCTGGACCATGTCAATCAACACAAGTTTTTTAAATGCAGCAGGAGAAAGAGGAAGGGGGGGGGGGATACTTTTAAAATACATATTTCCAAAATATTGAGCTGAATACAACCAATCAAAACTCTGCTTTTAAAAAACATACAGCCAATCAAAATTTACTTTTGATAGTTTAATACATAGAGGGTGTGTACCGAAGAGAATTGTTAGAAATAGAAGTAAAGATCTTTACATTACGTTTATGTCAGCTATACAGGCAAGTTGTGTGAATTCTTGTGTAGCTGACAAAGAGGTGATCGTCACAATAAACTTGAACCATCACTCTTAACATCAAATTGAACTTCGGATAGCTTATAACCAGTGAAGTGAGATTTTCGAGATATTCTTAAAACATCTACAACCTTACGGCGTCAGCCAATATAGCATCACTTAGATTGAGTCTAAGAATTATTATAATAAGTTGAACGTGTCGGTGAAAGTGGAGATTTTCGAGATATTCTTCAATCATCTACAACTTTGCGGCGTCAGCCATTTTAGCATCACTTAGATTGAGTCTAAGAATTATTATAATAAGTTGAAAGTGTCGGTGAAAGTGGAGATTCTCGAGATAGGCCTATTCTTTGAACATCCACAACTTTGCGGCGTCAGCCATTTTAGCATCACTTAGATTGAGTCTAAGAATTATTATAATAAGTTGAAAGTGTCGGTGAAAGTGGAGATTTTCGAGATATTCTTCAAATATCCACATCTTTGCGGCGTCAGCCATTTTAGCATCACTCAGATTGAGTCTGAGAATAATTATAATAAGTTGAAAGTGTCGGTGAAAGTGGAGATTTTCGAGATATTCTTCAGACATCTACAACTTTGCGACGTCAGCCATTTTAGCATCACTTAGATTGAGTCTAAGAATTATTATAATAAGTTGAAAGTGTCGGTGAAAGTGGAGATTTTCGAAATATTCTTCGAATATCCACAACTTTGCGGCGTCAGCCATTTCAGCATCACTTAGATTGAGTCTAAGAATTATTATAATAAGTTGAGAGTGTCGGTGAAAGTGGAGATTTTCGAGATATTCTTCAAATATCCACATCTTTGCGGCGTCAGCCATTTTAGCATCGCTTAGATTGAATCTAAGAATTATTATAATAAGTTGAAAGTGTCGGTGAAAGTGGAGATTTTCGAGATATTCTTCAAATATCCACATCTTTGCGGCGTCAGCCATTTTAGCATCACTTAGATTGAGTCTAAGAATAATTATAATAAGTTGAAAGTGTCGGTGAAAGTGGAGATTCTCGAGATAGGCCTATTCTTTGAACATCTACAACTTTGCGACGTCAGCCATTTTAGCATCACTTAGAATGAGTCTAAGAATTATTATAATAAGTTGAAAGTGTCGGTGAAAGTGGAGATTTTCGAGATATTCTTCAAATATCCACATCTTTGCGGCGTCAGCCATTTTAGCATCACTTAGATTGAGTCTAAGAATTATTATAATAAGTTGAAAGTGTCGGTGAAAGTGGAGATTCTCGAGATAGGCCTATTCTTTGAACATCCACAACTTTGCGGCGTCAGCCATTTTAGCATCACTTAGATTGAGTCTAAGAATTATTATAATAAGTTGAAAGTGTCGGTGAAAGTGGAGATTTTCGAGATATTCTTCAAATATCCACATCTTTGCGGCGTCAGCCATTTTAGCATCACTTAGATTGAGTCTAAGAATAATTATAATAAGTTGAAAGTGTCGGTGAAAGTGGAGATTTTCGAGATATTCTTCAGACATCTACAACTTTGCGACGTCAGCCATTTTAGCATCACTTAGATTGAGTCTAAGAATTATTATAATAAGTTGAAAGTGTCGGTGAAAGTGGAGATTTTCGAAATATTCTTCGAATATCCACAACTTTGCGGCGTCAGCCATTTTAGCATCACATAGATTGAGTCTAAGAATTATTATAATAAGTTGAGAGTGTCGGTGAAAGTGGAGATTTTCGAGATATTCTTCAAATATCCACAACTTTGCGGCGTCAGCCATTTTAGCATCACTTAGATTGAGTCTAAGCATTATTAAAATAAGTTGAAAGTGTCGGTGAAAGTGGAGATTTTCGAGATATTCTTCAAATATCCACAACTTTGCGGCGTCAGCCATTTTAGCATCACTTAGATTGAGTCTAAGAATTATCATAAAAAGTTGAAAGTGTCGGTGAAAGTGGAGATTTTCGAGATATTCTTCAAATATCCACAACTTTGCGGCGTCAACCATTTTAGCATCACTTAGATTGAGTCTAAGAATTATTATACTAAGTTGAAAGTGTCGGTGAAAGTGGAAATTTTCGAGATATTCTTCAAATATCCACAACTTTGCGGCGTCAGTTATTCTAGGATCACTTAGATTGAGTCTAAAAATTATTATAATAAGTTGAAAGTGTCGGTGAAAGTGGATATTCTCGAGATAGGCCTATTCTTCGAACATCTACAACTTTGCGGCGTCAGCCATTTTAGCATCACTTAGATTGAGTCTAAGAATTATTATAATAAGTTGAAAGTGTCGGTGAAAGTGGAGATTTTCGAGATATTCTTCAGACATCTACAACTTTGCGACGTCAGCCATTTCAGCATCACTTAGATTGAGTCTAAGAATCATTATACTAAGTTGTGAGTGTCGGTGAAAGTGGAGATTTTCGAGACATTCTCCAAATATCCACAACTTTGCGGCGTCAGCCATTCTAGCATCACTTAGATTGAGTCTAAGAATCATTATAATAAGTTGAAAGTGTCGGTGAAAGTGGAGATTTTCGAGATATTCTTCAAATATCAACAACTTTGCGGCGTCAGCCATTTTAGCATCACTTAGATTTAGTCTAAGAATCATTATAATAAGTTGAAAGTGTCGGTGAAAGTGGAGATTTTCGAGATATTCTTCAAATATCCACAACTGTGCGGCGTCAGCCATTTCAGCATCACTCAGATTGAGTCTAAGAATTATTATAATAAGTTGAAAGTGTCGGTGAAGTGGAGATTTTCGAGATATTTTTCAAATATCCACAACTTTGCGGCGTCAGCCATTTTAGCATCACTTAGATTGAGTCCAAGAATTATTATAATAAGTTGAAAGTGTCGGTGAAAGTGGAGATTCTCGAGATAGGCCTATTCTTTGAACATCTACAACTTTGCGGCGTCAGCCATTTTAGCATCACTTGGATTGAGTCCAAGAATTATTATAATAAGTTGAAAGTGTCGGTGAAAGTGGAGATTCTCGAGATATTCTTCGAACATCTACAACTTTGCGGCTTCAGCCATTTTAGCATCACTTAGATTGAGTCTAAGAATTATTATAATAAGTTGAAAGTGTCGGTGAAAGTGGAGATTCTCGAGATATTCCTCAAATATCCACAACTTTGCGGCGTCAGCCATTTTAGCATCACTTAGATTGAGTCTAAGAATTATTATAATAAGTTGAAAGTGTCGGTGAAAGTGGAGATTCTCGAGATAGGCCTATTCTTTGAACATCTACAACTTTGCGGCGTCAGCCATTTCAGCATCACTTAGATTGAGTCTAAGAATCATTATACTAAGTTGAGAGTGTCGGTGAAAGTGGAGATTTTCGAGATATTCTTCAAATATCCACAACTTTGCGGCGTCAACCATTTCAGCATCACTTAGATTGAGTCTAAGAATCATTATAATAAGTTGAAAGTGTCGGTGAAAGTGGAGAATTTCGAGATATTCTTCAAATATCCACAACTTTGCGGCGTCAGCCATTCTGGCATCACTTAGATTGAGTCTAAGAATTATTATAATAAGTTGAAAGTGTCGGTGAAAGTGGAGATTCTCGAGATATTCTTCGAACATCTACAACTTTGCGGCGTCAGCCATTTTGGCATCACTTAGATTGAGTCTAAGAATTATTATACTAAGTTGTGAGTGTCGGTGAAAGTGGAGATTTTCGAGATATTCTCCAAATATCCACAACTTTGCGGCGTCAGCCATTCTAGCATCACTTAGATTGAGTCTAAGAATCATTATAATAAGTTGAAAGTGTCGGTGAAAGTGGAGATTTTCGAGATATTCTTCAAATATCCACAACTTTGCGGCGTCAGCCATTTTAGCATCACTTAGATTCAGTCTAAGAATCATTATAATAAGTTGAAAGTGTCGGTGAAAGTGGAGATTCTCGAGATAGGCCTATTCTTTGAACATCTACAACTTTGCGGCGTCAGCCATTTTAGCATCACTTAGATTGAGTCTAAGAATTATTATAATAGGTTGAAAGTGTCGGTGAAAGTGGAGATTTTCGAGATATTCTTCGAACATCTACAATTTTGCGGCGTCAACCATTTTAGCATCACTTAGATTGAATCTAAGAATTATTATAATAAGTTGAATGTGTCGGTGAAAGTGGAGATTTTCGAGATATTCTTCAAATATCCACAACTTTGCGGCGTCAACCATTTCAGCATCACTTAGATTGAGTCTAAGAATTATTATACTAAGTTGAAAGTGTCGGTGAAAGTGGAGATTTTCGAGATATTCTTCAAATATCCACAACTTTGCGGCGTCAGCCATTTCAGCATCACTCAGATTGAGTCTAAGAATTATTATAATAAGTTGAAAGTGTCGGTGAAAGTTGAGATTTTCGAGATATTCTTCAAATATCCACAACTTTGCGGCGTCAACCATTTTAGCATCACTTAGATTGAGTATAAGAATTATTATACTAAGTTGAAAGTGTCGGTGAAAGTGGAGATTTTCGAGATATTCTTCAAATATCCACAACTTTGCGGCGTCAGCCATTTTAGCATCACTTAGATTGAGTCTAAGAATTATTATAATAAGTTGAAAGTGTCGGTGAAAGTGGAGATTTTCGAGATATTCTTCAAACATCTACAATTTTGCGGCGTCAGCCATTTTAGCATCACTTAGATTGAGTCTAAGAATTATTATAATAAGTTGAAAGTGTCGGTGAAAGTGGAGATTTTCGAGATATTCTTCAAATATCCACAACTTTGCGGCGTCAGCCATTTTAGCATCACTTAGATTGAGTCTAAGAATCATTATAATAAGTTGAAAGTGTCGGTGAAAGTGGAGATTTTCGAGATATTCTTCAAACATCTACAACTTTGCGGCGTCAGCCATTTTAGCATCACTTAGATTGAGTCTAAGAATTATTAAAATGAGTTGAAAGTGTCGGTGAAAGTGGAGATTTTCGAGATATTCTTCAAACATCTACAACTTTGCGGCGTCAGCCATTTTAGCATCACTTAGATCGAGTCTAAGAATAATTATAATAAGTTGAGAGTGTCGGTGAAAGTGGAGATTTTCGAGATATTCTTCAAACATCTACAACTTTGCGGCGTCAGCCATTTTAGCATCACTTAGATTGAGTCTAAGAATAATTATAATGAGTTGAGAGTGTCGGTGCAAGTGGAGATTTTCGAGATATTCTTCAGACATCTACAATTTTGCGGCGTCAGCCATTTTAGCATCACTTAGATTGAGTCTAAGAATGATTATAATAAGTTGAGAGTGTCGGTGAAAGTGGAGATTCTCGAGATAGGCCTATTCTTTGAACATCTACAACTTTGTGGCGTCAGCCATTTTAGCATCACTTAGATTGAGTCTAAGAATTATTATAATAAGTTGAAAGTGTCGGTGAAAGTGGAGATTTTCGAGATATTCTTCAAACATCTACAACTTTGCGGCGTCAGCCATTTTAGCATCACCTAGATTGAGTCTAAGAATTATTATAATAAGTTGAAAGTGTCGGTGAAAGTGGAGATTCTCGAGATAGGCCTATTCTTTGAACATCTACAACTCTGCGGCGTCAGCCATTCCAGCATCACTTAGATTGAGTCTAAGAATTATTTTAATAAGTTGAAAGTGTCGGTGAAAGTGGAGATTTTCGAGATATTCTTCAAACATCTACAATTTTGCGGCGTCAGCCATTTTAGCATCACTTAGATTGAGTCTAAGAATTATTATAATAAGTTGAAAGTGTCGGTGAAAGTGGAGATTCTCGAGATAGGCCTAGTCTTTGAACATCTACAACTTTGCGGCGTCAGCCATTTTAGCATCACTTAGATTGAGTCTAAGAATTATTATAATTAGTTGAAATTGTCGGTGAAAGTGGAGATTCTCGAGATAGGCCTATTCTTTGAACATCTACTACTTTGCGGCGTCAGCCATTTTAGCATCACTTAGATTGAGTCTAAGAATCATTATACTAAGTTGAGAGTGTCGGTGAAAGTGGAGATTTTCGAGATATTCTTCAAATATCCACAACTTTGCGGCGTAAACCATTTCAGCATCACTTAGATCGAGTCTAAGAATCATTATAATAATTCGAAAGTGTCGGTGAAAGTGGAGAATTTCGAGATATTCTTCAAATATCCACAACTTTGCGGCGTCAGCCATTCTAGCATCACTTAGATTGAGTCTAAGAATTATTATAATAAGTTGAAAGTGTCGGTGAAAGTGGACATTCTCGAGATATTCTTCGAACATCTACAACTTTGCGGCGTCAGCCATTTTAGCATCACTTAGATTGAGTCTAAGAATTATTATACTAAGTTGAGAGTGTCGATGAAAGTGAGATTTTCGAGATATTCTTCGAACATCCACAACTTTGCGGCGTCAGCCATTTTAGCATCACTTAGATTGAGTCTAAGAATCATTATAATAAGTTGAAAGTGTCGGTGAAAGTGGAGATTTTCGAGATATTCTTCAAATATCCACAACTTTGCGGCGTCAGCCATTCTAGCATCACTTAGATTATGAGTCTAAGAATCATTATAATAAGTTGAAAGTGTCGGTGAAAGTGGAGATTTTCGAGATATTCTTCAAATATCCACAACTTTGCGGCGTCAGCCATTCTAGCATCACTTAGATTGAGTCTAAGAATCATTATAATAAGTTGAAAGTGTCGGTGAAAGTGGAGATTTTCGAGATAGGCCTATTCTTTGAACATCTACAACTCTGCGGCGTCAGCCATTCCAGCATCATTCAGATTGAGTCTAAGAATTATTTTAATAAGTTGAAAGTGTCGGTGAAAGTGGAGATTTTCGAGATATTCTTCAAACATCTACAATTTTGCGGCGTCAGCCATTCTAGCATCACTTAGATTGAGTCTAAGAATCATTATAATAAGTTGAAAGTGTCGGTGAAAGTGGAGATTCTCGAGATAGGCATATTCTTCGAACATCTACATTTTTGCGGCGTCAGCCATTTTAGCATCACTTAGATTGAGTCCAAGAATTATTATAATTAGTTGAAATTGTCGGTGAAAGTGGAGATTCTCGAGATAGGCCTATTCTTTGAACATCTACTACTTTGCGGCGTCAGCCATTTTAGCATCACTTAGATTGAGTCTAAGAATCATTATACTAAGTTGAGAGTGTCGGTGAAAGTGGAGATTTTCGAGATATTCTTCAAATATCCACAACTTTGCGGCGTCAACCATTTCAGCATCACTTAGATCGAGTCTAAGAATCATTATAATAAGTTGAAAGTGTCGGTGAAAGTGGAGAATTTCGAGATATTCTTCAAATATCCACAACTTTGCGGCGTCAGCCATTCTAGCATCACTTAGATTGAGTCTAAGAATTATTATAATAAGTTGAAAGTGTCGGTGAAAGTGGACATTCTCGAGATATTCTTCGAACATCTACAACTTTGCGGCGTCAGCCATTTTAGCATCACTTAGATTGAGTCTAAGAATTATTATACTAAGTTGAGAGTGTCGGTGAAAGTGGAGATTTTCGAGATATTCTTCAAATATCCACAACTTTGCGGCGTCAGCCATTCTAGCATCACTTAGATTGAGTCTAAGAATCTTTATAATAAGTTGAAAGTGTCGGTGAAAGTGGAGATTTTCGAGATATTCTTCAAATATCCACAACTTTGCGGCGTCAGCCATTTTAGCATCACTTAGATTGAGTCTAAGAATCATTATAATAAGTTGAAAGTGTCGGTGAAAGTGGAGATTTTCGAGATATTCTTCAAATATCCACAACTTTGCGGCGTCAGCCATTCTAGCATCACTTAGATTGAGTCTAAGAATCATTATAATAAGTTGAAAGTGTCGGTGAAAGTGGAGATTTTCGAGATATTCTTCAAATATCCACAACTTTGCGGCGTCAGCCATGCTAGCATCACTTAGATTGAGTCTAAGAATCATTATAATAAGTTGAAAGTGTCGGTGAAAGTGGAGATTTTCGAGATATTCTTCAAATATCCACAACTTTGCGGCGTGAGCCATTTTAGCATCACTTAGATTGAGTCTGAGAATTATTATACTAAGTTGAAAGTGTCGGTGAAAGTGGAGATTTTCGAGATATTCTTCAAACATCTACAACTTTGCGGCGTCAGCCATTTTAGCATCACTTAGATTGAGTCTAAGAATTATTATAATAAGTTGAAAGTGTCGGTGAAAGTGGAGATTCTTGAGATAGGCCTATTCTTTGAACATCTACAACTTTGCGGCGTCAGCCATTTTAGCATCACTTAGATTGAGTCTAAGAATCATTATACTAAGTTGAGAGTGTCGGTGAAAGTGGAGATTTTCGAGATATTCTTCA
Source organism: Brachyptera risi (assembly GCA_964007535.1). Classification (NCBI taxonomy): domain Eukaryota; kingdom Metazoa; phylum Arthropoda; class Insecta; order Plecoptera; family Taeniopterygidae; genus Brachyptera; species Brachyptera risi. The sequence goes on from OZ023329.1 coordinate 6,178,354, forward strand.
AATATTCACAACTTTGCGGCGTCAACCATTTTAGCATCACTTAGATTGAGTCTAAGAATTAGTATATCAAGTTGAAAGTGTCGGTGAAAGTGAGATTTTCGAGATAGGCCTATTCTTTGAACATCTACAACTTTGCGGCGTCAGCCATTTTAGCATCACTTAGATTGAGTCTAAGAATAATTATAATAAGTTGAGAGTGTCGGTGAAAGTGGAGATTCTCGAGATAGGCCTATTCTTTGAACATCTACAACTTTGCGGCGTCAGCCATTTTAGCATCACTTAGATTGAGTCTAAGAATTATTATAATAAGTTGAAAGTGTCGGTGAAAGTGGAGATTTTCGAGATATTCTTCAAACATCTACAACTTTGCGGCGTCAGCCATTTTAGCATCACCTAGATTGAGTCTAAGAATTATTATAATAAGTTGAAAGTGTCGGTGAAAGTGGAGATTCTCGAGATAGGCCTATTCTTTGAACATCTACAACTTTGCGGCGTCAGCCATTTTAGCATCACTTAGATTGAGTCTAAGAATTATTATAATTAGTTGAAATTGTCGGTGAAAGTGGAGATTCTCGAGATAGGCCTATTCTTTGAACATCTACTACTTTGCGGCGTCAGCCATTTTAGCATCACTTAGATTGAGTCTAAGAATCATTATACTAAGTTGAGAGTGTCGGTGAAAGTGGAGATTTTCGAGATATTCTTCAAATATCCACAACTTTGCGGCGTAAACCATTTCAGCATCACTTAGATCGAGTCTAAGAATCATTATAATAATTCGAAAGTGTCGGTGAAAGTGGAGAATTTCGAGATATTCTTCAAATATCCACAACTTTGCGGCGTCAGCCATTCTAGCATCACTTAGATTGAGTCTAAGAATTATTATAATAAGTTGAAAGTGTCGGTGAAAGTGGACATTCTCGAGATATTCTTCGAACATCTACAACTTTGCGGCGTCAGCCATTTTAGCATCACTTAGATTGAGTCTAAGAATTATTATACTAAGTTGAGAGTGTCGATGAAAGTGAGATTTTCGAGATATTCTTCGAACATCCACAACTTTGCGGCGTCAGCCATTTTAGCATCACTTAGATTGAGTCTAAGAATCATTATAATAAGTTGAAAGTGTCGGTGAAAGTGGAGATTTTCGAGATATTCTTCAAATATCCACAACTTTGCGGCGTCAGCCATTCTAGCATCACTTAGATTATGAGTCTAAGAATCATTATAATAAGTTGAAAGTGTCGGTGAAAGTGGAGATTTTCGAGATATTCTTCAAATATCCACAACTTTGCGGCGTCAGCCATTCTAGCATCACTTAGATTGAGTCTAAGAATCATTATAATAAGTTGAAAGTGTCGGTGAAAGTGGAGATTTTCGAGATAGGCCTATTCTTTGAACATCTACAACTCTGCGGCGTCAGCCATTCCAGCATCATTCAGATTGAGTCTAAGAATTATTTTAATAAGTTGAAAGTGTCGGTGAAAGTGGAGATTTTCGAGATATTCTTCAAACATCTACAATTTTGCGGCGTCAGCCATTCTAGCATCACTTAGATTGAGTCTAAGAATCATTATAATAAGTTGAAAGTGTCGGTGAAAGTGGAGATTCTCGAGATAGGCCTATTCTTCGAACATCTACATTTTTGCGGCGTCAGCCATTTTAGCATCACTTAGATTGAGTCCAAGAATTATTATAATTAGTTGAAATTGTCGGTGAAAGTGGAGATTCTCGAGATAGGCCTATTCTTTGAACATCTACTACTTTGCGGCGTCAGCCATTTTAGCATCACTTAGATTGAGTCTAAGAATCATTATACTAAGTTGAGAGTGTCGGTGAAAGTGGAGATTTTCGAGATATTCTTCAAATATCCACAACTTTGCGGCGTCAACCATTTCAGCATCACTTAGATCGAGTCTAAGAATCATTATAATAAGTTGAAAGTGTCGGTGAAAGTGGAGAATTTCGAGATATTCTTCAAATATCCACAACTTTGCGGCGTCAGCCATTCTAGCATCACTTAGATTGAGTCTAAGAATTATTATAATAAGTTGAAATTGTCGGTGAAAGTGGACATTCTCGAGATATTCTTCGAACATCTACAACTTTGCGGCGTCAGCCATTTTAGCATCACTTAGATTGAGTCTAAGAATTATTATACTAAGTTGAGAGTGTCGGTGAAAGTGGAGATTTTCGAGATATTCTTCAAATATCCACAACTTTGCGGCGTCAGCCATTCTAGCATCACTTAGATTGAGTCTAAGAATCTTTATAATAAGTTGAAAGTGTCGGTGAAAGTGGAGATTTTCGAGATATTCTTCAAATATCCACAACTTTGCGGCGTCAGCCATTTTAGCATCACTTAGATTGAGTCTAAGAATCATTATAATAAGTTGAAAGTGTCGGTGAAAGTGGAGATTTTCGAGATATTCTTCAAATATCCACAACTTTGCGGCGTCAGCCATTCTAGCATCACTTAGATTGAGTCTAAGAATCATTTAATAAGTTGAAAGTGTCGGTGAAAGTGGAGATTTTCGAGATATTCTTCAAATATCCACAACTTTGCGGCGTCAGCCATGCTAGCATCACTTAGATTGAGTCTAAGAATCATTATAATAAGTTGAAAGTGTCGGTGAAAGTGGAGATTTTCGAGATATTCTTCAAATATCCACAACTTTGCGGCGTGAGCCATTTTAGCATCACTTAGATTGAGTCTGAGAATTATTATACTAAGTTGAAAGTGTCGGTGAAAGTGGAGATTTTCGAGATATTCTTCAAACATCTACAACTTTGCGGCGTCAGCCATTTTAGCATCACTTAGATTGAGTCTAAGAATTATTATAATAAGTTGAAAGTGTCGGTGAAAGTGGAGATTCTTGAGATAGGCCTATTCTTTGAACATCTACAACTTTGCGGCGTCAGCCATTTTAGCATCACTTAGATTGAGTCTAAGAATCATTATACTAAGTTGAGAGTGTCGGTGAAAGTGGAGATTTTCGAGATATTCTTCAAATATTCACAACTTTGCGGCGTCAACCATTTTAGCATCACTTAGATTGAGTCTAAGAATTAGTATATCAAGTTGAAAGTGTCGGTGAAAGTGAGATTTTCGAGATATTCTTCGAACATCTACAACTTTGCGGCTTCAGCCATTTTAGCATCACTTAGATTGAGTCTAAGAATTATTATAATAAGTTGAGAGTGTCGGTGAAAGTGGAGATTTTCGACATATTCTCCAATTATCCACAACTTTGCGGCGTCAACCATTTCAGCATCACTTAGATTGAGTCTAAGAATCATTATAATAAGTTGAAAGTGTCGGTGAAAGTGGAGAATTTCGAGATATTCTTCAAATATCCACAACTTTGCGGCGTCAGCCATTCTAGCATCACTTAGATTGAGTCTAAGAATTATTATAATAAGTTGAAAGTGTCAGTGAAAGTGGAGATTCTCGAGATATTCTTCGATCATCTACAACTTTGCGGCGTCAGCCATTTTAGCATCACTTAGATTGAGTCTAAGAATTATTATACTAAGTTGAGAGTGTCGGTGAAAGTGGAGATTTTCGAGATATTCTTCAAATATCCACAACCTTGCGGCGTCAGCCATTCTAGCATCACTTAGATTGAGTCTAAGAATCATTATAATAAGTTGAAAGTGTCGGTGAAAGTGGAGATTTTCGAGATATTCTTCAAATATTCACAACTTTTCGGCGTCAGCCATTTTAGCATCACTTAGATTGAGTCTAAGAATCATTATAATAAGTTGAAAGTGTCGGTGAAAGTGGAGATTTTCGAGATATTCTTCAAATATTCACAACTTTTCGGCGTCAGCCATTTTAGCATCACTTAGATTGAGTCTTAGAATTATCATCAAGTGAACGAAGGGTTATTAGCTGATAAGTCCGAGTGAGTGAGTGGTTGTTTGATCTTGAACAGTTGACCCGGAACATTCTTATCATAAAAACATCTGTCCGACCCAGAAGATTTGCGCCTCTTTTTCGTACCCCCACCTACACACATCACCAAGAAGATCCGACCAACCCAGAAGATTTGCGCCCTTTTTTCGTACCCCCACCTACACACATCACGAAGAAGATCCGACCAACCCAGAAGATTTGCGCCTCTTCTTCGTACCCCCACCTATACACACATCACCAAGAAGATCCGACCAACCCAGAAGATTTGCGCCCTTTTTTTCGTACCCCTTCCTACACACATCACGAAGAAGATCCGACCAACCCAGAAGATTTGCGCCCTTTTTTCGTACCCCCACCTACACACATCACCAAGAAGATCCGTTCGACCCAGAAGATTCCGTACCCTCACCTGAACACGTCGCCACATTCAAACCCTCAAGCGACACATATCAACACATGGTATCGTTAATTTTGTTCATTTTTATTTGATGTACTCTTCATTCATTCTTGTTCACAAGTGTAATTATTGTTTACTTTGATTCGTTTGTTTCCCACCAGTGTACCTGTACAATTGGCTCGCTACCAGTTATACAAGTAAAACCTGAGCAGTGCAGAGATTTACATATATTCTTCTAGTAACTTTAATAATTTTGTACTAGAAGGATATATTTCTGAATAAACTAAGATTTAAAGCAGCCTGAAATCACTTCGCATAAGTATCAAGTCTGTTCCTTTGTCTAATTTACCAATTGCATGCTTGTTCCTAGGGCAAGATTAAATTCACTGTTTTTAATTAATTAATGGTTAGTTAGTTAGTCGGGCACTGGCGTAGGCGGGAAAGAACGCTACAAGGTTATTGAAACATCACAGGTTATTTCAAATAAATGCTTATTTCAATTGAGAAGATGAATGAATATATTGATTAACACATATTATTATTGGATGAGCGATAGTGAAGACTCCATCCCACTCTTATACAGCTTTGTCTGTGTTTTTTGTTTGTTTGTTGGTTTGCAGGCACTCCACAGGTCGCAGGTTTCGACTGATCAATATGGAACTTTTTTGTACAGGCAGACTCATACAACTTGGAACTGTATAGTTTTTGGAAAGGATCGTTTGGACCAATTTTGAGAAAATTGGAAAAAATAAATTCTCTCTAAAAAAATATATAAGAATGTGTAGGCCTACACATGATTGATACACAATACCATATTTTTGTATTCAATTCGAATCACTTGTTTTGAAGAGAAAAATTGAAGAAATTTTAAGATAAACTGTAGTGAAATTCAAATATCCAATTGGGGTGTCTTCAAATGAGCCACAAGTAATAAAGATCCAACTGGACCACGGGTGAAGCCACGCCCATTCAGAGTCATCAATTAATTGTTCTAATTCATCAAATATATAGAAATAATAGCAGAATTGTGTTGCCAAGATTCACTGCTTTCAGATTCGATGTTTGCCCAACAATAGAGTATTTTGTATATGTGCCAAGGTGTGTGGAATACCACAGACGATAAAGTAGCAAGGGTAGAACTACTTAAACGCCTTTTATACCTCACTCAGATATCTCGCTCATTTTACAACGCATGCTGCGTTTGATTAGTACAATTAACACTCTGAAATACATAGGAAAAATACATGTCATTTATGGCGATTGTTTCGATTCTCGAAGAGGGTAGTGGGGGGTTCTGAGGTCAAGGGGCAATACTGATGGAAAGGTGAGATCCCACTCAGCCTATTGACGGAATAGCAGGTATGAAGTCAAGATGGCGTGAAAGATGACTTGTTTTTTCAAGTTCAGAAAGATAAATTGTCAAACAGATTCAGTTTCAGTATATATTCAATCCACTCATTTATAATGAGTATTATATTGGGTTTTAACGACGCACTATAATAATGACTAAGCTCTATTGGTGTCAAATGAATGATTGATGAGATGATGGGATGATGAGATGAAGGTTTCTTAGGAATTGGGAAGGAAGCAGCCATGGGCCAAATTGTAGGAACCATTAGCCTATGCTACAGAGGGAAACCACCAAAAAAACTGTAGAGATGGACGGTGGCAGGAATCAAACCAGGTCCAATATGTCCCTTCACCTCCCGGATCACATGTTGCGAGCGAGTTAACCACTCAGCTACATGTGCCGGTTTCAATAAGTCTATTAGGTTATTCACTTGGCACAACTTGTCTGTTTCGTTCACACCCCAATTGATGTATCAGGCTACTAAAACTATATTTTGATCGGTTGTGGTTTTTAAACGCAGAGTTTTGATTGGTTGCATCTGTCAAGATTTTGGCTATATCTGGACTTTGAAGGAAGCTCTCCTCCCTGTTGAAACTATATATGTATGACTGGTTTTGATACTACACTTAAACCACAGATAATCGAGCTAAATACAGATGCCCAACGCCATACGAAAATAGTCTGCGGCTTATTTTGTGATAGACTGAGCCGCCGTCGTCGAAAGGAAGAAACGCACGTCATCGACCGCAGCGAGCGCTGCTCTCCAAAATTTATAAAATTTCTCGAGGAAAGATGTAAAACTACCCGTTCCGAGGCTAGCTGTGCATTCATGTCCAAGCGATATACGTGTACCCTGTTGCGAGGGCTCATTGTTATAAATAGAGTGCCGGGGTCGCTATCGGCTACCTGTTACCACGTGCGACTACCCCAGAACTACATTCTTTTCTCGATTCGCATCATAATATCTCCCACAGTAGTTGTTGAATGAATCTTGTAAGTTCTAAAATCAAGATGTAATTAAATTAGTGCAGAAATGAAAGGAAACCATATATTGAAAATAAAAATTATTTAATAAATTGAATTATATTTCGTGTAGACCTATGATGATACTTTTTTATAATTGGTTCAACGACGCACTATAATGATAACTAAGATCTATTGGCATCAGATGATTGATTAATGAGACGATGGGATGATGAGATGAAGGTTTATCAGGTATTGGGAAGGATAGTGGGAAGAAAGCGGTCCTGGTCTATATTGTACGAACCATCCCGGCATTAGCCTAAAGAGTACAGAGGGAAACCACGAAAAAAAATGCAAAGATGAACTATGACGGGGATCGAACCAGGTCCGATATGCTCCCGGCTTTCACCTCACGGTTCAAATGAAGCGAGCATGTTAACACTGCGGTGTATGTGCCGGTAATTATATATATATATATATATATATATATATATATATATATATATATATATATATATATATATATATATATATATTATATATATATATATATATATATATATATATATATATATATATATATATATATATATATATATATAAATATATATATATATATATATATATATATATATATATATATATATATATATATGTATATAATAATAATAATGATAATAATAATTGTTTTCATTATCGGCGACTGTACCTTACAGTATGATAAAAGTCATAACATTAAGAGTAAAAACATTTTGTTAAAATACAATGATCGTGATAAAATTCATAGATGGCTTAGATAATCATCAACAGAATAAAAAGCATGCACAACTAAGAAATTCTTGACGCTATACTTGAATACATTGATGTTTACAATTGACTTTATGTTTACTGGCAAGTTGTTATATAAAACTGACATCAGGTAATATGGGCTTCTAGTGTACAGAGCAAGTCTGTGCTTGTCAAGATGTAGGTCGTCGTGTCTTCTTGTATAATGCGTATGGATGTGGTGACTACATTTGAAAAGTTCAAAGTTTTCTCTCACAAAAACGACTGCTCTCAGAATCAGTATACATGGTAGTGTAAGTAGAAATACTGATTTGAAAATGTGTCTGCACGACGCCAGTTTCCGAACGTTAGCCATAATGAACGTTAGCCATAATTCGCACTGCTCTTTTTTGAAGTACGAACAGCCGTGTAGCATGGGGAGAACGGCCCCAGAACGAAATTCCAAATTGAAGATGAGAATAGACATGGGCAAAATAAACCATCCTCAGTATTTCTGGAGAAACCACTCTACAGAGACATCGTAGCATGTAGATTCCCTTCAAAACCTCCTTTGTCGTTTCATTGATATGGACCAACCGGTCGAGAGTATCCGTAATGTGTATTCCGAGAAATTTCGTTGAAGTAGACATTTTCACACTGGATCCATTCAGCCGAATGAGTGGACTGGTAGTCAGCTTCTCTTGACAAGTGTGGAACTGCAAACAAGTCGTTTTCTTTGAATTGAGTAAGAGTCTGTTCTTAGTACTCCACGACTGCATTAGTGCCGTAGCATCGTTGGCTACAAATGAAATGTCCTGATTTGAAGATGCAGAGATCACTTGACTCGTGTCGTCGGCGAAGAGAACCATTTTACCATTGTTACACATGTTTGGAAGGTCATTTATATATAACAGAAAGAGAAGCGGACCCAATACCGACCCCTGTGGAACCCCAACAGTTGATTTTCTTGGAGTAGACTTTGATTTTGATGTAACGCCTCCATCAGTCATTATAACTTCAACGACTTGTGGTCTCTCGGATAAAAAAGATATGATCCACTTCAGAGTGTTGCCAACAATACCCATACCTCTCAGTTTGGAGTATAAAATTTCATGATCTACGCTGTCGAACGCCTTTGAGAGATCATAAAAAATGCCCACTGAACTGCTCGATTTTTCGTCCATACCTTGATAAACGGAATTCAGAAGCGTGAATATTGCTGTTTCAATGGACCTTCCTGAACGAAAACTATGTTGCGAGTCGGAAACTATGTTGTATTTGTCTAGGTAAGATAAGAGCCGTGAAAACATGGCTTTTTCAAACACTTTTGAGAAAGAAGAAATGAGAGCTATGGGGCGATAGTTCCCTGGCTCAGTGGGATCACCTTTTTTGAATAAGGGTATCAGCTTCACTAATTTCAGCACGGAAGGAAATTGTCCTTCTATAAATGACTGATTCAAAATGTCCGTTAGAATCGGTGCAATTAAATGACAGCAAGAGCGAATGATTGATGTGGGAACACCATCGAGCCCTGCTGAGTTCTTGTTTGCCAGGTGGTTAATGATACCACAAATCTCTTGCGTTTGAGCAGGAAAAAGAAAAATACTATGGGCTGAAACAGCGACATTTCTAGAGGGCAAATTTGAAGTGTCTCTCTCTCTCTCTCTCTCTCTCTCTCTCTCTCTCTATATATATATATATATATATATATATATATATATATATATATATATATATATATATATATATATATATATATATATATATATATATATATATATATATATATATATATATATATATATATATATATATATATATATATATATATATATATATATATATATATATATATATATATATATATATATATATATATATATATATATATATATATATATATATATATATATATATATATATATATATATATATATATATATATATATATATATATATATATATATATATATATATATATATATATATATATATATATATATATATATATATATATATATATATATATATATATATATATATATATATATATATATATATATATATATATATATATATATATATATATATATATATATATATATATATATATATATATATATATATATATATATATATATATATATATATATATATATATATATATATATATATATATATATATATATATATATATATATATATATATATATATATATATATATATATATATATATATATATATATATATATATATATATATATATATATATATATATATATATATATATATATATATATATATATATATATATTGTTATGTTTCAAGACAAGACTATTACACAAATGACTGTAAAAGAGTATATTTTCTTATACAAACTATTATTATACATTCTTATACACTATACTTTAGTCTTTGAACGAATATTATTTAATGCTGCCGTGGCAGAAACTGAAATCGATCTGACAAAAATTAATCACTTTTCTTCTAAAAACAAAAGCCCTTTTTTTGTTTATCTTTAACAATGCCAAAAGTGGTAGATGGCGGTGGTTCAAGCGATCTCTCGAGTCACTGCCCCTTGGTACATTAATATAGTTAGGTGAGGCCTAACAATCTCCCCCCCTTGAAACTACGGCTGTCGGTGACGCAAGTTATAAGGATGATCAGCTTGTGAAGGAGGTGGCGCTGTCTGCACCCTCGGAGCCGGTGCCGTCGTCACGTCCCGGGCCCATCCTGGAACCGGCTCGAACTTCAACAGTTGGTCTGCGTTGGCTCGCCCCATCGGATGGCCAGAATCAGGGACCACCAGTTCGAACACATTGCGCCCGATGGCGTTACTTATTCGGTAGGGCCCATTCCTTTTCGGTGTCAGACTGGCGGAGATAACTTGACTGGCATCGCTGAGGACGTGTTGGTCGCGCCACACCAAGTCGCCCACTTGGAATGCTGTGACCTTGCGTGAATTGTCGTAGCAGACCTTCGCCGTGTGGTGCGCTTCTCTCGCATGCTGAGCAGCGAAGTCTCTCGCTGTTTCGAGTCGGTTTCGTAGATCGGTAGCAAACTCATGCCCCTCGTACACTGCGTCCTCTTCTCTACCACGGGTGTCATCCTCGTTCAGATGCCAAGGGGCCCGTAGCTCGCGACCGTACGTGAGGAAAGCTGGCGAGTACCCGGTGGCTACAGAGGTAGCCGACCGGAGGGCGAAAAGGATCTCATGGAGGCGTCGATCCCAGTCACGGTGGGTTTCACAGTAGGCCATGATAGTTTGTTTCGGTGTCGCATTGTGCCTCTCGACTGTCTGACCGCACGGTCGATAGGGGACGGTGTGCCGCTCTATAATGTTCAAGTGCTTCAACACACCTTGCCATAGTTCGCTAACGAACGGCTTCCCGTTGTCGCTCGATATACTTCGAGGAAAGCCATGCCGTGCGAACACTTCCAACATCAGTGGCACTACAGCGTCAGTGGATGCCTGGCGCAACGGAAATACTTCCAAATATCGCGTAAATTTGTCCACTACCACAAGGAGGTATTGATAGCGGTTTCTTGTCCGTGGTAATGGCCCTACGAAGTCGATGCTGAGCTCGGCGAATGGGCAGTCTGCGAGCCGGCTGTCCATCTGGCCTGCCGGTTTCTGGCGATTTGGTTTGATGGTTTGGCAAGTCGCACACGAGCGCACAAACTCTGATATATCGGACCGCATTCCCATCCAGATGTAAGACCTGCGGATTCTTGTCAGCGTCCGTAAGAAACCGCCGTGGCCGCCAAGAGGATGGCAATGCTCCACTGACAAAACTAGACCACGGAGTGTCCGAGGCAGCCATACTTTCTGGCAAGATGACTCGTCGCTGCCAGGCAGACCTGCGACACGTTTGACCAGAAGGCCATCGTTGGTGATGGAACTAGAGGCGGCAGAGGCCTGAATCCATGAGGATAGCCGAGGCTCGACCGACAGTTGGCTACATTGCAGATAGGCCTTGAGTGCGGCCAGATCGACGTCATTATCTTGATGTGTAACGAGTGTCGGGACGTCGGATAGTGCAGACACATCAACTGTAGCACAAGCCGCAACGAAGTTATTCGCCTGCTCGAAATGCACTGTATGTGCCGGTTCTACCAGTTCAATCGGTAGCAGAGTCTCCGCCACCGAATGTCTTGGGGTCTCCGATGCTAGCCCTACTGGAGCGCGACTCAAAGCATCTGCCGGTAGGTTCAATATTCCCTTGCGGAATCTCACAGTGCAGTTGTATCCCTGGAGTCGCAGCACCCATCGACGGACTCTGCTAGATGTCAATTCTGTTTTGAACATCCACGACAAAGAGGCGTGGTCGCAGAGGAGGTCAAAATGGGTGAATTCCAGGTACGGACGGAACTTGTCCACAGCCCACACAACGGCGAGACACTCGAGTTCCTGAACAGTGTAGTTTCTTTCGTGTTGGGATAACTGCCGGCTGATGAACTCAACAGGACGAGATGAACCCTCGGCATCGTCCTGAAGCAAGACTGCCCCAATTCCCAGCCCACTGGCATCAGTCTCTACACTGAACGGCTTGTTGAGGTCTGGGAGAGCTAATGCCGTGGCATCTGTCAATCCCTGAATGACTGTGCGGAAAGCTGTTTCTTCAGCCGCACCCCAGTGCCACAGAACGTTTTTTCGTGTGAGACGGGTTAATGGCATAGTGGTGGTTGCCATACCCGGCAAGAACTTCCGGTAATAGCCGACTAAACCGAGAAAACTTTGAAGTTCCTTGATTTTGGATGGACGAGGAAATGACGAGACGGCCATTACTTTCTCTGGATCGGGGCAACATTCGTTAGGACGTATAATGTGACCCAGAAATTTGAGGGACGTCTGGAAAAGCTGAACTTTCGACGGGTTAATCCTAAGACCCGCTGTTTCCAGCCGAAAGAGCACCGCCTGGAGGTCACGAACATGCTCAGCTGCCGTGTTTGAAAACACAAGCACGTCGTCTAGAAAAGGCATCGCACACTTGTATTTCAGGTCCAGGAGTACGTTATCCATGAGGGCCTGGAACGTAGCGGGACTGCCAGCCAGACTGAAAGGCATTCGCAAGTATTCAAAGAGGCCTCGGTGGCAGATGAAAGCCGTCTTCGGGCGATCTTCTGGTGCTACTGGGATTTGGTGAAAGCCTTGTCGAGCACCGAAAACCAAGCTGCCTGCCCTAGTTGCGCGAACACCCATTCTGTTGATGGCATGGGGTACACTGGCACCTTCGTACGATTGTTAATGGCTCGATAGTCGATCGCCAATCGATGGCCACCAGACTTTTTGGGCACTATCACTGGAGCTGATGCCCAGTTGCTGCTTGAAGGCTGTACTATACCCTGGCGAAGGAGATCATCAAGCAAACCATCCAAGACCTCTCGCTTCTTCGCGTTGACTGGACGCAACTTACTTCTGTACGGAGAGTTGTCGCCTGTGTTGATGCTATGACTAGCCTGAGATGTAATGCCAGGCCTGAGCGTAAATAGCGTGGAATACCTGGATATCAAATCCCGCATCGGCTGCTGCACGCTTATAGGACAATGCGCTACCATCGGTGGGGTGACCTGTTCCAGGACAACGTTGGGACTCAATTTAGCCGAAGAAGCAAAAGCAACCTCCGGCAGTGTAGCAGGAGTTGAGGAACCACGTGCATTCAGCGGTATTTGCTGGGTTGAAGTAGTGTGGGATGACTGCAAGACCACGTCCAAGGCCGCCAGCACCGACTGGAGTTGCTCTCGCCGTGTAGGTAGAGGCGGGAGTTTGCTTACTACAGGCTGATTTGGCGGTGGTGGAGATATTGGCGATGGCGGTGATGACGGTGACAGCGATGAAAGTAAAGAGAGTTGTGGCTGTTGTACGTTGGTGAACAAACGCTCCAACCCGATGCACCCAAAGTCCTCCGAGCCGGTGTAATCAACTGAGGGTGGGCGGACAGCTGATGACGAGAAGGGAATGACGCATTGTGGTGCGGATCCAAGAGTCCAACCGCCCTCAGCTACATGGAGGGAGATTCCTGTGGCGAACAAAAAATCTGTGCCCAGTATCATCTCGGTCGCCAGCTGCGGTAGGTACAGCATTCGTTGGCGACGTTGGCCCCCTGACCAGGATATTGGTACGACAATCTGGGCCCTCGCGAGAGCCACTCCTGACGCCAACCTCAGTGGACGGGACACATTGCATGGTTTGGCTCCCGCTGCAACAGCGGCTTTCAGGCCGGCCTCTCCTATGAGGCTGACGCACGAGCCTGTGTCGAGCAACGCGTTGAGGCTAGACGAGCCGACTTGTAGAAGTAACATAGGAGGGGATGACCTCAGGTTACTCACCTGCAACACATTTGCATGAAAGCCAGCAGGTTCGGCCCTCACACTCTGGCGTTTCCCGCCACCGATGGCAACATAGGTGTCAAACATTTGTGAGACCAGTGTCCTTTGCCTTGGCACCGCCTATAGGTATCATCTGCTTTAGACTGACGACGCAGCGTCGAAGACGTGGCAGCCGGGGAACCAGCCTGGTTAACTGGGTGGAACGCCAAGTCCCGTTCCAGGCATGTGGACGGTAGAGGGGGAAGCTCATAATGTTGTGTCCTCCACACAAACTCCTGGATCTCTGGACCGGTGTCCTCCATGTCAACCAGTGAGGAGAAGGAGCGTCCCCACAATAGCTGCCTAGTGAACGGCGTCGCTTGGGCGAGAACGCGTTCTATTTTTTCTTCCTCCGACACGGCCTGCCCTATACGGTGATAGTATGCATCAATCACTCTCGCGAAGGAAGCAAAATCTTCGTCCGGATGTTGCGTCCGAGCGTCCAGCTCCATGCGGAGGCGGCGGATGCGATCCGGCACACCGAATGCCCTCAAAAAATCCCGTTGAAACGCATCCCACAAAGAGTAACCTCCACGAGATGTCCACCATCTCTCCGCATCCCTTACCAGAGCCACTGGTACAACCTCCTGCAGAAGCCATCTGTGGTCGTGGTGTGATGCGCGTGCATACCTGGTTAGGGCGTCCAGGAACTCTTCAGGCGACCGCCTATCATCTCTACCGCCGAACGTTGGCAGCTCGAACTGGAGAGCGCGAAGAACTCCATCGTCGCGTACTGAGGACGGACTGCTGTGAGGCTTATCTGACGCACGAGGTGGAACCGGCGGTGGTGGTGGTGGTGGCTGGGAGGGCGGATTTACTGAAGTTTCAGAAGGTGTTTGTGACACACTGTTGCAAGCAACACGGAGTGCTGCGACAAATCCGTTGAAATTTTCTTCCTGGCATTTGCCCAATGCCACTAGTAAGTCTAATGGCAAATTCTCCTCATTAAACGACTTAGCTGATGCCATAGTCTCTTTTATCACGTAAATACAGAAAATAATATACACAGAAATAGTTATTGGGAATAGGCCTACCTACGGAAACACAAAACACGAAAAACCCGAAACACGCAAAACACAAAACACGTAGAACACAATTGCTTTTAGACGAGCCCCCACTTGTTATGTTTCAAGACAAGACTATTACACAAATGACTGTAAAAGAGTATATTTTCTTATACAAACTATTATTATAGATTCTTATACACTATACTTTAGTCTTTGAACGAATATTATTTAATGCTGCCGTGGCAGAAACTGAAATCGATCTGACAAAAATTAATCACTTTTCTTCTAAAAACAAAAGCCCTTTTTTTGTTTATCTTTAACAATGCCAAAAGTGGTAGATGGCGGTGGTTCAAGCGATCTCTCGAGTCACTGCCCCTTGGATTTATTTATTATTATTATTTAACTCTTGCAAATGCACATAAATGCGCGGTGGCAAGTTCCCTAAGTACCCCTATCCCACCATCTCCTTAACCCTCTGACGGAATAACTTTAACCTGATGTCATCCCCTTCAAAAACATTTCTACTAAGCCCATTCCAGTCCCTACCTGTCCTATTTAAGAAAGAGAATTTACCGACATCTAATGTAGCCCCCTTTATGACTACCGCTCTATCATGACCCCGCCTACCTCCATACCCTGACTTATTTCTTTTTATCAACTCATGCAGCTCCCCCCACCCCCCCTCTCCCTCCATTACCCTGAAGAAATTACATAAACGATCCTCCTTCCTCCGTATTTCCAATTTCTGCTACCCCAGGTCTCTCATCATCTCAGTTGGACTCTCCAACATTCTTACCCTCTCCCCCCTTTCATTCGCATCCCATTTCCACCTCCTAACCCTACCTGTAACCCTTCTCACAGCAATCCTTTGAACCCTTTCCACATCCCTTATCTCACCTAATCTATAAGGATCCCAAACTGAACTAGCATATTCTACCATGGGACGCACTAACGAGAAATATGCTTTTTCCTTAATCTCCATACCTGCCCCCCTAAGTTGCCTCATTACAAAGTTTAGTGCATTTCTACTCTTTTTTACTATTCTCTCAATCTGACTCCCCCACCCTAGACGCATATCAAATACCACCCCCAAATACTTGTAGTTTTCCACCAACTCCAGCGTCTTCCCTCCTACCTCATACACTACATCTGTCCTTATGTTTCTCTTACCGAATGTGACTAACTTGCACTTTCCTGTATTCAACCCCATCTTATTTGACTGAACCCAACGATTAATTGCCGCTAAATCTACCTGAAGAGCTACTACATCCTCCTCTGTAATGATTTCCCTATATAACACACAATCATCTGCAAATAACCTTATTTTCGAATCAACAACACTAGTCAGATCATCTATATATAAATCAAACAGTAAGGGACCCAACACACTACCCTGTGGAACTCCTGACGTAACCTTAGTCTCACTTGAAACCTCTGAACCCACCCGAACTCTTTGCACTCTATCCTGAAGAAAGTTTCCAATCCAATTAACCAACCCAGCATTCCCAACGGACATTTTTAACTTCCCTAATAATATATTGTGATCTACCTTATCAAAAGCCTTCTCGAAATCTAAAAACACTGCATCAACACGTCCCCCCCTATCAACTACCCCAGCCAACTCTTCTGCAAAACCTAACAACTGCGTCTCACATGAATAACCCTTCCTAAACCCATGCTGCACTTCTGAAATACTCCTTCTTTCATCTACCTTCTCCACTACTCTCTTTATAACCACCCTTTCCATTATCTTACACACATGCGATGTTAAACTAATTCCCCTGTAGTTGTCTACCCTACCCCTTTGCCCTCCCTTTGAAATTGGAACCACCTCCGCTTTTTTCCAAACTTGCGGTACTCTACCTGCTGTGAGTGAAGCTTGAAACAACCTTAGCAAATAACCTACAACTCCCCTACCCGCTAATTTCAGTAGATCGCTTTGCACCCCATCTATGCCTGGCGACTTCCCACTTTTAAGTTTCCTTAATACATTCCACACTTCTCTCTCTGTAAGCAGAACCTCCTCCCCATCCCCCTCTATTGCTTCCTCCTCCCCCATAATTCCATTCGCATTGAACACTTCCCCATAGAATCTATTTAAAGCTGCTGCCTTCTCTATGTCCGTTTTCCACTCATTCCCTACCTGATCAACTAAAGTTGGCAACTCCCTGCCACTACCTTTCTGACTAGAAACAAACCTATACATTCTATTCCAGCTACCTTGCACATCACGTTCATTGAACATATCCCCCATGAATCTTTCTTTTGCCTCCCTCTTAGCCCTGTTTAATTCCCGCCTTAGTTCCTGGACCACCTCCTTTCCCTCCCCTGACGCCCTCCACTTCCTACTCATCTTTCTACCCCTCCTCTTAAGCCTCCTAACCGTACTATTATAGTAAGCCGGATCTGCATTTGCCTGTAGCACCTTATAGGGAACCAACTTATCCCTAACCTCTTCATATATTTTCTGAAAATTGAACCACAGCCCTTCAATATCATCCATACATAAATATACATACAATACATTACATTAATATACAATAATACATTAATATAGTTAGGTGAGGCCTAACAATATATATATATATATATATATATATATATATATATATATATATATATATATATATATATATATATATATATATATATATATATATATATATATATATATATATATATATATATATATATATATATATATATATATATATATATATATATATATATATATATATATATATATATATATATATATATATATATATATGTATATATATATATATATATATATATATATATATATATAATATATATATATATATATATATATATATATATATATATATATATATATATAAATATATATATATATATATATATATATATATATATATATATATATATATATATATATATATATATATAATACTCCACTACTTCTTGTGCTTATTTTTATTCATGTATTCATATTATGTTTAACGACACACTGTATTGATGACTAAGATCTATTGGCGTCGGTGAATAATATGAGACGATGAGATGAAATGTTATTTCATCAAGTGTTTTTGGATAGTGGGTAGGAGTCAGTCGTGGTTTTTAGTTATGAAAAACCATCCCAGTATTGACCTGAACGACAGAGGAAAACCATGAAAAAAAACTGTCAGCAGAGGCGGATCCAGGTCATATTCATGAGGGGGGGTGATTTCAGTTTGGAAAGAAGATGCCACATGGGAATAGTTGCATGTGCTACGGCCTGTTATTGCAAAGACGACGACCCGCATGGCCCCTCTTGACCCTGCGGGGTTCCTTTT
Organism: Brachyptera risi; assembly: GCA_964007535.1. Taxonomy (NCBI): domain Eukaryota; kingdom Metazoa; phylum Arthropoda; class Insecta; order Plecoptera; family Taeniopterygidae; genus Brachyptera; species Brachyptera risi. The sequence continues at coordinate 6,196,440 of OZ023329.1, forward strand.
TGACCCCGCGGGGAATGTTATAACCCACAATAGGGTTAAAGTTATTCCGTCAGAAGGTTAGGGAGGTGGTGGGATAGGGATAGATAGGGAACTTGCCACCGCGCATTCATTTGCAATCGTAAGAGTTGAATAATAATAAAACTAGGCAAACGCGTTATGTGTTGCCGTGTTGATGGATGAGCTAGAACATATCAACTTATCTTTGGAATGGTTATTATATATAACCACCTTGAGATCCAAACCATTACGTCACTACTCATTGCCATCTTATTTCCTAATTAATTTCTATGTAATGAAGAACGCTCTGTCCTAATCGTTCACAATTAATTGATGATACTGTTGCTTGGATTCAATTGGTATCTTAATAGTTGAGTGTTATGTAAAAATTATATTGCTTATTTTTTTACATCAAAACGGTTGATCCTATTTGAGTGAAAATTCGGGATAGTTCATTAATCATTATTATAATCCCCTGAGAATTTGAATTCTCTTGGATGAAATATTCTCAACGAATTTTTCCTCTGTGTTATTCTCATGGGATTTTTGAAAACTTTGAAATGAGTTTTGAAGTAAATTCAACCGATTGCGCCTCAAAACTGTACAGTATCGAATTAGATAAGGAGACTTGTGTATGTCAAGTTTGAAGTGATTTCGAATTCCTGTTTGACAAGTGGAGCGCTAACAGAAGAAAAACTTTATTTCGAGTATGGTGAAATTGCGTCTTCGCTTCGCTCATCCAATAAAACCGAAATCATTTCACTTCATAGAATAAAAATGTGTGCGAAAACCCATATTTGTAGCTGCAGGGTTGTTGTAGGCCACGACCGTTTCCTTCCCACTATCCTTCCCATTGCCTAAGAAACCTTCATCTCATCATCCCATCATCTAATTAATCATTCATCCGACGCCAATAGATCTCAGTTATCATTATAGTACGTCGTTGAACCCAATATAAAAAATGGTACTATTATAGGTTCACACGTAATATAATTCAATCTCTGGCCTAATTTTAATTTTTCGTATGGTCTCGTTTTATTTCTGTACCAGTAATTACACTCCAATTTTAGAAGATTCTTTCAACAACCACTGAGATGTTCTCATTGAGTCGAGAGAAGAATGTATTGGGGTAGTCTCACGTGTTCACAGGTAGGATGTGTTCGACGGGCGGGCCAAACCTCGGAAGTCTGTTTATAACAATGAGCCCTCGCAACAGGGTACACGTATATTGCTTGGACATGAATGCACAGCTGGCCTCGGAACAGGTAGTTTTACATCTTTCCTCGAGAAATTTTAAATATCTTGGAGAGCAGCGCTCGCTGCGGTCGATGACGTGCGTTTCTTCCTTTCGATCACGGCGGCTCAGTCTATCACAAAATAAGCCGCAGACTATTTTAGCATTGCGTTGGGCATCTGTATTTAGCTCGATTATCTGTGCTTAAACGTGTGTGAATTGATATTGTCCACATGGTAGGCCTAAATGGTCTGAATTGAGAAACAAAACACCTACCCTATTATCAAAATCATAATCATTGAATTGAATTGCTTTTGTGAACTGGAGTGAACACAACCATCCCAAGCTCTGTTTCCGTACCTTGACCTTTGACACATCCTCTTGAGGGCTGTTACAGTCAAAGACCAGAATCACTTGCCAGATCACTAACATGAACAATAATAGAAAATAGGAGATAACTACATCTTAGATTCTCACCCACTCCATATAGATGTAAAAAATCATTGAACTATATGTTATATTAGGGACCCACTAGAATCACTCTCACCAGCGAATCTACAATCGATCTTGTGATAACTAATTGGGAAAAAGTCGAACTTCTGAAGAACATTGACCCAGGACTTTCAGACCACAGTGGCCAGCTGCTGAAAATTTCCACCTCATCTAATCAAGCGCATTCAACACACCCTGGAAAAAAATTAACAAACAATGCCGTTTTCAAAAGACATTTTCACGTTGATGCAATTAATGCTTTCATCATTGACCTTGGACTAGTGAATTGGACACCAGTATACTTGGAAACCTTGACTGACAGTAAGTACAACGCGTTTTTAAAAATATTTCTACTTTTATTTGAGCACAATTTTCCCCCAAAAATCCAACTTTCGAAGAAAAATGTGACATCAAAAGGCTGGATTACCCCTGAAATAAGAAATGCCTGTTTAAGAAAAGAGAACTTACTCATCTGCTTAAAACAGCAGCAACCCCTGCCACCTGTGCACTTCTCAAACAAGTGAAAAAAAAACTTCGAACTGATATCAATCAAGCCAAAAAAAAATATCATGAAAAAATCATTATGGAATCAGGAAACAAGATAGCAGGAACGTGGAAAGTAGTCAAGTCACTAACGGGCCAAGACAGAAAAGACGACTCGCCTATCTGCCTCACTGAAAATGGCGTCTTGGTCTCTAATCAGAATGCTGTAGCTTCACTTTTGAATGAATATTTTATATCAGTTGGTACCAGTTCCATTGACCGCTATCAAGACACTACTGGAGAGTGCATGTCGAAGCTAAAATTAGCTTTTCCCACCAGTGCTACTCCTATTGACCACCCTGTAACATCAGCAATGGACATCGTACAGTTGCTCAAGAAAATGCCTTCCAAACCATCAGCAAGTTGGGATGATGTACCAATGAGTCTTCTGAAACAGTGTGGTCCCTGGATTGCCACTCCACTTGCACACATTTTTAATCACTCGTTCTACACGGGAGTTTTTCCAGAGGGAATGAAGCGAGCTATCGTAAAGCCAATTTATAAAAAAGGGGTCAAAACTGAATGCTCAAATTATAGACCTATTTCGATACTGTCTTCATTTTCCAAGTTGATTGAAAAAATAATGCATAGAAAATTAGTACTTCATCTTGAGGACCATAATCTGCTCACCAAAAACCAGCATGGGTTCTGGGAGAGTCGATCAACTACTACTGCGGCATATAACACGGTCACCAAGATTATTAGTGCCCTTGAAAGCAAGAAGAAAGTTGGAGCCGTCCTATGCGATTTGTCGAAGGCATTCGACACTATGGATCATGGCCTGCTATTGAACAAGCTTGCCTGGTACGGAGTGACTGGCGTCACTGGCGCCTGGTTAAAATCGTACCTCACCGATAGATTGCAATGTGTGCAAATGAATCATCAAGAGAAATCTTCATGGCAGATAGTAAACTGTGGAGTGCCGCAAGGCTCGATTCTTGGGCCCCTCCTTTTTTCGATCCTAGTCAACGACTTGACTTCAAACATCTCTGTAGACACGGATGCTAGATTTGTCATCCAATACGCGGACGACTCCAGCGCTACAGTTGAAGCAAGTAACTCCGCAGATCTACAAGTGGATCCAACTGCAACCCTTGATGATTTTGGAGTCTGGTTGGGGCTTAACAAACTGCGATTAAACCAAGACAAATCACTGGTTATTACATTTTCCCCCCAAGGGAAGTCACTTCCGCTCCCAAAGGACCTCAAGACAGCCACAAGTGTGAAATTCCTTGGAATTGTGCTCGATCACGGGTTGACCTGGCGGCCGCATGTTGACAACGTTGTCACAAACTTGTCAAAAGCTCGACACATAATGAGGATGCTTGTGAAGCAATGCCATTTCTCAACCTTACGTACCGTGTACTTTGCAAATGTGCAATCAATATTGCAATACGGTGTCATATTCTGGGGTGTCACGACAGACAGCATTAGAGCCTTTCGTGCCCAGAAACGAATTATACGCACAATTCTGTCTTTAAGCTTCAATGCATCGTGTAAAGACGGTTTCAAACAGCTCGGCATTCTTCCCCTACCTAGTCTTTACATATTCAATGTATGCCTATTCACGAGGGACAACCTGAAGCGCTTCAAAGACGGAACCTCCCATCATGATCATGGTACGAGGGGAGCGTCCAACCTGAGTCGTGAGTACGGACGACTGAAATGTACGCTACAAGGAGTTCACCATTCGGTTCGTAGACTCTATAACAACCTCCCTCCAGAGATCAAGACAATCACAGAGCGAAACATATTCAAGTCTGCCCTCAAGAAACTATTGTTAAGCCATTCATTCTACAGTATAGAAGACTTTCTGAATTATCATTGATCTTTAACTTCCAAGATTTATTAAGATTACTTTTATTTAATTTAAATATATTATCAATTATTCACATTATTCCTGTACCTTCTGGTCTTATACCTAATTTTTATTGACAATGTTAACACAATGTACTTTGTAAACAACAGCTAATAAATACAAATACAAAATACAAAATATTACAACTTTGAACCATATTGAATGAGATTAATAACATGAATCTTCGAAAAAAACTGTCGATGAACGCAAAAAAATACTTGCGATTATTAATGCCAACTGGAAAATAACAATGGAATGCCTGATTGACCTCACAACTGAGTTGGTTAATCAGATTAGATGAATTATACGCAGTAAAGCTGGCCCTACATGAACATTTACGATGCGATATCGCAACCGCAAGCGATAACAATGTCGGCCATTTTGAATTATTGACCAATCAGCGAAGACTGCGAGATGGTGCGTGGTTTTGTCGCACAAGTTCAGCTCTTCTCAACTTTTTGCTCGCACCGCAGCAAATTGCATGCGCAATGGCCAGATGTAGCTTGGGTTCAGGTGAAATCTGCTCGAGGTCGCCGTCGTACTGCTTCCCCCAGAACAGCTGTGTCGATTTTAGTATGAATTGTTCTAAAATAATTCCATAATTGATCAATTTGCCCACGTGCATACGACTTGTTTCATGAGATTTTGTTTTTATGTAGTTATTATTATGATTGAGAAGACACCAGCAATATCAACAAAATTACAACAAACACTCAACGTACTTGAGTCATGCCACAAAAAGCGCGGAACACTATAGACACGCCCATCTCCTTGACAAACTTGCTTGAATTGCTACTAGGCAGGAGCACTTTTGTTTAATCGCGTCGCACCGTCCCACACTCGCATGCGGGAGCAATATCGAATGAAAAATGTTCATGTAAAGCTGGATTCACAATGCAAACTAATGATTAGTGACCAATACTAAATACTGAAATTAAGAAACCGAGCATTCACATAGGCTTGAAATAAGAATTAATTTTCATGAGTCGTAGCTGTCTCAAGATGACAGATTCAAATAGAAATCTACATGTTAGAAGGCTGTAAACGAGTGGTTCATCGAGTGGGATAGCTTCCTTTTGCATTGACTTCTTGTCATTTCGAATTCAGGACTTCTAATTGGTCGGACTAATGATTGAAACTAATTATTAAAGCTGGATTCACAATGCGAACTAATGATTAGTGATTAATGATTAACTAAAGTTGACAGATACGGAATCAATGTTGACGTTCACATTGTGTTTAATATTAGTGACTGACCTTGAAAGTTAACCAACTTTCAACTTTAGTATTAATCATTAGTTTCAATCATTAGTCCGACCAATCAGAAGTCGTGAATTCGAAACGACAGAAAGTCAATGCAAAAGGAAGCTATCCCGCTCGATGGAACGCTCGTTTACAGCCTTCTAACATGTAGATTTCAATTTAAAACTGTCATCTTAAGAAAGCTACGACTCATGAAAATTAATTCTTATTGTGAATGCTCAGTTTCTTAATTTTAGTATTTAGTATTAGTCACTAATCATTAGTTTGCATTGTGAATCCAGCTTAATACTAAAGTTGAAAGTTGGTTAACTTTCAAGGCCAGTCACTAACAACACAATGTGAACGTCAACACTGATTCCGTATCTGCCAACTTTAGTTAATCATTAATCACTAATCATTAGTTTGCATTGTGAATCCAGCTTAAGGCCAGCTAATTAAGACACAAGGGAAATATATGATGTTCTCAAAGAAGTGAATGATCACTAGACATAATCCAAAGAGCTTGAGACAAAACAAGGTGATTCAATTAAATGAAGCTAATTGTTAAACGTCACTTTGTTATTATTATTATTATTATTTAACTCTTGCAAATGCACATAAATGCGCGGTGGCAAGTTCCCTAAGTACCCCTATCCCACCATCTCCTTAACCCTCTGACGGAATAACTTTAACCTGATTTCATCCCCTTCAAAAACATTTCTACTAAGCCCATTCCAGTCCCTACCTGTCCTATTTAAGAAAGAGAATTTACCGACATCTAATGTAGCCCCCTTTATGACTACCGCTCTATCATGACCCCGCCTACCTCCATACCCTGACTTATTTCTTTTTATCAACTCATGCAGCTCCCCCCACCCCCCCTCTCCCTCCATTACCCTGAAGAAATTACATAAACGATCCTCCTTCCTCCGTATTTCCAATTTCTGCCACCCCAGGTCTCTCATCATCTCAGTTGGACTCTCCAACATTCTTACCCTCTCCCCCCTTTCATTCTCATCCCATTTCCACCTCCTAACCCTACCTGTAACCCTTCTCACAGCAATCCTTTGAACCCTTTCCACATTCCTTATCTCACCTAATCTATAAGGATCCCAAACTGAACTAGCATATTCTACCATGGGACGCACTAACGAGAAATATGCTTTTTCCTTAATCTCCATACCTGCCCCCCTAAGTTGCCTCATTACAAAGTTTAGTGCATTTATACTCTTTTTTACTATTCTCTCAATCTGACTCCCCCACCCTAGACGCCTATCAAATACCACCCCCAAATACTTGTAGTTTTCCACCAACTCCAGCGTCTTCCCTCCTACCTCATACACTACATCTGTCCTTATGTTTCTCTTACCGAATGTGACTAACTTGCAATTTCCTGTATTCAACCCCATCTTGTTTGACTGAACCCAACGATTAATTGCCGCTAAATCTACCTGAAGAGCTACTACATCCTCCTCTGTAATGATTTCCCTATATAACACACAATCATCTGCAAATAACCTTATTTTCGAATCAACAACACTAGTCAGATCATCTATATATAAATCAAACAATAAGGGACCCAACACACTACCCTGTGGAACTCCTGACGTAACCTTAGTCTCACTTGAAACCTCTGAACCCACCCGAACTCTTTGCACTCTATCCTGAAGAAAGTTTCCAATCCAATTAACCAACCCAGCATTCCCAACGGACATTTTTAACTTCCCTAATAATATATTGTGATCTACCTTATCAAAAGCCTTCTCGAAATCTAAAAACACTGCATCAACACGTCCCCCCCTATCAACTACCCCAGCCAACTCTTCTGCAAAACCTAACAACTGCGTCTCACATGAATAACCCTTCCTAAACCCATGCTGCACTTCTGAAATACTCCTTCTTTCATCTACCTTCTCCACTACTCTCTTTATAACCACCCTTTCCATTATCTTACACACATGCGATGTTAAACTAATTCCCCTGTAGTTGTCTACCCTACCCCTTTGCCCTCCCTTTGAAATTGGAACCACCTCCGCTTTTTTCCAAACTTGCGGTACTCTACCTGCTGTGAGTGAAGCTTGAAACAACCTTAGCAAATAACCTACAACTCCCCTACCCGCTAATTTCAGTAGATCGCTTTGCACCCCATCTATGCCTGGCGACTTCCCACTTTTAAGTTTCCTTAATACATTCCACAATATTCCATTATATTTATATAATTATTTATTCATTTATTTATTTATTTATTTTAATATTTATATTTGTTCCAATATTGATCTTATTGTGTAATAATCGATGAAATACATGTTGATTCTACCAATAATACGGGACTCAATGATGAATATGAAAGTAGATGTGACATCATATTGATGGACAATTGTTGAAATAACCGTGGTATTCAACAACTATGAAATTCATTAGTATTTTAGATATCATGGATTGAGTAAATATGGCCTCTTTTATCTTGTCTCAACATAACCAATACCATCCCTCTCCATATTGTCACACACTTCCATTCTTTCAATCAATGATACATTTGACCGTGATTATATTAACATTCAACACAACGTTTCAAGAATAACTTGAAAGATTCACAATAATTAAAACAATAATTTTCATGATATTTCAATCATCATCCACTATAATCTAGGTTTGATAATTACGGTATCAATAATTATTTGATTATCAATGATCAATGATAGGAATGATTATAACAATTGATTTCTCATCATGATCAGGCTGATTTAATGATGTGAACATGATTGTGAGCCATGTTTTGGAGAGAAAATGGAATGTTATTTTATTTGGTCCATGGAAATTACAGAAACACAGTCCACTTTCAAAGATATTTAATTCTCATAACAATAGTCTTGCGTGACAGAATACGTTCAAGAAGTCGATATGAAATCATATCATTCTCAAAAATGTTAGCTGTTTAATTACATGTATAAACATTCTCAGTGAAAAACTGAAATATGAATTATAAATGAACCTAACCTTAGATATACTATTATAATACCTTACCAAGATACGTTACTCCTGCAGCCGATAGCGACATATGCTCATTCCAATCTCGGCAGCCATATTGGACAGTTACAAATAGAATCTAGGCAAGGCATTCTATACTATCACTAATATATAATGTCTATTATGGTGGAAAATTCCTGCTTGCAAAGCAGTGTGAAGCTACTGTTGAGACATAAATATGTAGGCCTTCTTAACGTTGAGTACAACGTATCTCGGTAATACATAACTATGACATAAGAGTTATTTAATTTGTTACAAAACCTGTATCAATACAACGCCACAGAACCTAGACATGTTCATGCTAGTCTCTTCTCGTATCTAGCCTTAAGGACAATTGACCTCATCGCTCCCGTCCTCACAGTCCTTTTCCCCGTCACAGAACGCAAAGCTCCTGAAGCACTGGCCACCTGTCGCACAGGGCTTGTAACCGGGCTCGCAGGTCGAGGCTGATGGGCAATCTCTCTCGTCAGACTTATCCTTGCAGTCGCTATGTCCGTCGCATCGCTGATACAACTCAATGCATTGTCGCTTGTCTGCGCAGTGATACTGTTGCTTGCTACATTCTAGAAATGTAAACAGACAATCATGAGTAGTTCCTAACAGAGAATGTTAGGAATGCAAATGCATTTGATGGAAATATATAAGATAACAAAATATGATGAACATCGAAACAATATTGAACCGGATCCAAGTAAATATTGCAATATTTTCTTTTTGGAAATTGACAGACATTTATTTGCATTGATGAAGTACGGACATAGTTGGTGTCAAAGTAGTTTTTTCCATTTCAAATAGTTTTATGAACTTGATCATCTATATTTGTTGACAAAGCCCGTCTTAGTATTGAAACGACCAAGAGGTGCCGCTTCTGAGCAGTCTTCCAATTCATCCTTTGCTCTGATTGGAGAATAATACTTAGGCATGCCGATAAAGTATCAAAACTCCGATGTTGATGAAAAAAACTTGTGAATATGACAAAAATAAACAAGAGCCTGTAATATGTTTTGGAGTTACTTTGTCATTCATCATTCAATACCAGTCCTTATATCATTCATTTAAAACATCGACAATTGATAATTATCCAGTTTCACATGTTGAAGGGAAAGTCAACTTGTTTTATATTCTCTATTATGAACAGTCATGTTTTGTTATGAATTTTGGTAAAAGTTTCATCATTTTATCTCTTCTCCTTCAAGAGATATGAATATTCTTGTCTGTCAGTTATAGTGGATTCCAAGAATTGTTGACTAGCCATGGCCAGTCATTCATTCCACTCCCATCATAGCAGGTGCAATTCTGTCATTCACGTGGTTCTGAGAACTTTAAATTCCTGAACAATACATGCACTTTTAGTTTGTTTCAGACTTCACAACCAGAGACGTATTGTCGACCTTGGCTCATGGTTTTTGAATTGCGTATTTGCAACTGCATGGATACAATAATTTGTGACGCAATGTTATGTTATTTAATCACTCTCAATCTTGAAATGTGTGTATCATATGTGCTCATATAGTTTATATTTAGAGCTATATTGTTTTTAATTCACCGTGAGTTTTTCAAACAAACTTGGGCTAACGTTAATACTTATTGAATTTAAATTTATATTGGATATGACTGATCGGGCAATCCAACCGTATCGATTCGAACCCGAGTATTCAGCTAGTGGAATCGAAGTACCGTTAGTGCAAGCTATAGAAGAGCACAGGTTGACGGCAAGATGTCTAGGAAGACGTGAGCATCGTTTATGGTGTGTGTGTGATAAGTGTAAGGTTATGCCAAACGTCCACGAAAGCTTGTGTTGTAGAGAATGTGAACGTATACTATTTCAAAGGTTAGAGGGAATTTTATTTGCGTGATACAAAATTCAGATTTGTATTCGATAATTTTATCTAAATATGTACGGTACTCAATACGTTACGCCACCAAATAATTGAAAACAAAACACGAGTAGGAGAAAGAGAATAGCTCTTATCGACGATATACCCCCAAACAAAGTGTGGCAATTATTACAAACAATTCGTAATTAGGAATTCATTCAAATACGTCACTTTGGAAAGGCAACAATATAGTAATTATTCCGTCTATGTGTCGTGTCGGCAATGAGAGAACAATATCCAGAAGAACTCGAGTCAAATTATATAGGGTTTATTGCGTCACAACAAGGCAATAAATACTGAGTGGCCGGCATAGATCTTACAATGTAAGTGATACGATTAATCAAATTATAATACAAAATATCATAATTCAAGTTGAAATATTTTCCTGATAATAGTTCGATATGTTAAAAAATCATTCGAACTCTCATATATCATGCTCCTCATTATAATGTATTCTGAGGTGCGCATCGCGAGTAATGTTTATGTTTTATGTTTTAATTCTTGCATCGTTGGACGTGGAATAGGTGCAATGTTTTTAGGAATTTCAATGTGGTTTATCTTCTTCTGAAATTGTGTCAGTCTTCATTTTCGAGCAAGTCTGAGATTTTGGTCATTATCTCATATAATGCTCCCGTTAGTTGGCCTTTCGAATTCTGAGATGGCAATGCACCCGGATTAAAATGTGGACCAAATCTAAATGCATTCGGCATTAATTGACATCGTAAAATATCGCCACGTAGGTAATCGCTTTCAAGAAAATTTTGACGGTTCAAAATTTGTCATATATGTATTTTGTTTACAAATGGCAAATTGTTTTGGTAGTCTATCATGATTAGGAAATGAGTGATAACGCACTGGTTTATTATTTTTTTCTGTATAGTTATTGCACCCGAATACACAACAATCAGGCATTGCAGTTAGCATAGAGCTACTACAATACGTCTCACGTATACCGTAACTAACGGGAAACCGAATGAATGGATCATTGTGTGGGGAGACCGACTCGACCACCGTACGTCACAGTCCCCATTTCCAGGAATTGGCAAATACTACCATTGCATTTTTCTCCCGGACGCGTCAACTTATAGATATAATAAAAAATACTGTATATCTTGAAATTATGAATAGAATGCAAATCTGCAATCTACGAATAACAAGTTAACTTTCCCTTCAATAAATCTGACAATCTTCTAGTCACCTGTTGTGTTTGATGTGGAGTTGTTCGGTGTTTCTGATGGACGTTCTGAAGTAAGCAACACGATGCTTTCTCCGCCATCTTGTTTCATCCCCTCGGCGGTGACTTTGAGAGGGTTGTCACTCGATTCACCGCCATCTTGTTCCGACCCCTTGACGGTGACGTAGAGAGGGTTGGTACTCGAGGGTGGTATCGTGGTCGCAGCAGGATAATTGAAATCAATAGAATTATCTTAAAAAAAAAACATTGTAATTTTTTTGTATCAAGGTTGCCGTTCAATGTCAACAATAGGAATTGATGCATGGAATGCTCATTTAATAACGGATCGATCAATTATTGATTATTCAACAACCCAAAAGATAATTGAAAGACAATTGTGTGTTCAAATTATGAAAGATATAGGCCTACGTGATTAGATGCAAAAATATTATTAAAAAAAAATCATTCTTCACATTTGTTTGAGGAACCACTCTCGGCCGCCAAGTCGGGTGAGACCGGACTAACTCTGTCCGACTTGAGGTTGGATTCACCGGGACTGTTGTTGGCCGCCAAGCTTCGAAAGGCAAGGCTGCCTCTTTTCGACAAGCCTCGATTCGACCAAGTCATTCTCCCAAGGATCAGGTTCAGTACAATTATAACATGAAGATGAAATGTGGTAGGTGCCCACATACAATAGCTGTGCTACACTGATATCATCCGTTGCTACCAATTGTCTTGTAAGCAAATTCACATGAATGGGGTCTCAAAAGATTGATACGTAGATATTCAAATAAGTAATTAATAGTTGTTGATCAATCAATATTTTAGTTGATCGTTGGCTGGTAAAGACTGATCAGTGATCCACTGTCTCGAATGATCTCGGCATGATCATGGATCCAATGATCCAATGATGCAATGATCCAATGATCCAATGTCTCCAATGTCAATGAGCCGAATAATCAAACGAGAATCAATGGCATTCCAGTTTTTCGCATGTTCATTTTAAATCCATAATAGTTATATTATGTGTATCCAATCATTTGTAACACTCACTGTGTAAGACTACCAGTTCCATTGCTGCCTGAAATTCTCCTTCCTTATTGCTGGCATGACATACATATACCCCCCCATCGGACAACTTCACCGCGGTGATCTCGAGTCGACCTTGAGCGTTGCTGCTTGCGCGCGGCGACATGGAACGCCCCAAGGAGAGCCACTCGAGAGAGAGGGGTTGCGCGCCCGAAGCCTTGCAGTCGGCTGTCACATTGCTGCCAACCGTAACAACCAGGTTCGGAGGTGTGACGTGGACGTGGGGATAGTCTGAAACAAACCAGGTTCAGAGGTGCAACGTGGACCTGGGTATAGTCTGAAACAAACCAGGTTCGGAGGTGCAACGTGGACCTGGGAATAGTCTGAAACAAATCAGGTTCAGAGGTGCAACGTGGACCAGGGGATAGTCTGAAACAAACCAGGTTCGGAGGTACAACAAGGACCAGGGGATAGTCTGAAACAAACCAGGTTCGGAGGTGCAACGTGGACCTGGGGATAGTCTGAAACAAACCAGGTTCGGAGGTGCAACGTGGACGTGGGGATAGTCTGAAACAAACCAGGTTCGGAGGTGCAACGTGGACCTGGGGATAGTCTGAAACGAACCAGGTTTGGAGGTGCAACGTGGACCTGGGGATAGTCTGAAACAAACCATGTTCGGAGGTGCAACGTGGACCTGGGGATAGTCTGAAACGAACCAGGTTCGGAGGTGCAACGTGGACCTGGGGATAGTCTGAAACAAGCCAGGTTTGGAGGTGCAACGTGGACCTGGGGATAGTCTGAAACAAGCCAGGTTTGGAGGTGCAACGTGGACCTGGGGATAGTCTGAAACAAACCAGGTTCGGAGGTGCAACGTGAACCTGGGGATAGTCTGAAACAAGCCAGGTTCGGAGGTGCAACGTGGACCTGGGGATAGTCTGAAACAAGCCAGGTTCGGAGGTGCAACGTGGACCTGGGGATAGTCTGAAACAAGCCAGGTTCGGAGGTGCAACGTGGACCTGGGGATAGTCTGAAACAAGCCAGGTTCGGAGGTGCAACGTGGACCTGGGGATAGTCTGAAACAAGCCAGGTTCGGAGGTGCAACGTGGACCTGGGGATAGTCTGAAACAAACCAGGTTCGGAGGTGCAATGTGGACCTGGGGATAGTCTGAAACAAACCAGGTTTGGAGGTGCAACGTGGACCTGGGGATAGTCTGAAACAAACCAGGTTCGGAGGTGCAACGTGGACCTGGGGATAGTCTGAAACAAACCAGGTTCGGAGGTGCGACGTGGACGTGGGGATAGTCTGAAACAAACCAGGTTCGGAGGTGCAACGTGGACCTGGGGATAGTCTGAAACGAACCAGGTTTGGAGGTGCAACGTGGACCTGGGGATAGTCTGAAACAATACACTAGGATGTCTTGATGTTTGGATTATAGCTATCGTGCCAATGAATAGGATTACACCAGTGTTGGGTTATGAACTTTTAAAATTAACGTACGCACGTGAACGCGTTTTCATTTTCTGAACTTTTTAATTAACGCGTTTGATTTACAGTCAACTATCTTGAACTTTCTTCACGTTTGATTTTTCGGTGATCTTCAACGGAATAAAACATTCATTTAAAAGTTCATAATTTTAGATCACTCACAATCCTATTTGACACGGTCACAATATCCGTACATCCCCGTACAAATCCCAAATGAGATTGACTTTTTTACGGTCTATCCCGAATGTATAATATTCTCCAATCGGGATTTCATTATATCATCACTTGTCACCAGACAAGCCTTATATTATTTTTGAACCCTTTTTTCCATATAATTTTTGATGTGATTGTTTGAACAAACTTATGTTTTTTTCATTTGAACTCGAACTTTCAGAGCAAAACCACAAAAAATAACTTTGAACTTTTAAAAAGTTCCTCTCATAAGCAAACTTCCTCAACATTGGCCTACACATTTTGATGTCATTCAATGTCATATTGAATCCTTCCAACATGTGCACGGGTGTATTCATATGATGGGATCAAGATGCATTGAGGGTTGCGTTGGTTTTGACGGTTGGAAATGGTGACTTCACTAACTCGAAAAAAGTTATATTTCTCAGTACTTTCTTTAGAACCAAACATCGCTGCTCTATCTAGTGTTGTTTTGTAGAAACGGCTGACCGGCTGATAAACTCGATGACAGCTGTTATTAGATGAGCCGACGTAAACGTAAAGTTAGTTCCTTTATCGCTACTTATCTACGCACGATCGATAATTCTGATCATGTGGCCGGTGAATCGGAACACATTTTCAACATGGGAGGGCTAGGAAGTGAAGTCACCATGTCCAACCGGCAAACCAACGCAACCCTCAATGCATCCTGGATGGGATATACAGACAAGTTTAGTAGGCCTACTCACAGTTAATTAGGATACAAATTATGAATACACTAGGATTAATTTTCAAGTACAGATCAGAATAAAAATAAGGAAATGTGTATACAAATTATATACAATCTATGAGTGTCCAGGAGGAAATAAAGAGATGATATATGCATATACTACAGTCAGACCCGCATATAACGAATTTCAAGGGGAATGAAAATCTGTTCGTAAAAACAGAATTTCGTTATAGAGATTTATTGCTTTTTTTCATAACAGCACTTGAATTTTAGAGATTTATAAAGATAGGCCTACATTTACGACTTAGGCCCTAGTATAGTACTGTATTAGGTGACATATTATCATCCCATTGTATCATCACTCAGTATGTTTGTAGAAAGTAATAGAAAACAACAATGTCCTTTCATAAAGAACTTATCATCTGCTATCACATGACACAACAACTCCCCACTTCTCGTGTTTTATTTCCTAGGTTACAGGACACTATCACGAATGGAAATGAAGGAATGTAAACAAAAAATAGATAAACAAAGTCATTGAAGATGTCACCATCACATTATTTAGGGCGCGTTGAGCGAATGTTTTGGTAAGGCCCGTGCGTGCGTGGGACGGGGAGGGAGGGGGGTGCAGCAAGAGTTATGACCACGTGCTGTACGCGTCACCAGCTGCTACGATGTACAGTCCGTTCAAAATAAATGTAACCTGAAAATAAATTCACGCAAAATGCTCCGATTTTCGAACATTTTGTTGGAAATAGCTGAAAATAATGAGCAAAATATGCTGAAAAGTGACAAAAAATTCGTAATAACCGAATTTTGAAATATAAATCACTTCGTTATAGGTCTTTATTTAACATTGTAAGGATATGAGATTTGAAGGGGGATGGTAATTAATTCGTAAAAACCGAAATTTCGTTAAAACCGAGTTCGTTATATGTGGGTTCGACTGTAATTTGAACTCTTTATAATTTCATAATTTTGTGAATCTCAACAACACTGGATCATTCCTTTTTATTCGTTTGTATATTATACATAAATAAAAAGGAACGGTCCAGTATTGTTGAGATTTACAAAATTATAAAATTATAAAGAGTTCAAATTGGTATATGCATATATTATTTCTTTTTTTCCTCCTGGACACTAGATTGTATATAATTTATGTATACATTTCACAATTTATTTATGTATTCATATATTTCTCACAATGCAGCGATCAGCAATTTCTATATACGTACATATAACCATATCAACACCTCTGTTTATCATTCAAGGTCATCTCTCAAATAGCCTATTCATCTCTGGAGTTAATACGCTTTGGTAATTAGCAGTGATTTCAGGTTAGTTTTGAATTTAGAGATAGATTTGATATTTTTCATTGTTTCTGGCAGTTTATTGTATATAGTTTCACATTGATAAAAATATAATTATTTTATGTAGGTGTGTTATATGAATGTTACTGACTGACATGAATGTCTTCTGCCAATTTGAGGCACTAGCTCAATCACTTTTACGATATGGTATGATTGGCTGGAGCGGAGCAAACAAGGCATACATACAACCTCTCATAGCTATTCAAAGGCTTTTGCTTAAAATCATTCTGAAGAAACAAAAACAATGCAAATTAATTTTTAAAATGTCTGGAATGATGGACATGAGACAATTATTCATAAAAATAGTCATTATACATACATTCAATTATTTTAGTTTTTATAAACTTGGTAATAAACCTCTTGCTCGAACAACTAGATCAAATAACGCTATATCTTACCCATTCAATTCAGACGTTTCCATAAGAAGTGAACTTATTGGCCAAAAACATGTAGACTACATTGGACCTTTTATATATAATAATTTACCTTTGGACATAAGAAAATGCAGCTCAATTTATTTGTTTGAGAAGAAACTTTGTCGTTGAATGGAAGGTTCAGAAATGAACAACATATTGCAGATGATAGACTTCCTACTATAAATGAAATCAGAATTAAGAGGCCGCAGGCGTTCTACACGGGCTCGTTGTTCGCTTGCTTAAGACTCGAGTTTAACATGCATCATGTGCTAGGCGCCACCCATAGGCTAGCCCGCCGAACTCATATTCACTTAAACGCCGTTAATTCCCTTACTCACACTTCTGATATATTTCATATTCTGTTTTTTTTCGGTATTAAAAAATATGTATCCAGGTTTTCGTAAATTAGAAATTTTTCCATTTTCCATTTGGAGAATTTGAAAAATCACAAATTTTTTGTTCAAAATTCTGTATTTACGGTAACCTTTGTTTTTCAATTACTAGCAGAATGCAAAAACACTCATATTGATATCACAAAAATTACGGCCGTGAGAGTTTGCGGCGTGAAATACGAGCGCCTACGGCCTCTTAATACCCGTTTTGTTATATTTGTTGATGTTTGTATTGTCACTATATATTGTAACTTTTTTTTTTGTTCCCAAAGTCACTTTATTTCACGTGATTCAATTTCATATCATAACTTTATTTCTGCCAAATGACCTTGCTGTCAAAGCGCCTTAAAACCCTAATATGCATTCATTCAACTATATATTTTCTTACCGCTCATTATTTATATAATCATGGTATCTATGTTTACCTCATGTGTGCAGTTTCCATTCATGTTACTGTCATATTATTATTATTCATTCATTTCTCCATAACTTTTTGTTTGTTTGTTTGTTTGTTTGTTTTGTTGATTGAGAGTATCATATAAGTTAAAGATTTTCAAGATTGTGCTAATCATTATTATCAAGAACCTTGTTTTGTTTTGTTGTATGTTCGATGACTCACTAGTTTATCGCTTATTTCTTTATTTTCTTCTTGCGTAACTTCTATCAGGCAACCCGCACCCAAGAGTTCCTCTCTCATGCGGGTTTCTCGTTGTGAAATATAATTTGAGAACCAACAATTGAAAAATGTTTGTATATAATGTTCAAAAATCAGAATACAATGATTTGAAAATGACATGAATGAAATGAATGCAATTCTGATGCCGGCCTTGTTCAGAGCTATGAATGCTGTTGTCTATCTATTGGTATGGTTGTTGATTGTAATCCAGCGTGACTCCACTGAACTATTCCTGCAAGTGTCGCACGCGTTTGCGACATGACTGGTCCTGCTGGACATCGACATCATTGAATATTCACAATCTTGAGGGGACTTGTACATGAAGACTTAACATGTGTATTTTTAACATGTTGAATCCTGAAAGTATTTTCGAATGAATTTTTTGTATGTTTTACCTCAAAGTGTTATTCATGTGATACGCTAGAGTAATTTTGATTTGTTGATATACAGTGAATAATATTTTTTTTACCGTAAGTGAATATTCTGACGTTTATTTCACAGCATTTTTTAGTATTGCTATGAGCAGAACATACTCATCATTGGAGCCATATGAAAGATTCTAGGATACAATACAGATACAAGATCAATAAAGGTATGGTGAGAATTTCATGGAAGTTGCTCCAATAAGTTCTGAGATGTATGTACTGTACCTAGCTGAAAAAAATAATATTCATGAATAACGAGCTAATTGGTTTACCGGTGATGTTCGAACCGGGCTATTCAAATGGATATTGAAGTAATCAATTGTGTGGAAAGTATTGAAATATTTTTTTGGAGACCGAAACAACGTGATGGTATTGGAAGTGTGAATGTATTTATATTTTCAATATACCATATAAAATTATTATTATTATTTATTCTTTTTCTTGGTGTACCGGTAATATGGGATGACTTTAACCCGCTGGTGTGACTTTGCCCTTTTGTTAGAAAAAGTTTCAAACTGCTACAAATGAGGAAGTTCTGATTTTACAGTATCTATTTTGATACGTATATTGATTTTGATTTGTATCCATTAAGATACAAAAAAAAGGATACGATAAAATTGAAACTTTCTCATTTGTAGTAGTTTCAAACTTTTTCCAACAAAAGGGTGTAATCACACCGGTGCGTTATAGTCACCCCACTTGATGGTATTAGTTTAATTTCATTGGAATAACATTCAATTTCAAACACTGATTGAAAATCAGGATTAGTCGAGTGACAGGCTTGATCATTCTAATCCACAATAACCTCACTCTGCCTCAACTTGCTCTCCTCAAAACTATAAATAATCCTTAAAATTATACTCATTATTTTATTTACGTACCTACTCATTATTTCAACTATTATTACTAATATCTCAACTATGAACTATCATTGTATTGATTTTATTATTAGGCCCACTATTGTTATACGATACCCATACTTTGTACAACGTACTGGTCCACGGGACGAGAATAAATTCAGGCTCATCACCAATATATTTTCATATTTTTCTTCAATGCATAATCATAAACTGTACATCGGCTCTTGAGGCGTCCTCAGTCTTCATAGCGCAGGAATTCCCACCAGGACCCCTATTCCTGAGATAAATGAGATGTGAGAAAAATAAAAGTGAGTGAGAAAACGATTATCTCCCTTAAAATGGCCGATTTACCATTACCAATCGGCCATTTTAAGGGAGATAATCGTTTTCTCACTCACTTTTCTTTTTATCACATCTCATTTATTTCAGGATAGGGGTCCTGGGGGAGTTCACAGATACAAATGTTCATAAGACTTGAGCCATGCAAGATACAAAATTGAAAAAAATATGATCTGATGCAGACAACAACTCTCATAAATGCTAATGAGTAAGAGTTTTTAATAAAAGAGGTGGAGAGATCACTTCCTGTCTATAACAGTAACAATAGATATTTTTGGTATCGATTTTTACCTCATATTACATACAATTAACATGTGAACCTATCGTGAATGTTCAATATGGATTGACAATATTTTCGAATACATTTCTCCAGATGGTATCAAGCAGTTTTATTTCAATATTATCATCCAGAAAGTCAATATGAGCGTTTATATGTTGTGTTGACAGTGAAAATGTTACTGTGTGGGTGGGTGGGACTGGGTTCCCCTCAAGGGAGCGAAGTGAACGTGGACCAAGGGACTTGGTTCAGAGTGGAGGATATCACTGCTTGTTCCACTGTCAGCTGTAGGCCCACCAATGCTGGTAATGTCCGGATATATCATGAGAAAGGTTTATACTTGGATGTACCGGACTTTCGAAAACTGAGAGACTTTTATCTGTGGCGAGAAAGTGTGGTCACAGACAATTCAGTCCTGGTGTCAAAGTCAATTGTTCTCGATTCAGAATTGTCTACAGACAATTATTCATATTGTTGACAAGACCGTCTCGGAGTCGTGAAACATAACAACTAAGAAGTGCCGCTTCTAAACGCTCTCACTATTCACTTTCAACCTCAATCGAGAAACAGTTCATTATCAAGATTGAATGAGGAAAAATAATTGAAAATATGCCATTTCCACTGGAATCAATTGAAACGCTTATCCATTGTGAATCCAGAAGCATTTTTTACAACATTGTGATACCATTCATTCGTAATGTAAAATAAATAAACCAAATGCCTTACCAGCTACAATAATCTCTGCAGTTTTTTCCGTTCTTCCGGCACTGTTGGTCGCTGTGCAGACATATCGTCCCTGGTCCTGTTTCTGTATCCTGTGGAAGCTGAGGGAACCGCTTGACGCGCGAGCCCGCGTCGACATGGACCCGAGGACAGGTCGCCACTGGTAGTGGATCGGTTCGTCACCAGAGGCGCCACAGTCGACTGAGACGTCCTCGCCGGGTCTGACCACCTGGCGCCGGCTCGGAGATAGCACGATGTTCGGGGGCGAGAACACGTAGCCTGTCAACAAGTCGGATGAGATTCTGTCACGACTCCTGATTTAATAACTTCATTGTGACAATTCAGACAAATTAACTGAGTAATAATGATGGATGGATTCTCCATTATTATCAGGATCTATTTCAAGTTTTTACACACAATAATTACATTAATACATTCAGAAGATGAAAAGAAAATACAATGAATAACGATGAAACAGATTGAACAATAGGCCTGCGGCAGACATGATAATTAATAACAGTCAAACATTACTGTTGACCACAGCATAAGAAAGCACAGAAGTTCAATAATGAGGTAATGAGATAATAAGGTTTATTAAGGCTTGTCCCAGAGGCCTACTTTCTCATTTGTCTTAGGGATGATCTTCCCATCCCTTATTAGTTGACCTATATATTCATACAGAGTGATCACCTTTCATCCCATAAACCTTGACTTTCACTGTTATTCCATGGATGAAAGATATGCTACCAAGACATGTCACTCTTGGAGCTGAACAAGAATAATTTCCATGCATGGGCAGCAGAGTCCTGACATTATTGAGGATTCCAGATTGATGAAGTTGTCAGGTTCGTTATAGTTCTTTATCATAGTTGGGGGGGAGCCAATCCAGGTGACCCCCCCCCCCCCCCACGGCTTCGTCGCTCCTGTTTCCGTGCACAACTCCATCCCCCTCCCCAATGCTTGCCACTGAAGAAGCGGGCCTGGTGACTGCTGGGCAGCAGCACAATCCAGCATGCCTGTGGCACTTCCTAGTGGTGTGCACTGGTACTGCAGGTTTACAGGTGAGGGGTTAGAAGAGAGTGGTGATGAAATAATTGGTGTACAAGTGAGGGTCATTTGAAGTAGTCTCTTGAGGTAAACTCAAGTTCAAGAGATAAGTCTAACAACGGATCAAAAATAGTGGAACCAGCGCCAAATACGCAGCAAATACATGAAATTGACGTCCAAAAAACTTTCAACTTTCAATAAACAATACTTCTGAAAGTGTGGTTTGAAACGTTGGAGTTACCTTCCTATATATAATGGAGTTAATGCCACTACCTAAAAGTTACTTGAAAAGTAACGCATTACTTGTAACTTGTTACTTTTGAAAGATACTTCCCCAACACTGTCTAGTGTTAAGTTTCCCTATGTCTTCCCTTCGTTTACTTCAGATGTAAGACTAGAATGAATACCGAAGATCCTAACAGTCCTCATTACTGCCGATATCAGCTTTTTACGTCGAAACATTTCAACATCGACATAGACTACGTATACCACAAGGTCGAAAACGTTCAGGCAAACCGATTCACGCTGAAACGGTTCAACAAATGTGTGTACATCACAACAATTCAGAAACACTTTGACAAAACGTTTCAACACCGGCCATTTTGAATATTGGCAGTGCCTAGTGAATCGTTCTAGATTACCTTGAGCACTGCCTTCTATATTATTACAACTAGGAAAACACAGGATTCGCGTTGTGAGATGAGCTTAGAAGTATTGAAATGAAGAATGAAAAATATTCTATCAGCTCAATCCACATGATACAGACCCAAAACAGACCTTGGATTACTTCAAGCTTTCAAAAACCTTACCTGCAACTTGTTGATATTTATAGTGCTGCAGCCTGTCGCATAATACACTTCGAAAAACCATTTGCTCCCAATATTCAGTAAAATGTATACTTTGATTGCGTTTTCTTTGTTATTTCTCATCCGATTGTAGCAAAAGTCACTGAAAATATGCATGACAATGTTTTTCATATTCAGTGAAAATTTTGAAACTTTTGAGAAATTTTCATATTCAAATATTTTCATTATTATATTAGGGTTTTAATGCGCATCGACAGCGAGGTCATTTAGCGCAAGTATTTTCAATCTGGGTTATTCTTATGAGGATTTTCCAAACTTTCCGAATTTTTCCCGGCAGAACCTCTGGACCGATTTTTCTGAAAAAACAATCCCAGCCTATGACAGAAATGTGTGAGAAAAGTTTCAAGTAGATAGGTATTTTTTTTTCCTGACCTGTATGCCGCGCAAAAAATTAAAAAAAAAAAAAAAAGTGGATAGGTATTTTTTCCTGACCTGTATGCCGCGCAGAAAATTAAAAAAAAAAAAAAACCAAGCCAATTTTTTTTTTTTTGTGAAATGGAATCTCCGCTCCGCTCATCTGATAATATAAAAGACATTGCCTTGAATCGGTTGGACGTGTGGGCCTATATCAATCGTATTTAGTTATCCAATTCACTTTCCAAACTGGGTTGGAACTAAAGTGTGTTACACCAAAACCAACAGGTATTATCACCATCTGTAAACCGTTTCAGCGTGAACTGGTTTGCCTAAACCGTTTCCCGACCTTGTGGTATACATAATCATAGAAACAAGAGTGAATCACCTTCAGCAACAACAGTGAGACCTACGCCGTAACTACCATCGACAGTCAGCAATTACCTATCGTATCGATCCTGTGGTGAAATCTTGCATCATTATCTTGTACGTTGTCGACTGTTAGCGTCAATGTGTCGACGACGGCACCCAGTATGTTACTAGCTACACACTTGTACTGTCCTTCGTCCTCGCTTGTCACGGCGTGTATATCCAACACGGCACGCAGCTGTTCCACGATCTCCGGCACCATATCGCCACTGGAAACATGATGGGTTATACCCGTTACTATGTTTGTCACAGCCGGAAAACGGTCTAGCCGCATATGCTTCAAAGATGCTGATAAACATTTCGATTGTGGGCAAAACATATTATTCAGTTTCATTACGCATCAGAATGCGATATGGTAAAATGAAATTGCGTCTGTAATATGTGATAAACCCAGGACGAAAGTATCTACGATGGATACGCAACGGAGCTCAACGTGGCTCTGGATCTATGAAACTGATTTCATAAGCCACAAAGATCCACCAACAGAAGTCACCAAGATCGGATACTCGGGCCATCAGCTAAAATTGTATATGATTTTGTAGCATATATTTACTAATTTTTTGTAGATTATCTCTCACACAAATGAAAAACCCAAAAGTTGATGTGTGCACTGCACTGACAGCTTTTGGAACATTTGCAGGTTATTTTCATATCTTGGATTATATCTTATCTGTTATCTCATTGGGGTATAAACAACAATGTATAACATTCATGTATTTCAACTTGACTTGATGAAGTTACCATTAATGAAGAAAAGAAATAAGTGTTGTGATGATTGGTATGAACAAAAAAAAAAGCAATTTTTTTTTCTCCTTTCAGAAGTTTGAAAAAGGTTTGTTTTCTAACCTAGACGGTTCAAAATTCGAACCTCAAGATGAGGTTCGATAAGGTTCGAATTCGAACAGGTTCGCCCAACCCTAATATATTGAAAGAAGCAGGAAGTGGTTGATATCCAGCTGTCTGCATATTTGAAAATTTATCAAAAACTCACTTCAAGATGAGAGATAATGTAAGTCAAGAAATCAAACAATTTTCGCCTTCGGTGACATTGGCTAACGATGTGGCTGTGCCACAGACTCCATTATATGCCCTCATTAAGGGCTTCGTTATTGACTCATAGTGTATGCGGTCGTCAGGCTCCACCCTCGACATATAAGCCCTATATCTCTCACAGGAGGGGGGGGGGGGGGGGTACCCATGTCCATCAGAGTGTGTCTGCGCCCATGCTATTTTCACCTCTGCACGCCACTGTATATAACTGAAGAAAAAAAAATCGGATCGAATTCATATATTTTTTATTCAACGTAAATAAGTATTTGAAAAATAAAAATTGAGTCATCAAAATATTTCAATGATTTCAAAAAATGTTATGGCAACAAAACCCTGGAATTTAGGTATATTTTGCCGAAACGGCGATCTTTTGTTATATCTTACTCCAAGTTGATGGAGAAGGACAGAAAGTTGCATACATCAATCGAATCAGCACATCTTGAGCAATAATTGAGTGTATAATAAGCATGAAACCATCATCATTAATAGGCGTCGCGACGCTTCGAAGTAGGGCGTGACACATATTTCGTAGGGTCAAATCACAACTGAAATTAATATATCTAACGAAGTATGATTCATATCGAATGAAATTTTGTTGCAAAAAGCGTGAAATTGTATTTTGAGTTCAAAACAAGGTCGTATCAGAATATTTCACCAATTTAAATGATATTTGAATGAAAACAAAGCGTCGAAATTACAGGTTTCTTATCCAATCATCGATGTTCGTTATCTCTTACTCCGTTTCAACAGAAAGGAACACAATACCATATATCAATCAATCAATCACACTTTGGGCAATGATTCAATATATAATTGACATACAATTGTCTTGTATAGGCGTCGCAACGCTTCAAAGTGGGGTGTGCCTTGTCCTATATGTCGATGGGTCAAATCATACAGTAAGATTGATACTGTAGATCAAAGAAGT
Source organism: Brachyptera risi (assembly GCA_964007535.1). Lineage (NCBI taxonomy): Eukaryota > Metazoa > Arthropoda > Insecta > Plecoptera > Taeniopterygidae > Brachyptera > Brachyptera risi. Next base: position 6,221,452 of record OZ023329.1, read on the forward strand.
GTGATTGGTATCGAACGGATTCTTGTTGCAAACAGTGTGGAATCGTATTTTGAGTTCAAAACATCTCTTATCAGAATATTTTATCGATTTAATATCTGAATGACAGCAAATTCTAGAGATCAAATTTGTCTATCAATTAAAGTCGATATTCGGTACATCTCACTCCGTTCCAAGAAAATGGAACACGGAGATTAACCATACCTTAGGCAATAATTCAGTTTTTATGCCTACATATAATTATCGTCACGTATAGGTGTCGCGACGATTCAAAGTAGTGTGTGGCCTATACGTCGATGGGTCTAATCATGATTGAAACGTATCCAACAAAGTATAGTTCAGATCGAATGGAATTTTATTGCGAGCAGCGTAAAAGTTCATTCTAAATTGCACAATGTTCAGTCATCTTCAGAAAACATCTGACATTCACAAACATCCGTGAAGTTGGCCCCTCACATGTCAGAATATGGAAATATTATGTCATCATTCGTTGGTCCTTCGTTGGTGCAGTAAAAATTCCGTTAGTACCACTTTGGTTTCGCCGTTATAACTCGTCCGTGTAAGGGGCCAACTTCACAACAGCCCCTCCCAAAACTCCGATCTTGATAATTCCACTGACATTCGTTAGTGCTTGTTAGTGCCGTGAAGTTCCGTTAGTACCGGTTCGGTTTCGCAGTTAGGACGGATTCAATTTTCGAAACCAGCACCTCACATATCTATAATATATAATATTCTGTTACGACCTTGTTTTGAACTCAAAATACAATTTTACGCTTTTTACAACAAAATTTCATTCAATATAAATCATACTTTGTTGGATATATTAATTTCAGTTGTGATTTGATTCTAGGAAATATGGGTCACGCCCTACTTCGAAGCGTCGCGACGTCTGTAAATGACGGTTGTTTCATTATTGTTATACATTAAATTTTTTTTTTTTTCTTTAATAACATCAAAACTTGATACAAAATCATTGTTCCCCAATTAAGGCTATGGATGGAAGATAGGATCGTTTGGACGGGGCACCACAAGGGCGATCTTACCACCCCATTTTGATCATTTGAAACTAATGATCTTCAACACCAGGACTGCGCTGTCTGTGACCATAATTTTTCGCCGTACATAATAGTCTTTCAGTATAAACACACTAATGTTGATATATTCCACTCTGAACTAAGTCTCTTGGGCAATGATCACTTCTTTCCCTTGACAGCAGATGTAAAATTGATAATTATACAAAATGCACAAATTAAATTAGTGATAGGCCTATAATGTTATAATTAGGCCTATCGCTCCACTAATTAATGGTCGTGGCCAATTAGTACTTCATCCAAGCATTTGCTTCAAGGACTGTGGGAAACCACGAAAAACCGAGTCAGGATGGGAAAAATTAAATTATTGCTCAAAATGTGCTGAATCGATTGATGAATGCAACTCTCTGTCGTTCTCCTCCAACTTGGAGTAAGATATAACGAAAGATCGCCGTTTTGACAAAATATACTTACATTCCAGGGTTTTGTTGCCATAACATTTTTTGAAATCATTGAAATATTTTGATGACTCAATTTTTATTTTTCGAATACTTATTTACGTTGAATATAAAATATATGAATTCGATCCGATTTTTTTTCTTAAGTTATATAGTTTCAATGCTATGATTTGGCCTATTGAAAAGTAAGCGACGCCCACTTTCAAAGTGTCATGGCGCCTATGCATGATAGTGAGTTGGAAAGTGTCATATACTAAATTATTGCCAATAGTGTGCCTGATTGATTGATGTATGATACTTATGGTCCCTGCCTCTCAGAGCGGAGTAAAAGTAAACGAAACCTACCTGGTTGGATAAAAAATAATAAAGTCTCGGATCCATGTTGTCATTTGGATTGTCTAAATGGGTGAAAAAATAAATGAGAACACTTTCCAACTGAAAATACTATTATGTGTCGTTTGCAATCAGAATCAGATCATTCCGAGGAATACTTTGTGAGATATGTTGATTTGAATGTAGTGATCCGCACTGTCGAAAAGTAGGCGACGCCCATATTCTAAGCGCCATGGCGCCTGTGCTTGACACTTGTTGCAGGAGTATCATATAAGGTTCGATTTCTTGGAATGTGATGAATCGAATGATATATGACACCAGTGGTCCCTTTCAGTGAGAACGGAATGGCAATTTTGGCCTCCTAAATGAATGACACTCCTGCTCTCTTCAAAAATGAATACTTTCCAACATACTTCTTGAACATTTTCACTAAAACCTTCCACTCTTACCCGCCTCTGAAGTCATACCTCCTCTCATCCAATTTAATCTTCTCTCTCATCTCTTTCCATCCTCCTCTCCCTTTCAATGCCCTAGATACTTTCAACCTTCTCTTTGAACCCTCTCCCTGATCCTGATACCCAGTTCTCCCAAGTATGACGTACTCTCTCAACCAGGTGACCATGGGATCCGGGAATCCAGTAGCACGGCACTCCAGCTGGACAGGTTGACCCACCGAGACACGAACCTGGTCCTCCGGGAACACTGTTATCGCTGGCCGAGCATGGATCTCGAGCTGTACGCTGGCATTGCTCCTACCGGCCACGTTCTCAGCTTGGCAGATATACTGGCCGATATCTGCCTTCGTCACGCCTCGGAATCTAGAACGTCCAGCAGTTTCAGTCACAAACATTGATCGTTGATCGATTATCGTGGAAAAGATGGATGGATGGATGGATGGATGGATGGATGGATGGATGGATGGATGGATGGATGGATGGATGGATGGATGGATGGATGGATGGATGGATGGATGGATGGATGGATGGATGGATGGATGGATGGATGGATGGATGGATGGATGGATGGATGGATGGATGGATGGATGGATGGATGGATGGATGGATGGATGGATGGATGGATGGATGGATGGATGGATGGATGGATGGATGGATGGATGGATGGATGGATGGATGGATGGATGGATGGATGGATGGATGGATGGATGGATGGATGGATGGATGGATGGATGGATGGATGGATGGATGGATGGATGGATGGATGGATGGATGGATGGATGGATGGATGGATGGATGGATGGATGGATGGATGGATGGATGGATGGATGGATGGATGGATGGATGGATGGATGGATGGATGGATGGATGGATGGATGGATGGATGGATGGATGGATGGATGGATGGATGGATGGATGGATGGATGGATGGATGGATGGATGGATGGATGGATGGATGGATGGATGGATGGATGGATGGATGGATGGATGGATGGATGGATGGATGGATGGATGGATGGATGGATGGATGGATGGATGGATGGATGGATGGATGGATGGATGGATGGATGGATGGATGGATGGATGGATGGATGGATGGATGGATGGATGGATGGATGGATGGATGGATGGGTAGTTTCAATCAGCATATTTCAGCTATTCAGAGAACATAATGATACTTGATTACGATAACATCATCAAATTGATCCACAACAGTAGGAACACCATGGCATCATACAACAAAAATATGTGTTATGAATATTAAATATATCAAACCAACAAAATGAAATATCATATGACTTGAGTTCTGAATGTAATGTGAAATACAATATGTGGTCCTATAATCCTAGTTCAACATGAAATATCATAATGAGAATTCCACTTTGTCAAATTTTGGATTTTCTTCTTTAAAAGAACACAGATTTGTAAGGTTTCTCACTTTCAAGTCCAGTTTGTCAAATAGTCTGAATTCCAGTGTAAAAGATTGACTCATGTTACTACTCTCACTGTTGATGCAATTCACTTCAATCTCCGGTGGGTATTGACACTACGAGAGCACCACTCTGAAAGCAGATTCCATCACGAAGATGGCCGGGTGACTCCAATGCAGTGCATCAACCACCTCTCTTATTGGAGTAAACTTGTTGCATTGTGAAACAGCTCTCATGCTCCTATTCTGAAGTCTTTGCAATTCAGTTGAATCTATACCATGGATGCCCCTCAATAATAATGTATCACAATAATCAAAATGTGGCACTTTAATGGTTCCATAAATCAAACATCTACCCCACAGTGAAAGAAAATACCCCACTTTACATGGAAAACTAATTTTTTTAAACATTTTATTTCAAGTATAGGCCTATAGTCAACATAATTTGGTAAAGTTCAATTTACAATCAATTATCATTCCAAGATATTTGAAATCCCTTACACATTCTGGGCTCTGATGGTTATTTCATTCCAAGATGATCGTAGATTCTCGAGAGATAACTTCAAGGTTTGAACCCGAGTCTCGCAAGTATGAACACCTGTATTTTGTGTACATTCCATGAGACACACAGAACGATACAAGATTTTCAATACTTGGTATTGCAATAAAAGCTTGGATATTTCTACCTTTATGCTGTGATCACATGCTCAACCCTCTTCAACCATTTTCAGAAGGTTGAAATATCATCCCTACACGAAACTAAACTTATTGGTCGAAAAATCAACCTCTAAGAGAAGTAATTGTTCACATTGATGATTTTAATAATTTTTCACGCAAATACCAAAGAAATAAAACGCTCAAAAAAGGCACGTATAGCTTGCCTCAACTACTGCGAAAAGTATGTTATTCAACTTTTATGTTACTAAATTTCAACCCTATTCTCCACTTGATATGGCTGTGAATGGTAGAAATATAATCTTGTATCACGATGAAAACAACCTTAAGGGTCGATTTTTCAGCCCTTGTTTTTCACTTAAATCGACAGTGAATCGAAAGAGAATCTTTTCATCATATTAAAATGAGTCATGAAAGACGATTTCTCCACTTCCTCCTCCACTTAAATCGACCGTAGATGGTAGAAAATCGCTGTTCAATAATAATTGGGGCAGTTTTTCTAATGTATTAGTTACTCATTTTGATACCAGAGTGAGCAACATCTGCAAGAAAAGATTGGTATATATACAAGAATAATTATCAACATTTATGGAATACAATTTAAGAAGTACCCGGTGGGGTTTGACCACGTGCCGGAAGGAGTTCGCTAGATTTCAAAGATACACACATGAACGAATTTGCCACAAAGACATGGAATATACGAGCATCATATTCTGTACTCGATCCTAATCCACTATTTTGAGTGGATTTAGTCAATATTTCATCCCTCTTTGGATGATAAAATCTACCTTAAATGGTTGAAAATACGTATTCTGAACTGAATGATACCCCACAATATAGGTCGTTATATCGCCTCTTGATGATTGGAGATATTATTTGAAATAAATTCGTGAACCTCCATTTTGGGTGGATTTAGGGAAACAAGGAGGTCGATATTTCGTCCCTCTTTGGTTGATAAAATCTACGTCAAAAGGTTAAAATACAAACTCCGAACTGAATAATATCCTACAATATAGGTTGCTACATTGTCCGTAAATGGTTGAAATCAATACAGTATCACATGATAGTAGAATAAATGGAATAGGCTTAGATTTTCAACCCTTGTAGAAATTTCAACCTTTCTGTTTCCTCTCTTTCTTAAATGGTGTTTTATTCAACGTCACTCCACCCTATAAATGGTGGTCTACCTTAATATACCATCGTCTACCGTGACCAACCCTATTCTACCACATTTCCTACCCTTTCCTACGTATTTCCCACCCTTCCCTACGTATTTCCTACCCTTTTCTACGTATTTCAGTTACAGTGCAGGTTGTTTGCGTCTTCACCTTCAGTAAATACAAGCAAGTTCAATTTTATCTGATTGTTATTATAATATTATGTAGAATGTATTTTACACATCCATGCAGGTGAAATGAGACCAAACAATGAGGGTGGATATGATACCTGAGTTGGCCTTTTGCCATTTGCTGTGCGTTGGTTTGTAGAGGCCTTCCATCTGCTCTGGACCACTTGATGGTTGGCGGAGGAGTGCCGTTGACTGCGTGGCAATGGAAGGCGTTGCTCGTACCTTCCAGAGCGCCAAGCAGCGGCGGATACACGTGCACCTCTGGGGGGGTTCCTAACAGCCAACATACGTGCAACAGTTGCATTATTTCACACAATTGATAACCAACATAGTCATGAATGAGTGGCCACCCTCTGTAGCTCGGTCAGCTGAGGCACTGCTTCACAAACTGATGTTACAGTTGGGTGTGGTTTCGAGTCCCGCATAAGGCATGGAACGTCCTTTCACGTATCATCAGATTATAGTTACATAATCACCTGCTAGCCCCCGTATAACCTAGCTGTTGATGGGGTCGCTAAGAGAACAATAATCCCATGAATAAGTAAATGTAAAATTATGAACATATAAGTTATTCTCTAAGGGTCGATGTTTCATTAATGTTTGAGAATCTTACTTGTTTTTAACCAAGCAAGGAATAGATATTATTATTACCGGCACAGTAGCTGAGGGGTTAGCTCACTTGCTTCGTGTGATCCGGGAGGTGAAGGGATATATCAGACCCGGTTCGATCCCCGCCACCTTCCATCTTAACAGGGGTTTTTCGTGGTTTCCCTCTGTAGGCCTAGTCTAGGCTAATGCCCGGATGGTTTCCACAATATGAGCCACGACTGCTTCCTTCCCACTATCCTTTCCACTACCCATAAAAACCTTCATCTCATCATCCCATCATCTCATTAATCATTCATACGACGCCAATAGATCTTGGTGATCATTACAGTGCGTCGTTAAAACCAAATATAAAAAAAAAAAAAAAAAAAAAGAATGGATATTACTCAGCAATACTTTAATCCAGAATATACTTATTATTCAATTGAATTCAAATGTAGATGGAATATAACAGAATATATAGCTTCATATCATTTTGTTGAAAGACCAAGAGAAAAAAACAAAAAATCATCAAAAATTCATCAACCAAAGATCATCATAATGATCTTTCAACAATTCGGTCCTCTGCCAATATTTGGTGTCCACCCATTACTTCTGATTATTCCATGTCCAAACCAAACCTGAACAAAAAAATTTGCCGACAAAATGTTTTTGAATTGCCAAAGAACGAATGTTCTGCCAAAGAACGTTCTTTCGAAAGAACAGTTCTTCGTAAATATCAGTTTTCATGAAAATAACGTTAAATAAAGTTTGTTTTAAAACAAATAATTTTTTAATAAATGAAAAAAATCAGAAATCCATGCATTTTGCCAACTTTCGACATATTCAGGTTGTGATACGTTGGACTTTGGAGTATTATGTAATTTACCATTTTGAACTAATTTGACTAATTCAATCAATTTGAAAATATGCAACATTCAAGTATGTCAATATTCGTGCAGATTTATTTCATGACCCAATGTGACCATGGGTGATTGTTCATTGACAATAACTTGTGATGGATAACTGATTAGTATCACTATTATTAGGACATTTTTTTTTCTTTTTTTTTTATATTGAGTTTTAACGATGCACTATACTTTTTTTTTTTTAAACATTGAAACTTGATACAGAATCATTGTTCCCCAATTAAGGCTATGGATGAAAGATAGGATCGTTTGGACGGGGCACCACAAGGGCGATCTTACCACCCCAAAGATGATGGCACTATACTGATGGCTACGATATATTAGCGTCGGTGGATGATGAATGAGATGATAGGATGATGAGATGAAAGGTTATTTTATTAGGTGTTTTGGATGGTGGGAAAGAGTCGGTCAAGGCCTGTTGCTAAGGAACTATCCCAGTATCAACCTGAATGACAGAGGGAAACCCCGGAAAACCCCTGTCAGGATGGTCGACCATGGCGGGAATCAAACCCCGGTCTCCCGAATGATGGTTCAGTGTGTTAACACTTGGCCACACGTCTCAGTGACATTGTTGTTATTTCATCAACTCTTTTGATGACCTTATCCAAGAATAATAATACAGTGGGACCTCTAAAGGTAGGTTCATAGAGCCACTGCATTTTTGCCGGCCGGCAATCTTGTCGGGTGCCGTTGGACGTCAAATGATTTGTACCGTTCATACTACCACGCAAACTATCGCCGACTCAAGGCAATTATATATCAAATCGATGCGATAACCATGGCAACGTCGATAGTGATCGAGCTTGACAGTTGATAGTTCGTACGCAGAACACACAGTTCGAGTGTAAACGTGGCCATGATGTCGTCTACGTCATCACGGCAAGTCTGTCGTCCGGCAAAATGTTCAACTTCATTCAACTTTCAAGGCCACAGTGAACGACAAGCCCGGCAAGTCTGTGATTGGCTCATTCATTTTGACGGCACGGCAAATTCGTGTTGCCGTGGCTCTATGAACGTACCTTTAGTACGTTTTTCAGGGGACCAGACTGAAAAAATGTAATGATGTGAAAAACTTATTAAAGGAACTATTTAACATGAGGAGCATGGGTGGGATCGAAGAGTATAACTTATAAATAATAGTGAATGTATAAACGAGAAACTAATACACGAGGTTCCACTGTATAGTCTTCTATATTACGAGGATCAAGATTTTTCTTAGAGAACTTTAATTCAGTATTTTATACCACATTCAGAAACCATTCTAATGAGAACTCAAACTGGAATGTCAATGATATAGAGATCGGTTGTGCATACCGGCGACAATCTTAGACGTCATCAAGCCCACCACTTCACCAAGCGCATTTCTCAAAGTGCATTTCACAAGTGCATCCACAGTGACTGATTGCACTTGCCACTTGATGGTCGCACCGCAGGCCTTTTTTCCGCGCTTGATGTGCGTCTGTGAAGAGTTGTAAGCGTCATCCTGATTCGTGCTGAGGTCTAGACGCAATTCTTCTGCCTCGTGCTGACTGTAATGGCAGGTGAAGGTCTGAGAACGACTCCTGAGAATACTGGGCTTCAGGGACATTTTCAGACCACCTGTTACAGAAATACGGTCAGAAAAAAAATTTAACCATGGATATGTATTAACAAGATATGTTACTCTATAGGAAGGCGTACATATTTGTGTCTTGGCAGTAGCTTCACAATGCTTTGAGAACTGGGGAGTTTCCGCTATATTCGACATATATTAGTGATAATACCAGGCATACGCGTTATGTGTTTCCGCGTTGGTGGATGAGCTGGAACATATCAACTTATCTTTGGATTGGCTATTATATATATATATACACCTTGAGATCCAAACCATTACATCACTGCCATCTTATTTTCCATTAATAATTTATATGATCATCAAGAAGGCTTTGTTTTAATCATTTACAATCAAGTGGTGACACTTGTTGCTTTGATTTAATAGGTATCTTAATAGCTTTGAATAATTAACACAAATAACTTTATATATTTTTTTACATCGAAACAGCTGATCCGATTTGAGTGAAAGTTCGGAATAATGTGTATCATTATCAGATTGAAATTCCCTGAGAATTTGAATCCTCCTCAGATGAAATATTTTACACGAATGTGTTCCTCTGGGTTATTCTAATGAGATTTTTGAAAACTTTGGAATGAGTTTTCTCAGAAGTGGTTCAACCGATCGTGCCTCAAAACTATACAGCATCAAGTCAGATAGGGTTTCATGTGTGTGCCAAGTTTCATCATGATCTGAATTTCTGTTTGACCTGTAGAGCGCGAAAAAAAAAAAAAAAAAAAAACCACATTCGATTTTTCAAGTACAGTGAAATTGAGCCTTCGCTACGCTCATTCAATAAGATGCCTTGATTAGATTCCATATCACACTTATTAGTGATTGA
>OZ023329.1:6235191-6272691 GCA_964007535.1 Brachyptera risi
TATATATATATATATATATATATATATATATATATATATATATTTATATATATATATATATATAAATATATATATATATATATATATATATATATATATATATATATATATATATATATATATATATATATATATATATATATATATATATATATATATATATATATATATATATATATATATATATATATATATATATATATATATATATATATATATATATATATATATATATATATATATATATATATATATATATATATATATATATATATATATATATATATATATATATATATATATATATATATATATATATATATATATATATATATATATATATATATATATATATATATATATATATATATATATATATATATATATATATATATATATATATATATATATATATATATATATATATATATATATATATATATATATATATATATATATATATATATATATATATATATATATATATATATATATATATATATATATATATATATATATATATATATATATATATATATATATATATATATATATATATATATATATATATATATATATATATATATATATATATATATATATATATATATATATATATATATATATATATATATATATATATATATATATGTATATGTATATATGTGTATTTATATCAGTGTCGGCTCGACAATACAAATTCGGGTCCATGGCCTCGCGCCCGAAAGGGGTGGATGGGTGTCTGATCAGGTAGGTGCCCCCTGGGACCTTATTCACTAGATCCTGACTAGACATTTTTCAATTAGTTTCAACGTATATCATCATATTGAACTAACAGATGCGTTACCATTATGTCCATGTATGTCGTTTGTCCACATATTCTAGATGAAAAGAAATGCGAATGTATGGGGTAATATAGACGTAGACTTCAAAATTTTAGTTAGCCAGAATCAATTAACTACATCACCGTGCTCTTTTCAAGTTGTGAATGATTAGTTTTGTAAATAACGATGATAATAACGACGAGGGTATAGTTTCTGGGAGTTGAGCGTAGAAAGCGGCTACCCGTAGTGGCCAAATTTGAGAGGTGCTATCGGCATTTGTGACTTTCTATCAGTCCTCGTATTCTATGAATCAAATTCCATTTCATTCACATCACTGGATGGAATAAATGTTCTTATTCAAATACCATTGTCATTGAATGACATATTGTTTCAGAGTTTCATTCTCTTGAAACAGTAATTTGGCAAAATCAGTCTTGTTATCACGGTGAGGAACAATTCCTTAAAATTCATTTAGTTCCCGAAACATGTCGAATCGTATCGAAAATGGAGATTTTTGACAAATATCTCTGTTGGGCATGGCTCCTTTTCCTTGGATTCACCTCTAATATGCACACTTAGTTTTGTGGGCACACAATTAAGTGCTTGCCAGGGGTGCTAAAATAACACGAAACGACCCTACAGCTACAAATATTGGTTTTCGCACCATTTTCAATTGTATAAGTAAATTGAATCTGGCATCTAAACCTGATCTGGAACAACCTGAACCGTATGAAAAAAATAGTGTGATTCCAAAAAATTCCCTGTGGGGCAGAAGGGTGCCTTCCCCCCTTGCCCCCCGCGGGTCGCCGGCTTCGCAATAACAGGCTGTTGCATAACTTTTCATATGGCATTTTCTTCTCCAAACTAAAATCGCCCCCCCCCCCTCCCTCCTCTCCTCCCTTTCCATGAATATGACCTGGATCCGCCCCTGCAGTGGGTGAGTGGGTCATTATCTGACCCTGTGTACCTTGACCACTTCGGGCCGCCACCGATGTATATTCATGCTGGGCCCATATGTATAAGCCAGGTTGTACGAGCATACTCACTAGGACAGCCCGAACATGCGGCTACAGCCTCGCCCTCTCCCGAACATGTCTGGGTTTCAGCGCCCGACTCGTCCACGCAAGCACGTCTCCTTGTCTTATTGCCGTTCGAACATCCACTCCAACGACTCCAACCCGTCCACTGCGCAGCTAGCAAACACACCAGTATACCAGTCAAGAGGAACATTCACTCATTTCGAGCTCATCGAGACACTCTGATGACCAAGACCTATTGGTGTCGGTGAATAGTTTTGTTTTTTCATTGAACATTTATCATTATGCCAAACCAATTTTTATTATCAGAACAACAAATAGTATCTGAAACAAAACCTGGGAGTTTTTTCAATCACCACATTGACACTCAAATGAAATGAGAACAATAAGTAGAAAACCGGAAATAATTAAAAATAATAAGTTGTAATAATGAGAATGAAATAAGTTGGTTATTTGATCTTCTGAAAAATAATGATACCCACATAAGCCGAAGCTTGTGTGTTGGGAGAGGAGAAAGAATAAGTATGAATCAAACAATTCAATGACCTTGAATGGGTATAGGTTTTGATGGGAATAGTGATATGAGAATGCAAATACAGTATAACCTCTGTTATGAGTTTCTTGTTTGGACATTTATTACATTTATAAGTTTCATTTTTTGATCCAACCCATATGCTCCACATGTTGAATAGTTTCATTAATAAGTTTTCACGTTAATACATTTTTCTAGTCTGGTCCCCTGAAAAACGAATAAAAGAGGTTCCACTGTATTGAGAACCAAATTAGTGAAGCGGAACAAAAACATTGAGTACCTATTTCAAATTAGTGACAAAACAGAGAAAATTAATAATAAACTGACATACCATCACAACCAAACTTATGAAGAACTATTGAATGATGATTGAGATGAAGGGAAGACGAGATGAAGGGTTACTCTAACAAGTGGTTCCGAGTAGTGGAACTAAGAGTCGATCGTGGTGTTTTATTGAAGAACTAGTATGAGCCTGAACGACTGAGGGAAACCATGAGGAGTCTCTGTCAGGGTGGTCACATTATCCAGACCTATGCAGTTACCTCAGAACAGTACTGTTGTTCATCACACACAGTGTTGGGAGAAATTGAATAAAAAAGATCAACATTATTCCCTGAAGAACCAGTTGATCTGGTCTGTAACTAACCTTCAAGGTGTTGTTCCCTGAGAATTTCTGGAATACTCAAACTGATTAAATCGAGCATTTTTTTCTTGCCTAGCTAATATATTTTAATATATAATATAATATATAATATATAATAAATAATATATAATAAGATAATATAATATTATCTTTGTCCTAAAATTGGAGCACCCATAGTTCCCAAACACTCAAGAGATCTTGGTATTCGAGATCAAGGAGAAGAGAGAACAATTTCACCAATATTATGATGAAAAAATTTACAAAAGAATTGAAAAAATATTGTAAAAGTATTTGAATAATTTCCAACGTGGATTATGTGAAATTTTCAAGATTTTAAAAATGAACAAATGAAACAAAATCGCAGTAGGCCCAACAAATTGCAATAATGATTTTTGTCTATTCATTTATTCATTTTCATTTTAGTTCAAGTGGCTCACAATACAGAATAGAACATTTGTGAGTTAATCATATGGACTGTCAAGAAAAAAATGAAAGATTATGTTTCAAACACAACAAACCCGAACATATGAAAAGTATATACTTTTAGGTTACTTTGAATCGTTCTTTTGATATGGGACTAATTTTTGAGGTGGAGTGTACCAGAGTAAAAAAAAATTTAAAATACAAAAAAGAGCACTGAGAATAATTTTTAAAAAATGGAGAAGGTGTTCATGTAAATCAATTTATAGAGATGTCGGTGTTTTGACTTTACCAGGACTATATATTTATGAAACTATCTTGAACATATGACACAACCTGAATATTTTAAATCTGAACTCTGATAAACACCAGCACAACACACGTCAAAAGGAAACTATACGTAACATAGGCCATAGAACCATTTTGTTTGAACAGAACTGTACTTTTAAAGGAATATGTTATCATAATAATTCACCAAAGAATATTACCACAATTGAAAATGAGGGCATGTTTAAAATATCACTTGAAAACTTTTTAATACAAGAAGTAATATATTGTGAAAAGGATTTTATTGACACATGTAATCACCCATGAGTATATTTTTAATTTTGACTCAACTTGATATTTATAAATTGTGTCATACATTTTTTTTGTAACTGTTCCAATTTGAATATGTATGTTATATGTTTGTATTTGTTTTTGTATCTCCATGTATTATTTCTATGTACTGTATGTACATGAGAAGATTTAAAAAAAAAGAAAAACAAAAGATGAAAATATACATACATTGATATCTCACCTTGTGCTCCAGTGTGGCAACATGTTTGAAGCAGCGCCCAGGCGGCTATTACCAGAACCAATAGCTTCATCTCCACAGCTGCAACTGTAACTCATTATAATGCGATGATCATTATAAATAATACATTCGAAACAATTAAAAGTGTTCAATATTTACAAAATAATTCACCAATGACAAAAAAAAAATGGTTAATAATTCACTAATTCTATTTTGACAATTTTTTTTTAATGTTTGTCATATATATAAAACTAGAAAAACGCGTTATGTGTTGCCGCGTTGATGAATGAGCTGGAACATATCAACATATTTCAGGATTGGTTATATATATCCACCTTGAGATTCAAATGATTACCTCACTGCTCTCCCATTTCCTAATAAATTTCCTGTTCAATGATAATGAAGGAAAGGTCTTCTCTTAGTCGTTGTCAATTAATTGGTGACACTTGTTGCTTGGATTTAATTGGTATCTTGATGGAATTGGGTGATTTTGAAAAATAGGATTACGTATATTTTCACATCGAAACGGCTGATACGATTTGAGTGGAAGTTCGAAATAATGTGTGCTACTATAGTAGGCTTGTTTCAAGTGACGTCACCCATTGTTGAAAGAGAGAGACAACAATGTCCACCAGTTGGAATTGACCCATCAGAATGTTTGGTGGTCCACCAGTTCGCTGTGTTGCTATAGTAACGATTGTTCGTCATTTGCTACGTGACAGAAGCCTATAAGCTTCTGTCAAGTGACGTCACCCATTGTTGCAAGAGACAGACAGCAATGTCCACCAGTTGGAATTGACCAATCAGAATATTTGGTAGTCCACCAATTCGCTGTGTTACTATGGTAACGATTGTTTGTCATTTGTTACTTGACAGAAGCCTATATTAGAATGCCCTGATAATTTGACTTCTTCAGGAGGGAATATTTTTCACGAATAATTTTTTCTCTGGGTTATTCTTATATGATTTTTGAAAACCAGGAAATGTGTTTTCTCAGGAGTGGTTCAACCGATTGCGCCTCAAAAGTATACAAAATTGAATAATTAGATGAGGACACTTGTGTATGCCAAGTTTCAACTGATTTTCATCTCCGTTTGACCTGTAGAGTGCGGAAGAAGGAGAAGAAAAACATGTACTTTTTCTCGAGTATGGTGAAATTGAGTCTTCGCTTCGCTCATCCAATTATGTCACATTGACACTAAGAAAGTGGGCCTAACCCTCAAACTGAAAAATTAGGGATAATATGGAATGTATTTTTGTTTTGGTCATTGCCTTATTCATGGTTGTTCAAGTTGGAGTCCTACGGGATTTCAAACGTGAGATTTCAAACGTGAGATTTCAAACGTGAGATTTCAAAATTAGATTTCAAACGTGAGATTTCAAAATTAGATTTCAAACGTGAGATTTCAAACGTGTGATTTCAAACGTGAGATTTCCATCGTGTGATTTCAAAAGTGAGATTTCCAACGTGAGATTTCCAACGTGAGATCTCCAACGTGAGATTTCAAACATGAGATTTCAAACGTTAGATTTCAAAAGTGAGATTTCAAATGTGTGATTTCAAAAGTGAGATCTCAAACGTGTGATTTCAAACGAGTGATTTCCAACGTGAGATTTCCAACGTGAGATTTCCAACGTGAGATTTCCAACGTGAGATTTCAAACGTTAGATTTCAAACGTTAGATTTCAAAAGTGAGATTTCAAACGTAAGATTTCAAAAGTGAGATTTCAAACGTGTGATTTCAAACGTGTGATTTCCAACGTGAGATTTCAAACGTGAGATTTCCAAAGTGAGATTTCCAACGTGAGATTTCCAACGTAAGATTTCCAACGTGAGATTTCAAAAGTGAGATTTCAAACGTGAGATTTCCAACGTAAGATTTCCAACGTGAGATTTCCGACATGAGATTTCCAACGTGAGATTTCCAACGTGAGATTTCAAACTTGAGTTTTCAGAAAAATGGAGTCACTTGAGGTAGCTTAACGCTCGACTTCAGTTGAATAAGACCACACCGATTTGTGCATTCTTCTCAGATGATTCCATTCAGAATTATTGTTCTCAGTTTCAAACCATTCAGAATTATTGTTCTCAGTTTCAAACCATTCAGAGAAGTGATATGAAATACTGTCGATCCGTAAGAAACATTCACAATATGTCTTGTGTTATTCGTCTGTATAGCTGTGGGCTTTAAAGCGATGACAGAAATATCGAGTGTTGCTGTTTCATACTAGGAAAACGCGGGATGCGCGTTGTTAGACGAGCTTAGGGGTATAGAAATCTAGAATGAAAAATAATTTGTCAACCCAATCTACATCTACAGACCTTGGATCACTCCAAACGTTCAAAAACCTTACGAGAATCAGTTATGTCACGGCCTTCCTCTTCATTCATTTCAATCGTTTTGAATTAATTGGTGACACTTGTTGCTATAGATTTAATTGGTTCCCGTAATAGCCTAAATTGATGGGAAAATGCTTTATAAATGCGTTTTCTTCGTTATTTCTCATCCGATTGATGCGAAAAATCTCTCAAAATGTGCTTAATAGTTTCCTTTATATTCGGCGAAAATTTGAGAGGTCTTGAAAAATTTTGATTTTTCAAGTATTTTCCTCCGGGTTATTCTAATGGGGATTTTTGAAATTTCTAAAATTCATAAAAAAAAAGTTACCACCCGATAATGCCACAAAACTATACAGATCTAAGTTAGATGAGGAACCATGACGAAAAAAAGTTTGAAGTTGATAGCTGTAGCCGTTTGACCTGTGGAGAACCGACAAAAAAACATGAAAAAAACATAAAAACGAACACCAATTTTTTTCAGTATGTCAAATTGAATCCTCGCTAAAGCTCGTCTGACAACTGATCTTTCCATCTTTGTTATTATCTAATATGAGTACTAGGAAAACGCGGGATGCGCGTTGTTAGACGAGCTTAGGGGTATAGAAATCTAGAATGAAAAATAATTTGTCAACCCAATCTACATCTACAGACCTTGGATCACTCCAAACGTTCAAAAACCTTACGAGAATCAGTTATGTCACGGCCTTCCTCTTCATTCATTTCAATCGTTTTGAATTAATTGCTGACACTTGTTGCTATAGATTTAATTGGTTCCCGTAATAGCCTAAATTGATGGGAAAATGCATTATAAATGCGTTTTCTTCGTTATTTCTCATCCGATTGATGCAAAAAATCTCTCAAAATGTGCTTAATAGTTTCCTTTATATTCGGCGAAAATTTGAGAGGTCTTGAAAAATTTTGATTTTTCAAGTATTTTCCTCCGGGTTATTCTAATGGGGATTTTTGAAATTTCTAAAATTCATAAAAAAAAAAGATACCACCCGATAATGCCACAAAACTATACAGATCTAAGTTAGATGAGGAACCATGACTAAAAAAAGTTTGAAGTTGATAGCTGTAGCCGTTTGACCTGTGGAGAACCGACAAAAAAACATAAAAAAAACAAATAAAAAAAAAAAAAAAAAAAAAAAAAACATAAAAACGAACACCAATTTTTTTCAGTATGTCAAATTGAATCCTCGCTAAATCTCGTCTAATTAGTTAGACGAGCTTTAGCGAGGATTCAATTTGACATACTGGAAAAAATTGGTGTTCGTTTTTATGTTTTTTTTTGTTTGTTTTTTGTTTGTTTTTTTATGTTTTTTTGTCGGTTCTCCACAGGTCAAACGGCTACAGCTATCAACTTCAAACTTTTTTTCGTCATGGTTCCTCATCTAACTTAGATCTGTATAGTTTTGTGGTATTATCGGGTGGTATCTTTTTTTTTTATGAATTTTAGAAATTTCAAAAATCCCCATTAGAATAACCCGGAGGAAAATACTTGAAAAATCAAAATTTTTCAAGACCTCTCAAATTTTCGCCGAATATAAAGGAAACTATTAAGCACATTTTGAGAGATTTTTTGCATCAATCGGATGAGAAATAACGAAGAAAACGCATTTATAATGCATTTTCCCATCAATTTAGGCTATTACGGGAACCAATTAAATCTATAGCAACAAGTGTCAGCAATTAATTCAAAACGATTGAAATGAATGAAGAGGAAGGCCGTGACATAACTGATTCTCGTAAGGTTTTTGAACGTTTGGAGTGATCCAAGGTCTGTAGATGTAGATTGGGTTGACAAATTATTTTTCATTCTAGATTTCTATACCCCTAAGCTCGTCTAACAACGCGCATCCCGCGTTTTCCTAGTATTTGCAACAAAATAATGTTGTCTGCATTGTGTAATTAGACGACCTTCAGCGAGGATTCGATTTCATACTGAAAAAAATTGGTATTCGTTTTTATGTTGTTTTTTTAATGTTTTTTTGTCGGTTCTCCACAGGTCAAACGGCTGAAGCTATCAACTTCGAACTTTTTTTCATCATGGTTCCTCATATAACTTAGATCTGTATAGTTTTGTGGCATTATCGGATGATAACTTTTTTTTATGAATTTTAGAAATTTCAAAAATACCCATTAGAATAACACAGCGGAAAAAAACATATTTTTATTTTCAAAAAAATTAAAATTTGTGTCAAGTTGAGTTACATTTTGATACATATTTCTGAAAACTTTCAGCTTGATCAGGTGAGCTATTTCGAAGAAAATTTATAAAATGTGCTAAATTGATACCACTCGAAGCAGTTTTTACCCATTTCTAACTCGAATGTCACCCAATTGGCGAATGTAGGCAAAAGTTTGGCAAAGAAGTCGACATACTATTACTATCTGCTCGTCTAACAACGCATATATGGCGTTTTCCTAGTAGTTACAATTGCAATAGTACTAGGAAAACGCTATATACGCGTTGTTAGACGAGCGGAAAGTATTAGTATGTCGACTTCTCCGCCAAACTTTTGCCTGAATTCGCCAATTGGGTGACATTTAAGTTACTAGGAAAACGCGGGATGCGCGTTGTTAGACGAGCTTAGGGGTATAGAAATCTAGAATGAAAAATAATTTGTCAACCCAATCTACATCTACAGACCTTGGATCACTCCAAACGTTCAAAAACCTTACGAGAATCAGTTATGTCACGGCCTTCCTCTTCATTCATTTCAATCGTTTTGAATTAATTGGTGACAATTTTTGCTATAGATTTAATTGGTTCCCGTAATAGCCTAAATTGATGGGAAAATGCTTTATAAATGCGTTTTCTTCGTTATTTCTCATCCGATTGATGCAAAAAATCTCTCAAAATGTGCTCAATAGTTTCCTTTATATTCGGCGAAAATTTGAGAGGTCTTGAAAAATTTTGATTTTTCAAGTATTTTCCTCCGGGTTATTCTAATGGGGATTTTTGAAATTTCTAAAATTCATAAAAAAAAAAGTTACCACCCGATAATGCCACAAAACTATACAGATCTAAGTTAGATGAGGAACCATGACGAAAAAAAGTTTGAAGTTGATAGCTGTAGCCGTTTGACCTGTGGAGAACCGACAAAAAAACATAAAAAAAAAAAAAAAAAAAAAAAAAAAAAAAAAAAAAAAAAACATAAAAACGAACACCAATTTTTTTCAGTATGTCAAATTGAATCCTCGCTGAAGCTCGTCTAATAAATAGGTATAAAAACTGCTTCGAGTGGTACCAATATAGCACATTTCATGTGTTTTTTTCAAAATGGCCCACCCGATCAAGCTGATAATATTTAGAAATGTGTATCAAGATGTAATTCAACTTCACACGAAATTTCATTACTTTTTGAAAATAAAAATATTTTCATTTTTTTCCGCCGTGTTATTCTAATGTGTATTTTTGAAATTTCTATGATTCATAAAAATAAAAGTTATCACCCGATAATGCCACAAAACTATACAGATCTAAGTTAGATGAGGAACCATGATGAAAAAAAATTTGAAGTTGATAGCTGTAGTCGTTTGACCTGTGGAGAACCGACAAAAAAACACGAAGAAAAAAAAAAAAAAAACGAACACTAATTTTTTTAGTATGTCAAATTGAATCCTCGCTAAAGCTCGTCTAACAATCAAAATACCAAATACATCTTCATCGGTTCATCCAAGCAAAAATCCAGTATTTGTATGAATTACCTGCTCGTATTCTGTAAAGATTCCTCGGCTGGGTAGATTGTTGATATGTGAGTGTGGCTTGTCTTCAACTAGCAACCTCTCGCTTCAGATGTCGACTTCGACTGCATCAAGGCCTCGGCTGGGTAGATTGTTGACATGTGAGTGTGGCTTGTCTTCAACTAGCAACCTCTCGCTTCAGATGTCGACTTCGACTGCATCAAGGCCTCGGCTGGGTAGATTGTTGATATGTGAGTGTGGCTTGTCTTCAGCAACTAGCAACCTCTCGCTTCAGATGTCGACTTCGACTGCATCAAGGCCTCGGCTGGGTAGATCGTTGATATGTGAGTGTGGCTTGTCTTCAACTAGCAACCTCTCGCTTCAGATGTCGACTTCGACTGGCTCCGACTGCATCAAGGCCTCCTCGCGGCTGCGCACAGATCTCAGTAATACGAGCCTGCCAGGCCAGGCGGCTGCTTACCATGCAGATAGACGGCGCTCAAGCTGCAAGTACTCACTGATAGGAGACGAGAATATTCTACACAGTTATCTCTGAAGCTAGACAACAATGCAAACTGAGGCTTTTTTTTCTAAACTTGATACAAAATCATTGTTCCCCATTAGGGCTATGGATGAAAGATATAGGATCGTTTGGACGGGACACCACGAGGGCGATCTTACCACCACAGAGGATAATTGATAATAAAATAATTCGTTCAACAAAAAATTAAATCTTGATTTGATAAAGCCAAAGGGTGGAAATATAATTCAAAAATGCACAGGGGGAGAAAATCGTGAATCTTCTTCTTCTTCTTCTTCTTCTTCTTCTTCTTCTTATATAATTAATACCTTATGATATTGATAAAAGTAAAACTGAAATCGAAGAAATACAATAACAAAAGCAGAAACAATAATCGACAACAATGAACTGAAGTTATTTCACGACTGTACTTATCTTGCTAATTGAAATCGATTGAAAGAATTAGAATTTTTGATGGTCTCAATTGGAATCAATTTTAGAATAAAATGTTTTTCCAAATTGAACTTCAGGATTACTTGAGAAGCTGGAATCATCTGAAAATTGAAGTTCAAAATTAATTGAACCTATTTTCATTCATTATTATCATTTATCACCATCATCATTGTTGTTGTTTATCAATAGATTCACTTATAATCTTTACTAATAAAATCATGGGAGGGAGAACGTACGTGCGTGTGTCCATCCGTCCATCCGTCCATCCGTCCATCCGTCCATCCGTCCATCCGTCCATCCGTCCATCCGTCCATCCGTCCGTCCGTCCGTCCATTATATGAAACCTGGTAGAGTGGGGGTTCCGAGTGCTGAGACGGGCGTTAGTGCCGGATAGGGGTAGTGGGATGGGGAGTTGGGGGAAACCGGTTTTACCAAGGCTGGTCTATCACAACTTTGGTTAATGGTGAGGGGGCGGGGGGGGGGGGGGGGGGAGAGGAAGAGAAGGCGAACCATTTACTTCGTCATTTCGTTAGAAGCACACAATGCTGTTTTATACTGGAAAAAATAGTATTGTGCAACGGTAGTGTTGGTTTAGACCGATCCCATTCACGCATTACATCCCGTAGAAAGCTACACAGCAAAGGAGTCACACATATAGAAATTTTGAAACTCATCTCATTCTACTGTTGTTGGAGTACAGTGTACGTAATAACTTATTTCCATATATTTTTCCGCCATTTGTACTACCTATTTGATTTTGTTGTAAAGAGTAATTTGGTAATACAAATTATTATTATTAGCATTATTAGTAGCATTACTCATTTCCCTACAACCACACAATGTCATTTCAATATATATTGGTTACTGCAAGCTCGAATACCCAAGCATAGATCACTTATTGATGAGCGTAGCGAAGTCTCCATCTCACTCTTATAGGGCTTTGTCTGTGTGTTTTTTTTTTGTTTGTAAGCACTCCACAGGTCGCAAGGGTTGACTGATGAACATGAAACTTTTTTTGTACACGCAAACTCTTCCAACTTAGAACTGTATAGTTTTTGGAATGAATCGGTCGGACCAATTTTGAGAAAAATCATCTCAAAGTTTCTAAAAACCCCATAAGATTTGGCTGGGCGGAAAATGTTGAGAAATAAAATCTCTCCAAATGGGATGAAATTGTCTCTGAATGTGTATACATAGATTTTACACATTAATACGATTTTTTGAGAAATTCTGATCAGTCGTTTTGAAGAAAAAAAATAAAATGACTGATAATATTCATAAAATATATTATAAAAATTGTGACAGAATTAAGTTGTCGAGATTCACTGCTTTCTAGATTCAAGAGTTGACCAACAATGAAGTATTTTTTATATGCGTCAAGGTGTGTAGAATACCAGAGTCAATGAAGTGGCAAGAGTAGAACTACTTTAACAACTTTTATAGCTTATTCAGATATCAAGGTGTGTAGAATACCATAGTCGATAAAGTAGCAAATCTAGGACTGTTATTATACCTTATTCAGATATCTCGCTCATCTTACAACGCATATTTCGCGTTTGACTAGTTACTGAAATGATTGAGTGACTACGACACACTTCACCTTAGTCCCATCATCAATATATACTGAAACCGCAACCCACTAACACGTTTGGAACTCCACATCACTTAATTCATGATCGCGGCCCGTCGTATACGACGGGCTCAGTCTGCTAGTATCATATAATGTGATGAGCCACATTTATAAGTCAGTAAGTTGATTAAGTTGATAGAGTGGTAAGATCGCCCTTGAGGTGCCCCGTCCAAACGATCCTATCTTTCATCCATAGCCTTAATTGGGGAACAATGATTTTGTATCAAGTTTCGATGTTATTAAAAAAAAAAAAAGAGTAAGTTAATAATTTTAAACTGCTAACCATTCCGATTTCCTGAGAAGATGGTGAAAGGAATGATCGAATGGATAAATAAATAAAAATCAATTTTGTATTGAATGCAAGAACAGAGAAAAAGTAAGAAAGAATGTAATTTCAAGAATGAGTAGAAGAAGAAGCTCAAGTTGATAGAAAGTTCCAAGAGTTTGCACTCTACTGTGGAAGTTTCAATTGTTTTCCAACCCTGGCATTATAGTACCTCAACATGCATTATTGTTTATTGAATGAGTTATCTTATTTGTAATTATTCTT
The DNA here is from genome assembly GCA_964007535.1 of Brachyptera risi. Lineage (NCBI taxonomy): Eukaryota > Metazoa > Arthropoda > Insecta > Plecoptera > Taeniopterygidae > Brachyptera > Brachyptera risi. Next base: position 6,248,628 of record OZ023329.1, read on the forward strand.
TGGGGTGGTAAGATCGCCCTTGTGGTGCCCCGTCCGAACGATCCCATCTTGCATACATTGCCCTAATTGGGGAAAAATGAGTTTGTTTCAAGTTTCGATGTCATTAGAAAAAAAAAGAATATAAGTATGAGTTATATAAGATCAGTACATATTTGGAAAAATCATTTATATTCAACTAATTGATTTCCCCCCCCCCTCTCCTTCCCCAACCTCTTTCCCTTTCCCAAATAGAATTCAATTTTTGATGAGCGTAGCGAAGTCTCCATCCCACTCTTATAGGGCTTTGTCTGTGTGTTTTTTTTTTTGTTTTTTTTTTTTTTTGTTTGTAAGCACTCCATAGGTCGCAAGGGTTGACTGATCAACATGAAACTTTTTTTGTACACGCAAACTCATCCAACTTAGAACTGTATAGTTTTTGGGATGAATCGGTCGGACCGATTTTGAGAATCATCATCTCAAAGTTTCTAAAAACCCCATAAGATTTGGCTGGGCAGAAAATGTTGAAAAATAAAATCTCTCCAAATGGAATGAAATTTTCTCTAAATGTGTATACATGGATTTTACACATTATTACGATCTTTTAAGCAATTCTGATCAGTCGTTTTGAAGAAAAAAAATAAAATGTCTGATAATATTCATAAAATATATCATAAAAATTGTGACAGAATTAAGTTGTCGAGATTCACTGCTTTCTAGATTCAAGAGTTGACCAACAATGAAGTATTTTTTATATGCGTCAAGGTGTGTAGAACACCAGAGTCAATGAAGTGGCAAGAGTAAAACTACTTTAACGACTTTAATAGCTTATTCAGATATCAAGGTGTGTAGAATACCAGAGTCGATAAAGTAGCAAGGGTAGAACTACTTTAAGGACTTTTATACCTTATTGAGATATCTCGCTCATCTTACAACGCATATTTCGCGTTTGACTAGTTAAAGCATCACACCTTACTTGGCTTTATTGATGAGCGTAGCGAAGTCTCCATCCCACTCTTATAGGGCTTTGTCTGTGTGTGTTTTTTTTTTTTTTTTTTTTTGTAAGCACTCCACAGGTCGCAAGGGTTGACTGGTCAACATGAAACTTTTTTTGTACACGCAAACTCATCCAACTTAGAACTGTATAGTTTTTGGGATGAATCGGTCGGACCGATTTTGAGAATCATCACCTCAAAGTTTCTAAAAACCCCATAAGATTTGGCTGGGCGGAAAATGTTGAAAAATAAAATCTCTCCAAATGGAATGAAATTTTCTCTAAATGTGTATACATAGATTTTACACATTATCACGATTTTTTAAGCAATTCTGATCAGTCGTTTTGAAGAAAAAAAATAAAATGACTGATAATATTCATAAAATATATCATACAAATTGTGACAGAATTAAGTTGTCGAGATTCACTGCTTTCTAGATTCAAGAGTTGACCAACAATAAAGTATTTTTCATATGCGTCAAGGTGTGTAGAATACCAGAGTCAATGAAGTGGCAAGAGAAGAACTACTTTAACGACTCTTATAGCTCATTCAGATATCAAGGTGTGTAGAATACCAGAGTCGATAAAGTAGCAAGGATAGAACTACTTCAAGGACTTTTATACCTTATTCAGATATCTCGCTCATCTTACAACGCATATTTCGCGTTTTAGTAGTTATAGTTTATATTTTATAACACATCTCTCATTTTAGTACCTCATAGCTTCAGTTTTTTGTTTGTTATTTCATAAATTGTTACTTTTTCTTGATTAATTATTCTGAGTCAATAAAAGCAGCCATTGTTTGGTAATGGCGGATTTGTGTCTGTCACGACGAGGTTCACGATGAGAAACACAACTATACTTTCAAAAGCGTTGATGAAGTTGAAATTCCTTTTATTTTTGCGGTATAAGAATACATCATTGCGTGTTCATAAACTACCCACGAAGCATGATTCAGGAATATCTGTGGTATAAGTACAGAAAAATACGATGTACATGAAGTGTAAATTATGGTGAAACGGAAAAAAAATGATGGTATAAGCAATAAACATTAATATAATGATGATAATAATGATAAAATTATTTGATAATTGATTTAAAAGTCATATGTATCTTAATGTATTGTGTATCAAATAAATAATGATAATAATATTAATGATGATGAAAGAATCATGACAATAATGATAATAATAATGATTATTATTATTTTTTTTCTTTCATTCGTGTTCTCACAAAGATTTCAGTACAATTTCGTAGACCCGTAAAGTCACAAAAAGTTGACTTGTCTGCGGGTCTACTAACATTTTATACATAAGAAAAACAAATTATACAAATAAGTATATCAAGTCTGAACACTTACGCACGTACATTTTGATAATAATGATGAAAATATCAATTATAATAAAAAAATAATAATAATAATAAAATAATCATAATGATAAGAATCCACATTTTGAAATCATAATATTTTTTAATAATAATAATAATAATGATAATAATAATAATGATATCGTTTCTTGTCACTTAGATCCATTACCATTATATCACAATATTTGGTCGGACATTTTGTTTTCTAAAATATGATAAAATAACATTCAAATGTGTGGTAATAAAGAGATGTGTATAATAAATATGTGAAAATGGTTATAAATGGCGAATTAGTTGGGGCTTAACAGGTTGAAGGATATTCTGAAGTTTGAAGGGTGTTATAGTGTATTGAAGGGTTGTTCATTTTTATAGTTTGATTCATCATTAATAATAATAATGATAATGATTTTTTATTTCCTCATCAGATTGCATGCACAATATTGAGCATCGTCACATCGTCAATATGCTAGAATATGAGACGCAAATAACAGAAAGATACAAATGTAGTGAATATCACACTTAATTGAAACAGAATTCACAAACAATTACACACTCACACTCAAGCAGAAAAGTCACCTGGAATCATACGCACACCATCCACACTACATTTAGAATGTTAGAAAGGTAATTACTGGTATATTGGAATTTCAATCTTTGTCTGCCAAAAAACCATTTATAGAATAAAAACACTTCTGTATTAGATACGATTTTAGAGCCAGCTTGAATTTTATTCCCAGCTGATTCATGAGCCCGCATCTTAGACAGATTTACAGGGTGCACTTTCGCCACACATATCTCAAGAACTACAAACACTACGGACTTGCGGTAAAATGAAATATATAAACAATACCCTAACAATTAGTTATGCCTAATCGAAAATTGAAGAATAATTTTATTATGGAGCAATAATTGAGTCAAAATGTGCCCAATTTGATGGTTTTCATTGCTTAATTCCTGGTTACCAAATAATAGTAGAGATAAATTACAAACGCACATCCTTAAGTTCAACTTTGCTCATTAATATTTGAAATTTTGATTTGCCTTTCATTATACAGTTTTCCCAATTTCCATGGTCAAAATGTGTAATGTAACTAGATTTTGTCCAAATTATGGAATGAAAAACTCCCCCATCTAGCGGTGGTTACTGGAACTCTTCCAATATTATCCTTTTTTCACTTTTCAACCCACAATCAAAATTTTAAACGCACATCGAACTTGGGTAGAGCATTTCGAAGAGAAACATGCTCAGCTTTTGGATCATAGTCCTCTATAATTATCTTGAAAGGAGTATAATAACATTAATGGTCACACATGTTTTTAGAAAGTGTCTGAAAGTGTGTAATTTCCTCGTGATGACATCATTTCACATGTTATAACCCAGCTTTTGGGGGGGTTCATGAGGATAGTCAAAATATACATTCGTCACACGGTCGTTTTTTTTAAATTTATTGTCACAAATTAAACTGAACAATGCAATAACACAATCACCATCAAATAAGTGTGTTTTGAACATTGATTCAAGACTATTATTAATTAGTCAACATCCAACTATACGAAGGTTTTTGTATCAAATAGGTTTATACACTTCATCACAAATAAATAAATTCACCTCGATTTAATATCGTATTTATTGATTTCAATGAGCTGGTGAACATGTTTTTTATTGACGGTGGTAATTTGTTATAAAGTTTAATGTTGATGAAATTTGAGTTTTTTCGAGCAAATTTTGTACTTAAGTGATTAATATGGATATTTGTTATCGTCTTTGTTTTGCGAGTGTACAGTGTGTACATCTTGACCTTGAACCACAGACGATCGCTCATCTGTGCTTGAACCATTCATTATTATTATTGAATGAGCGAAGCGAAGACTCAGGATTACAGAGTAGGCCTACTCAAAAGCTTCCCAAGCACTACATATAGATATGCCTACATCGCTCACCCCACAACGCATGTGTTGCGTTTTCCCTGTGTGATTGATCTGAGTATATGTTGAACATGGTTTTAAACATTGGAGAGAAACATGGATTCCTGAAAGTTGTAACCTGTTTTATTTATTTTTTTGTTTTTTTTAATAACATTGAAACTTGATACAAAATCATTGTTCCCCAATTAAGGCTAAGGATGAAAGGTAGGATCGTTTGGACGGGGCACCACAAGGGCGATCTTACCACCCCATTTTGATTACTTGAAACTAATGAACTTCAACACCAAGTCTGCGCTGTCTGTGACCATAATTTTTCGCCATTGATAAAAGTCTTAGTAGTAGAAGTGTTCATTCCTTTATTTCCTTCATTTTTTATTCACCCTATTTCGAGGAAATCGGTACATGATTCACACATTTTACAATATAACGTATGAATAGCATTTGTGACATCACCATCACCGGGTTGCGAATATAAGGCTGCTTCACATGTTGCCTACCGGCTTGATTGCAGACGTTCGGGGCCCAAGTTGGCAACGGAAAACCAATCATCGTGTCAACATACTAGAGTGGTCGAGACTTGAACGAAATGTGCTTCGTTAACAAACAGACGGCGGATTGGGGTAGGAAGTGTCAGTTTGACTTTTCTGAAAGATAATTTTACCCTATATCACCTAAATAAAACTGACAAGGAAAATTTTGGGTTTCTAACCCTTTTTGGGCCCAAAATATGGTTTTTGATGGCGTTTTGCCGAAACCATCATAACTTTTGCTGTATCTAGCACAGGACCGTGAACAAAAAACTGTGGGACAGCTTCGACAATTAGCTACAATTTGGCTGATTCAAACATTCAATTTGTGTTAACACAAATACACAAAATCAAAACAATACGGCAAAAACGGGGGTACGAGTTTTTTTGATAATTTAGAACTTGTCATAACTTCTACACTTATCGCGCTAGAAACGTCCCACTTTGCCAAAAACTACTTCCATGTGTAAAGACGACATTCACGTTCCAACATTTTACATATCTACCATAGCATTAACGCAAAAAAATATTAAAAACCCTTGTGTAATCATCGAACAAGCCGGGCGGACGACGGCAAGCAGCTTGACGGACCGCCCACTCAGTCAATGCGCGCTGCTGATTGGCTGTCGCGCAGTCCTGCACCCACTGGATGAAAGCGTGCTATAGTTTCAGTATACTACCTATTTATATTTAGTAATATCTCATCACATTGTTAAGATTTATTCTAATCACTTATTTTATTAGATGAGCGTAGCGAAGTCTCCATCCCACTCTTATAGGGCTTTGTCTGTGTGTGTTTTTTTTCTTTCCTTTGTTTGTTTGTGGACACTGCACAGGTCGCAGGGTTCGACTGATCAACATGAAACTTTTTTTGTACGGGCCAACTTTTACAACTTAGAACTGTATAGATTTTGGAATGAATCGGTCGATTAGATTCTGAGAAATATCATGTCAAAGTTTTTAAAAACCCCGTAAAGTTAGGCTGAGTGAGAAAATTTGAAAAAATGAAACCTCTCCGAAAAAAATGAAATTTTCTCTGAGTGTTCAAACATAAATGATACACATAACCACCATGTTGTAAGCAATTCAAACCAGCCGTTTTGAAGAAAAAATTCAAATAACTGTTTTTATACATCAAATATATGGAAATGAGCCAAGATTCACTGCTTCCTAGATTCGATATTTGCCCAAGCTTTAAATATTCTCCATATTCGTCAAGGTGTGTAGAATACCAGAGAAGATAAAGTAGCAATTAAATGAAGGACAAAGTGTGTAGAATACCAGAGTCGATAAAGTAGCAAATGTAGGACTGTTATTACACCTCATTCAGATATCTCGCTCATCTTACAACGCATATTTCGTGTTTGCCTAGTATTATTACATTTGCATAAGTCAGTTCCTACTACTGTTATAATTATTTTTGAAAATGTGATACAAAATCCTTATCTATAGAAATACGATTAATACAGAATACTGTGTGGCCAATCTGATGTATAACGGGCTCGTTGAAACAACCTGTTTCGGAGTAACCACAGTTACAGTTCATCGTGCAAGGTGATGATATTTTTCTACACTGACATCTATTTGTCCTGCAACCAGTCTTACAATTACAAAACACTAGCTCTTCACAGCCTTGTGGCATTGCTGGTAGAGGAATTGTTTTCACAGACAGAAGTGTATCACTGTCACGTATCCATCCATAATCTTCGGGAGATAGCTGAATGTATCCTGGTGAACAGGCGTTGATCCAAATAGACGCCTGAAGATGTGCCCTCTGGATGTGAAACTTCAGGGCGTCACTGGTTGGTGGCATTAGAGCGGCGTGTTCACCTTACCATACATCAGGTATCTTAATTAAATGGGAGATGTAAGTTGTTAGTATAGAGCCTACGCCTATTCTTAACGATACCATCATGAAAACAGCATCGAAACTATAGAAATACACAGTTTCTATACCGTTTGTATAGTTTGTCTACTTTTCGCATTTTTGAACCATGATAAACAAATAAAATGAAACACGTATATCAACACACTGAGTTGTATAATAATTATTATAATTCATGTAATAGTACATGATTATAATAATGAATATATATATATATATATATATATATATATATATATATATATATATATATATATATATATATATATGTGTGATGTCTGAAGTTTTGAGGGCCGGTGGTTGATGGTAGGTGTAACTTTGCGGAAAATTGCCCTTCTTTGATGAGTGTTGTTGGTTCTGTAAAGAGAACCATATATATAATATATATTCCAATATATAATATATGAATTAAATATTATATTTATATATATAATATAAACATATATATATATTCTTTTCAGAACCAACAACACTCATCAAAGAAGGGCAATTTTCCGCAAAGTTACACCTACCATCAACCACCGGCCCTCAAAACTTCAGACATCACACACACACACACATATATATATATATATATATATATATATATATATATATATATATATATATATATATATGTATATATATTTATATATATATTCATATATATATATATATATATATATATATATATATATATATATATATATATATATATATATAAATATATATATCAATATATAAATATATATATATATATATAAATATATATATATATATATATACATATATATATACATATATATATATATATATATATATATATATATATATATATATATATATATATATATATATATACATATATATATACATATATATATATATATATATATATATATATATATATATATATATATATATATATATATATATATATATTGTTTATAAAAACAAATGAGAAAGATTGGGTCAATATGTTTCAATACTTTTTTTAAAATCGAATAATCTGCGTTCACAGAGAAGTAACCATGCGTGTAAAACATTTTATGTTATAAAGACATATAATACACAATATGTCTGTATCAATCGTATTTCTATTGACTCGGATTTTGTATAAAATTTTTAATTAATTATAACAGTAGTAGAACCTGACTTATGCAAGTATTATATTATAAAATAAGTGATTAGAATAAATATTAACAATGTGATGAGATGTTACTGAATATAAATAGGTTGTATACTAAAACTATAGCACGCTTTCATCCAGTGGGTGCAGGACTGCGCGACAGCCAATCAGCAGCGCGCATTGACTGAGTGGGCGGTCCGTCAAGCTGCTTGCCGTCGTCCGCCCGGCTTGTTCGATGATTACACAAGGGTTTTTAATATTTTTTTGCGGTAATTCTATGGTAGATATGCAAAATGTTAAGACGTGAATGTCGTCTTCACACATGGAAGTAGTTTTTGGCAAAGTGGGACGTTTCTAGCGCGATAAGTGTAGAAGTTATGACAAGTTCTAAATTCCCAAAAGAACTCGTACCCCCGTTTTTGCCGTATTGTTTTGATTTTGTGTATTTATGTTAACACAAATTGAATGTTTGAATCAGCCAAATTGTAGCTAATTGTCGAAGCTGTCCCACAGTTTTTTGTTCACGGTCCTGTGCTAGATACAGCAAAAGTTATGATGGTTTCGGCAAAACGCCATCAAAAACCATATTTTGGGCCCAAAAAGGGTTAGAAACCCAAAATTTTCCTTGTCAGTTTTATTTAGGTGATAAGGGGTAACATTATCTTTCAGAAAAGTCAAACTGACACTTCCTACCCCAATCCGCCGTCTGTTTATAAATTATCGGAATTAAATCCAGTCTATACAGTTTCCGGTTGAATGATCACTAGTATTCAATACGTGCTCGTTCAAAGAGCTTTAGTTCGTGGTATGTTCTCAACCATTTCAAAATAATTGTCAAAAATCAACATGTTTCCACCTGTTTTTCATTGTTTTTACGATTCTTTTAGAGTATTCCAATAGAAAATAATGATTTTTATCGAACGAAGAGGCACAGATATACTCATTGTTGTTTTATTGCAAAAATAATTGGACTGATTGGTCCCACCGCTCACCCACAATGTGTTGAGAGCTAAAGGCCTGTATTGACGCTTTTTGTCCTGTTTTGTTCGTTCCCTGGAGGTTTTACTGCTGGGTTGTGAGACGTGAAGTAGCCTTTTAGTTCTTGTTCCATGCAGCGTATCAAGACAAGTCAAGGAGGTTAGATACTGAATCTAACCTCCTTGAGACAAGTCCATTCGCTTCTCACGCCAGATCCCAAGGTGGACAGATTGATAATCAAATCAAATAGAAAATATTTCGTGAATTCAATCTAATCTAGAAGGCTGTTGTGAAATTGTGTAAAACTAGAAAATTCAGTTTTGACGAATGTCGAAAGTTGTTTGCATATTTTATGCGTTTATATTTTGTGAACTGGATTGATATAATCACCACATCTAATCTTGGAAAGAATATTTATTTTCGGCAAACTTTTTATAAAAGAATATGTTTTATCAGCGATATCGTTCATAGTACACACGTGTGAGTAGAACATATGCAGAGATATCTGTAAGTGCAATGAGTTTTCTTAATAATTACCACAATATGTGAAATTACAATGATTCGTTACCAATTCAGTTATGTCTTTATCAACTTATAATAATGATAATAATAATAATAATAATGATAATAATTTTTTCATTGATGCAGTTTGATCAAGTACATGATATTGTCATCGTCAAATTATAAACTAAATACAGAAAAAATAAAATATATACAATGGTCAATAATATTTCAAAAACTTACAATACTGGTATATAGAACTGACTGGTGTCGATGATTAGAATTAAATATAGTCAGTCTTCTAGAAATTCTTTAACGCTATAGTAACATTTACTGATAAGGTGATTCTTTAGTTTAATTTTGAATTAAACTTCAGGTACTTGAATAATGTAATATAACACTCATTGAGTTGAACAAGACAGTTACGTTACACACCTTGATATCTATACTCCACATAGCTTGAATCACATTTTCTAATTGTTCATTTCATTTAATGATTTGAATATTTATAATATCATATTCTGTCTATGGTCTTATGTGTATTGATTCGAAATAGAAATGTGATGAAGATAGATTGGGGATTGAAAATTGAATTGAACCGTGAAAGCCTGAATAACGGTTCAGCGTATTAGCCACTCGGCCACTCGTCTCAGTTAAGTGAAGTGTCTAGGCGTGACTTGGTGTTATGACATCCTGGAGTCTTGGAGTGATTGCAAACGTAGACGTTTCCCATATCTCTTGCAGTCGCAGATAACAGAGGCATGTGGTGCAGTGTAGTGTTGCATCTTACCGCTTGTCACACTCATTCCTCTGATAAACTAGCGCTTTCAGCTGAATTGGCTAAAGAGCTTTCAGGAGAGTTGGCTGAAGAGCTTTCAGTAGAGTTGGCTGAAGAGCTTTCAGCCGAGTTGGCTGAAGAGCTTTCAGTCGAGTTGGCTGAAGAGCTTTCAGTCGAGTTGGCTGAAGAGCTTTCAGTCGAGTTGGCTGAAGAGCTTTCAGCCGAGTCGGCTGAAGAGCTTTCAGTCGAGTTGGCTGAAGAGCTTCCAGTAGAGTTGGCTGAAGAGCTTTCAGTAGAGTTGGCTGAAGAGCTTTCAGCCGAGTTGGCTGAAGAGCTTTCAGTAGAGTTGGCTGAAGAGCTTTCAGTAGAGTTGGCTGAAGAGCTTTCAGTAGAGTTGGCTGAAGAGCTTTCAGCCGAGTTGGCTGAAGAGCTTTCAGTAGAGTTGGCTGAAGAGCTTTCAGCCGAGTTGGCTGAAGAGCTTTCAGTAGAGTTGGCTGAAGAGCTTTCAGTAGAGTTGGCTGAAGAGCTTTCAGTAGAGTTGGCTGAAGAGCTTTCAGCCGAGTTGGCTGAAGAGCTTTCAGTAGAGTTGGCTGAAGAGCTTTCAGTCGAGTTGGCTGAAGAGCTTTCAGCCGAGTCGGCTGAAGAGCTTTCAGTCGAGTTGGCTGAAGAGCTTTCAGTCGAGTTGGCTGAAGAGCTTTCAGTAGAGTTGGCTGAAGAGCTTTCAGCCGAGTTGGCTGAAGAGCTTTCAGTAGAGTTGGCTGAAGAGCTTTCAGCCGAGTTGGCTGAAGAGCTTTCAGTAGAGTTGGCTGAAGAGCTTTCAGTAGAGTTGGCTGAAGAGCTTTCAGTAGAGTTGGCTGAAGAGCTTTCAGTAGAGTTGGCTGAAGAGCTTTCAGCCGAGTTGGCTGAAGAGCTTTCAGTAGAGTTGGCTGAAGAGCTTTCAGCCGAGTTGGCTGAAGAGCTTTCAGTAGAGTTGGCTGAAGAGCTTTCAGGAGAGTTGGCTGAAGAGCTTTCAGTAGAGTTGGCTGAAGAGCTTTCAGCCGAGTTGGCTGAAGAGCTTTCAGTCGAGTTGGCTGAAGAGCTTTCAGTCGAGTTGGCTGAAGAGCTTCCAGTAGAGTTGGCTGAAGAGCTTTCAGCCGAGTCGGCTGAAGAGCTTTCAGTAGAGTTGGCTGAAGAGCTTTCAGTAGAGTTGGCTGAAGAGCTTTCAGTCGAGTTGGCTGAAGAGCTTTCAGTAGAGTTGGCTGAAGAGCTTTCAGTCGAGTTGGCTGAAGAGCTTTCAGCCGAGTCGGCTGAAGAGATTTCAGTCGAGTCGGCTGAAGAGCTTTCAGTCGAGTTGGCTGAAGAGCTTTCAGTCGAGTTGGCTGAAGAGCTTTCAGTCGAGTTGGCTGAAGAGCTTTCAGCCGAGTCGGCTGAAGAGCTTTCAGTAGAGTTGGCTGAAGAGCTTTCAGTCGAGTTGGCTGAAGAGCTTTCAGCCGAGTCGGCTGAAGAGCTTTCAGCCGAGTTGGCTGAAGAGCTTTCAGTAGAGTTGGCTGAAGAGCTTTCAGTCGAGTTGGCTGAAGAGCTTTCAGTCGAGTTGGCTGAAGAGCTTTCAGCCGAGTCGGCTGAAGAGCTTTCAGTAGAGTTGGCTGAAGAGCTTTCAGTCGAGTTGGCTGAAGAGCTTTCAGTCGAGTTGGCTGAAGAGCTTTCAGCCGAGTTGGCTGAAGAGCTTTCAGTAGAGTTGGCTGAAGAGCTTTCAGTCGAGTTGGCTGAAGAGCTTTCAGCCGAGTCGGCTGAAGAGCTTTCAGTCGAGTTGGCTGAAGAGCTTTCAGTCGAGTTGGCTGAAGAGCTTTCAGTAGAGTTGGCTGAAGAGCTTTCAGTCGAGTTGGCTGAAGAGCTTTCAGCCGAGTCGGCTGAAGAGCTTTCAGTCGAGTTGGCTGAAGAGCTTTCAGTCGAGTTGGCTGAAGAGCTTTCAGTCGAGTTGGCTGAAGAGCTTTCAGCCGAGTCGGCTGAAGAGCTTTCAGTAGAGTTGGCTGAAGAGCTTTCAGTCGAGTTGGCTGAAGAGCTTCCAGTAGAGTTGGCTGAAGAGCTTTCAGTAGAGTTGGCTGAAGAGCTTTCAGCCGAGTTGGCTGAAGAGCTTTCAGTAGAGTTGGCTGAAGAGCTTTCAGTAGAGTTGGCTGAAGAGCTTTCAGTAGAGTTGGCTGAAGAGCTTTCAGCCGAGTTGGCTGAAGAGCTTTCAGTAGAGTTGGCTGAAGAGCTTTCAGCCGAGTTGGCTGAAGAGCTTTCAGTAGAGTTGGCTGAAGAGCTTTCAGTAGAGTTGGCTGAAGAGCTTTCAGTAGAGTTGGCTGAAGAGCTTTCAGCCGAGTTGGCTGAAGAGCTTTCAGTAGAGTTGGCTGAAGAGCTTTCAGCCGAGTTGGCTGAAGAGCTTTCAGTAGAGTTGGCTGAAGAGCTTTCAGCCGAGTTGGCTGAAGAGCTTTCAGTAGAGTTGGCTGTAGAGCTTTCAGTAGAGTTGGCTGAAGAGCTTCCAGTAGAGTTGGCTGAAGAGCTTTCAGTCGAGTTGGCTGAAGAGCTTCCAGTAGAGTTGGCTGAAGAGCTTTCAGTAGAGTTGGCTGAAGAGCTTTCAGTCGAGTTGGCTGAAGAGCTTTCAGTAGAGTTGGCTGAAGAGCTTTCAGTCGAGTTGGCTGAAGAGCTTTCAGTCGAGTTGGCTGAAGAGCTTTCAGTAGAGTTGGCTGAAGAGCTTTCAGTCGAGTTGGCTGAAGAGCTTTCAGTAGAGTTGGCTGAAGAGCTTTCAGTCGAGTTGGCTGAAGAGCTTTCAGTAGAGTTGGCTGAAGAGCTTTCAGTCGAGTTGGCTGAAGAGCTTTCAGTCGAGTTGGCTGAAGAGCTTTCAGTCGAGTTGGCTGAAGAGCTTTCAGCCGAGTCGGCTGAAGCCTGCTCTTATCAAATCTCGGTTGACCTGATTCAGATCTGAAAGTGTTGATCAGCCTGAAAATGGATTTGTTGATATCTTTTGAATGGTATTCCTGAATAACCCAACAGCTGGTGGGGTCGTGAAGCAAACCAAATCGTGCTTGTACGATGCTCATTGTTTGTCCAACGAACGACCCCACCAACAGCTGGGTTTTACGGGGGTACGAATGAGCAGGTGATTCTGAAATTATCAGGCGATGATGACTGAAAGGACGTTAACAAAACTCCATGCCTTATGCGGGACTCGAACCCACGCCCAACGGTGACATCAGTTTCTGAAGCGATGCCTCAGCTGACTGAGCTACCGAGGGCGGCTAAGCAGTCAATAGGTGCTTTTAGCTGTAGGTGGATGAGTAGATCTGTTACACCCCCTCAGTTGACGACAAGTATAGAAGATATAGACATTCCAATTGTTCTCTCAAATTTGATACACATTCGTTGTTGCCTGAAAAACTAATGATATCAAGGTAGGATCGTTCGGACTGGGTGCAACAATGGCGATTCTACCACTCGAAGGGAAATAATTACCAATTACCAGCAGGTTGCGCCCGTCGTATACGACGTGCCATGGCTATTAACTGAATGGTGCGCCTTCATACCCTCCTCCCCCCTAGGTACAATTGCGCATCACACAGTAACCCCAGCCGAAACCCTCCCCCCACTCGGCGGTTTCCCCACCTCATCGTTTTACCCTATCCGACACTACCGTCCGTTCACAGTACCCGAAGCCCCCGCTCTACCAGGCATCTCATATAGCGGACGTACGTACGCATGCACGAACACAGGTACGCACGCACGCTAAGAACATACAGATTCTCCCTCTCTTGATTTTGATAGTTAGGATAATGTAAGATATTCGTTTATTTATTAATTGCATTAGATGAACTTGTAGTAGATCTCCGGAAGAAGGTGCCGGTCTCCTCCATCCTACACACTTCTCTCTCATTTTTATATGAACGAATGGACATACACATCGAGTAAATGTATTCATGAACAATGTTAATTCAACAAAACTCTATTGGTCATCACTTACATTCTTTTAATTCAAACTGAGACTAGTGGTCGAGTGGCTAACCGTCATTCAAGAGACCGGGGTTCGATTTCCGTCATGGTCGACTATCCTGACAGGGGTTTATTGTGGTTCCCTCTGTCAATACTAGGATGGTTCCTCAACAACAGACCACGACCGACTCCTCTTCACCATTCAAAAACACCCAATAAGATAACCTTCCATCTCATCATTACATCATCTCACATATCATTCACCGACGCCAATAGATCTCAGTCATCAGTACAGTGGGTCGTTAGAGCAAATATAAATTGTAAAAAAACTATACACCAGCTATATTTTCAATTCAATTCAAAAATTCATTCTATTCTGTTACAGAAATTACATTGTTCATTTCATACATTGTTATAGGCCTCTTGAAGGGCACAAAAAACAGATACAAATAAATACTTGAAGTTCAAAACTTAATCACAAAAGCAATTAATTTCAAAAGTAATGAACAGTATACAAAGAATCTATTGTAAGGCTAAAATAAGGCTAATAAATGAGGCTAAATAAGGCTAATAAATAAGGCTAAATAAGGCTTCTTTCCCTAGTCAGTTTGTAGATGGAACCAAACCCAATAAACCCAATGTGGATACAATCATTTCGTGTCAACAGATCAGGAGGCGATCAGAAAGATCTTGACTCAGTCGTGGCCATGGACCGCGGAGAGAATGTACTCCAGCAGCGGATCGTGTTCCGGGCCCGGAACCTCTCCGAGGACGACAGGCACAAACTGTTCGAGTTCCTAGAGGTCCAGAACATCAACGAAATCGACTCGGAACTTACAGAATACGAAGCTCTCGTCAACCCACTTAAAATAATGTCGGCACTTCAAGCGAAAAAAAACACCGTACTCGACGAGATCTCCTTGTTCTCCGGTAGGAACGACAAAGCGTTCGAACAAGGTCGGAAAATGTTGAGCGAACATTTTCTCGCCGGTAAACCCAGATCCGAATCGTTTATCGAAGAGGTGAACCCCGAACTGGACAAGGTCAAGCTCTTGGCGCGGGCTAGGAGAATCGTGGCCGATTTGAACGTCGAAATGTTGCATCTGATCAACAACGAGCGTCGACAGAACGAGATATTCCTTCGACGACACAAGCTTTTGTTGCTGTCCGGAGAACCGAGACGTGGACCTCCGAGAAGACCCGAAGAGAGGAGGAGAAGACCTGAAGAGAGGCGGAGAAGACCCGAAGAGAGGGGGAAGCGAGGTCCATCCGCAGCTCGCGGCTCGCGGGAGAAGGCAGCCATGTTTAAAGGTGAAAAAGTCGATAAGGCAGTTATGTTTGAGCAGGTCGAGGGTGAGACAGTCGATAAGGCAGCCATGTTCGAGCAGGTCAAGGGTGAAAGAGTCGATAAGGCAGCCATGTTCGAGCAGGTCGAGGGCGAGACAGTCGATAAGGCAGCCATGTTCGACCAGGTCAAGGGCGAGACAGTCGATAAGGCAGCCATGTTCGAGCAGGTCAAGGGCGAGACAGTCGATAAGGCAGTCATGTTCGACGGTAGGAAGCGGAAGATGGGCGCGGAAGATCTCGACAAGGTGATCTCCGAGAGGGACAAGGCGAAGGCGAGTGTCACTCAAGTGCGGGATAAAATCAACGCGTACAGAATCAAGTTCAAAGCTCTGAAAGAACACAAGGACGCGGAGGATAGGAAATACAGGGAATTACATCGACGGGAAATCATGTTGCTTAAGGAACTTGACGAAGAAGAGAAACCGTTGAAAGAGTATTTCAAATCGTTGTTAACATGTTCCGAGTAAGCTGGAATAAAATCATCTCATTTTGACACAGTTGGTTATATTTTGTGGTGTGGAGAATTAATATGAAATAACTATAGGCAAACGCGGCATATGCGTTGTGGGATGAGCGAGATATCTGAATTGGGTATAACTAGGAAAACGCCATATAGGGTCTATGCGTTGTTAGATGAGCGGATAGTAATAGTATGTTGATTTTTTTGCCAAACTTTTGCCTACATTCGCCAATTGTGTGACATTTAAGTTATACATGGGTAAAAACTGCTTCGAGTGGTGCCAATTCAGCACATTTTATATTTTTTCTTCAAAATGGCTGACCCGATCAAGCTGAGAATTTTCAAAAATGTGTATCAGAATGTAATTCAACTTCACACAAAATTTAATTTTTTTTAAATACAAATATTTTCTTTCTTTTTCCGCCGTGTTATTCTGATGGGTATTTTTGAAATTTCTGAAATTCATAAAAATAAAAGTTATCACCCGATAATGCCACAAAACTATATAGATCTAAGTTAGATGAGGAACCATGATGAAAAAGTTTGAAGTTGATAACTGTAACCGTTTGACCTGTGGAGAACCGACAAAAAACATGAAGACCAAAAAAACAACATAAAAACCAACACCAATTTTTTCAGTCTAATAAGAGACGTTAAAGTAGCTCTACCTTTGCTACTTTATCGACTCCGGTGTAATCGAAAACTTCGCATACCAATTGACACATAAAGAATATACTTCATTGTTGGGAAAATATCGAATATAAAAACACGATGCAGCGACACCAACCTATTTTATCGTAATAAAAAGAAGGAGACCCAACTCCCATACTAATAACATGGTCAGTATTTGTGGTTTCCTACGGTCAGTTCAGAGCCAAAGGTCTCGAATGCCTATCACGTTTTAGCGGATTCTCTTGTGAACTAGATGTAGATAAGAAGTGGCTATACGGTACCGGAAGCATTGTTGAACTCACAAAATCTATCATTTTCGTAAGAAACAAATGCAACTACTAACATGATAATTCTACTGAGCCGCGTATACAGCATTGTTGGGCATCGTTGTTTTATATAGTTCGATATAAAAGCCATAGTTGCGCTACAGACAATCGGGACCCTGGACTCGGGAACTGACTTCGGAAATATTCCACTTTCAAGACCCGAGTTGAGTCACCTTCTTTATATCATGGTTTATGATCAAATAGGTTGGTATCACTACATCGTGCTAGAAAGCAGTGAATGTCAGCAATGGTTATATCTATTCATTTAATTAAAAACATTCATTAAATTATTTTCTTCAAAATGGCTGGTTCGAATTGCATACAAAATTGTGATAATGTGTCTCATCATCGTGTTCATATTTAGGAAGATTTTTTTTGGGGGGGGAGAGATTTTATTTTATTGAATTTTCCGCCCAGCCAAATCTGATGTAGTTTTTATGAAAACTTGGAGATGATGTTTCTCAGAAGTGCTCCAACCGATGTGAGTTAAGAACTATGTAGTTCTGAGTTGGATGGGTCTATGCGTGTACAGAGAGAGTTTCATGTCGATCAGTCAAACCAATGACTATCAATAACGTAACGAGATAAGCAACATGGCGCTTTCCTTCCGCACCATGCGTATATCAAAGGGATGCCGCCTCACAAATGTTATGATAATTTGCTGGTATTATTGTGTGTTGATCTATACAAGTAATAGATGTAATGCAATCTGTGAATCCAGCTCTTTCCAACTGCATTAAACAATATTGGGATAAATTTCATTTGAATTAGCCAATCTTGATTTAAAATAGTCTGTAAAAGCATTTAGTCCCCTAGTCAAGAGCCCCACTGCTATATATTTACCATTTGATAACTGGATAATTACTCATCATCTACGAGAAAGATTAAAATCAATGCAATTGTACAACTATGTACTATACATTGAAATACGAGCCTAATACTTACGATTTGATTTGAAATTGCGAATCTCACAAATGTACACGAAAGCGCGCTGATTCCATCATGGTGAAAACGGCCTAATGTTGAAAGGATAGGACTTATGCCGTGTTGCTTATCCCGTTACGTTATTGATAGTCATAGGTCAAACCGTGCAGCCATGTGCAGTGCTATGTGAACAAACAGAGACAAATCTCCATTAGAGAAGGATGGAAGAAAGAAATATTATTCACTTATTTGGAATAATATATAATTGGATGAGCGAAGCGAAGACTCCATTTCACCATACCCGAAAAAATTTCCCTTTTTTTTCGCACTTCACAGGTTAGACAAAAAATCAAATTAAATTGAAACTTGGCACACACAAGTAACCTCATTCAATTAGATACTGTATAGTTTTGAGGTGTGATCGGTTGGACCACTTCTGAGAAGACTCATTTCGAAGTTTTAAAAAATCCCATAAGAATAACCAAGAGAAAAACATTCGTGAAAAATATTACATCGGAAAGAATTCAAATTCTCAGGAAATTTCAATCTGATAATGATACACATTGTACCGAACTTTCATCTAAATCGAATCAGCCGTTTTGATGTAAAAAAATATATAATGTAATTTTTTTAAATCACTCAAAGCTATTAAGATACCAATTAAATTCAAGCTACAGGTGTCACCACTTAATCATAAACGAATGAAACAAAGCCTTCTTTATTATCATAGAAATTAATAATGGAAAATAAGATGGCAGTGAAGTAATGGTTTGGATCTCAAGGTGTATATATCTATATATAATAACCAATCCAAAGATGAGGTGATATGTTCCAGCTCATCCATCAACGCGGCAACACATAACGCGTTTGCCTAGTTTATTGGAACCTTTGCATATAGCTAGGATCGTGAAACAGCTACACTGTATATAATCTGAATGCGTTGACTAATGAAGTTGATACTTTATTACTATAGCCAAACGCAACATAAGCGTTGTAAGATGAGCGAGATATCTTAATAAGGTTTGAAAGTCGTCAAAGTAGTTCTACCCAATTGCTACTTTATCCACTCTGGTTGATGAGCGTAGCGAAGTCTCCATCCCACTCTTATAGGGCTTTGTCTGTGTGTTTTTTTTTTTTTTTTTTTTTTTTTTTTGTTTGTTTGTAAGCACTCCACAGGTCGCAGGGGTTGACTGATCAACATGAAACTTTTTTTGTACTCCCAAACTCATCCAACTTAGAACTGTATAGTTTTTGGGATGAATCGGTTGGACCGATTTTGAGAATCATCATCTCAAAGTTTCTAAAAACCCCATAAGATTTGGCTGGGCGGAAAATGTTGAAAAATAAAATCTCTCCAAATGGAATGAAATTCTCTCTAATTGTGTATACATGGATTTTACAAATTATTACGATTTTTCAAGCAATTCTGATCAGTCGTTGTGAAGAAAAAAAATAAAATGACTGATAATATTCATAAAATATATCATAAAAATTGTGACAGAATTAAGTTGTCGAGATTCACTGCTTTCTAGATTCAAGAGTTGACCAACAATGAAGTATTTTTTATATCTGTCAAGGTGTGTAGAATACCAGAGTCAATGAAGTGGCAAGACTAGAACTACTTAAACGACTTTTATAGCTTATTCAGATATCAAGGTGTGTAGAATACCAGAGTCGATAAAGTAGCAAGGGTACAACTACTTCAAGGACTTGTATACCTTATTCAGATATCTCGCTCATCTTACAACGCATATTTCGCGTTTGACTAGTATTCTACAAACCTTGACGTATGAAGAAAATCCTCCATTGTTGGGCAAATATCGAATCTGGAAAGCAGTGAATCTCGGCAACCTGAATCTTTATTCATTTCCATAATTGATGAGCGTAGCGAAGTCTCCATCCTACTCTTATAGGGCTTTGTCTGTGTGTTTTTTTTTTTTTTTTGTAAGCACTCCACAGGTCGCAAGGGTTGACTGATGAACATGAAACTTTTTTTGTACACGCAAACTCATCCAACTTAGAACTGTATAGTTTTTGGAATGAATCGGTCGGACCGATTTTGAGAATCATCATCTCAAAGTTTCTAAAAACTCCATAAGATTTGGCTGGGCAGAAAATGTTGAAAAATAAAATCTCTCCAAATGGAATGAAATTCTCTCTGAATGTGTATACATGGATTTTACACATTATTACGATTTTTTAAGCAATTCTGATCAGTCGTTTTGAAGAAAAAAAATAAAATGACTGATAATATTCATAAAATATATCATAAAAATTGTGACAGAATTAAGTTGTCGAAATTCACTGCTTTCTAGATTCAAGAGTTGACCAACAATGGAGTATTTTTTATATGCGTCAAGGTGTGTAGAACACCAGAGTCAATGAAGTGGCTAGAGTAGAACTACTTTAACGACTTTAATAGCTTATTCAGATATCAAGGTGTGTAGAATACCAGAGTCGATAAAGTAGCAAGGATAGAACTACTTTAAGGACTTTAATACTTTATTGAGATATCTCGCTTATCTTACAACGCATATTTCGCGTTTGACTAGTATATTTGATCAATACAAACAGTTAATTTAATTAGTTACTTCAAAACGGCTGGTTCGAATTGCATACAGAATGGTGATGATGTGTATCATTCATGTGTATAGGCCTAAATTCAGATTTTTTTTTAAAAAGATTTTATTTTTCAAATTTTCCTGCCCAACCTAATCTTATATAGAGGTTTTAGAAACTTTGAAATGATATTTCTCAAATTTGGTTTAACTGATTCATGCCAAAAACTATACAGTTCCAAGTTGGATGAGTTTGTGTGTACAATAAAAGTTTCATGTCGATCAGTCAACCCCTGCGACCTGTGGAGTGCTTACAAACAAAAAGAAAAAAAAAGCACACAGACAAAGCTTTATAAAAGTGGAATGGAGACTTCGCTTTCGCTCAGCTGACTACAGGGTTCTATATTCGGTGTTTTGTTTACTCTCAATACCAATGCTACCAGCGGTTCTTGCTTATGATGTGTTCCGGACTTTTGGAAACTGAAAGACTTTTATCCGCGACGGAAAATTATTGTCACAGACAGCACAGTCCTGGTGTTGAAGTTCATTGGCTTAAAATAATTGAAATGGGGAAGTAAGATCGCCCTTGTGGGGCCCCGTCCAAACGATCCTACCTTCCATCCATAGCCTCAATTGGGAAACAATGATTTTGTGTCAATTTTCGATGGTATTAAAATATTTTTAAGAAAATATATCGTTTGAAAATATGTATATATATATATATATATATATATATATATATATATATATATATATATATATATATATATATATATATACATATTTTCAAACGATATATTTTCTTAAAAATATTTGTATCGGGTTTAACGACGCACTCGACCGATGACCACGATCTATTGCCGTCGGTGAATGAGATGATGGGATGATGAGATGATGCGATGAAATGTTTTTTTATCAGCTGTTTTTGGATAGCATGCAGGTGTCGGTCGTGGTTACCAAATACCAATGAACTACTCAAAAGTTCAACAAACGAGCGCAGCACACCGACTCTACAGACCTTGACACTGTCCGCGCCATCAGGTAGCGCTGCTCGCGGATGTTCGGCGAACTGCAGCACATGTCGGCAGTTGCGCGATCGAGTGGACGCGTGATAGACACGCTACGCGCATTCTCCGCGTCAAACCAGACATTTAAATCATGTCCAACAAGTGCCGTGCCATGCGTGTGTGCGTAATCATCGAGTTTATCAATTAAAATGTGTTTACTGATTCATTGCGACGCGTCGAAGTGGTCGTGAGAGTGGTTTTCAAGTCAAGTTTGACTGCCTCAAGAGGCCTGTGTCAGAAGTGCACGAGTTGCAGTTCTTTTTTTTTTCAAATAAAAAACCGCCTTGGTTGAGTGACTTTTGACATCGAGTAACACCGAAAGGATTTTAAATCACTGACTTTGTAAGTACAAGCTTAACAATGATCTAGATTGTACCTTTTTTCCTTAGTCATTGATTATCAGTATGTAATAATTATTATACACTGATCGATCAACTTACTGATCATAATTCTAATTACTAAATTTTAAAAATGTTGCTGTTCAATTTAATCAAGGTCTGATATCATCAAGTCCAGTTAGCCCTTAGCCCTAGTTAACCATAGTTAGCCTTGTAAACAATTAGCATAGGTGACCATTGTGATTCAACAACTCTAAACTACCAGTTAGAGCTACTACCACGTTGATGATTCAGAATTAACTAATAGGCCTACTCATATTATAATGAACGACATAGCGGCTAAAACCTTCTGACGTTTTCTTTTTTACCATGATCATTTTTTCGTATCTATTCCCCTAATTTCAGTTAGAGCTTGAATTACCAACATAGGACTAGCTCTAAATGACAGTTCAAAGTTTTTCACGATGATAACCCAAGCTATTTGTTTTCACTAACTCTCAGTTAGCTAACTGTACTTGGTAATACCGGGCCTTGACGATATTAACATGCCTTGTGTAACACTTCCGACGTAAACATTTCACAAGGTCTCATTTTATGAATTCATCTAATTACTGGGGTTGGCAGCGTAATGGTTCGGAGCATCCCAAGCCGACAAGGTCACGTAACAATCAGTCGGTTCATCAAGGAAAAGTTCATACATTGCAGATAAGTGTGCGATGTTGGCTATGGCATTTCCTCCTGCATCAGAAACTATATACCTGGCTATACCGAATGATCCAGCACTGAGAAAGGTTCACATGTATATACAATGGCATTTCCTCATACGTTTTTAGGGGTTCAACTATTTGCCTTGTATATATCGAGTCTGTATGGTATACGTATTTACCGGTATATTTCTTCGACCCTCAGAAATGCAACATTACATAATGGATGAAAAGAGAAAGGACACCCCGTACTGTATGTTACAACGTCAGCAATGTGTAGATCTAAACCCCTCCGATTTCCACGAAGTCTCTTTTTAGCAAAGATGCACCCGGATATAATTAACAACATCCTGTGTTGTTTTTTTCTCCGCTGTAGTGGTATACTGTTTTAAATTACTTGACAAAACAAAAATAACCTATACAATTATAACACAAAGAACGGTATTTACTATCTAAACTACCAAAAACAGTCGTCAATGTTTTTGACATTACATATATATGATTTCACCTTAGTTTCTTATCAGAAGGCAAAGTATGTCATTCTGTCGCTATCAGTTCTCACTTGATTATAGCTCAATATGTTTACTTTATTCAATATAATACACTGATAATATATGTTGACATTTTAATTGAATGAAGGTGTAATATTTTCACGACTGGTAGTAGATAAATTGAAGCCCTTGCACGCAACTGGCTTATTGTAATTACTGTTATGAAAGAGACTATCACAGATGTGTGTGTGTTTTTTATGAACAGTGGTTTTGAAACTGCTCAATGGGCCACCCTTCCTTTTCTATTCGAAAGACGGAATTCTTACCGCTGTATACAGTTGCATCCAAAAGAGATTTCCTCCCCCCTGTTGGCATGCGCTTCAGGTGAGGGTAGGATTCAATCTGGGAATGTTGATCATTATTTCATGAGAGAAACACTCGATTTGGTGGAATTTTGATGACGTGGTTGGGTTAATTAATAGGGCTGAATAGAGAGATAGCATGGTGAGTATTGGAAGATTGGAGTCCGTGATCTTTGCTGACCGGAAACGATATTTTGGGGGACGCGAGCCCTGAAATTTCTCACGGATTCATAATTAGTCCATGTCACACGATATAGGAATATAAAATTATTGATTTTTTAAAATCAAGTTATGCCGGGTTCATTTCGTTGGCTTTGTCTTGGGTTCAATTAATTACCAGCGTCGTATATCATCCCCATAATTTAACTGTGGACATAAATTACCGAGATACGTTACTCAACGTTGAGAAGGCGTATATATTTGTGTCTCGGCAGTAGCTTCACACCGCTTTGCAAACCGAGAAGTTTACGCCATATTAGACATATATTAGTGATAATATAGAATGCCTTGCTTGGATTCTATTTGTAAATGTCCAATATGGCCGCCGATATTAAAACGAGCATGTCGCTATCGGCTGCAGGAGTGCCGTCTCGGTGAGATATAATATAATATATATCTATGATTTAACCATAAATAATATCATAATATAATATCATATATGATCATAATTTCTTTGCTTGAGGATGAATATCTTCACCTCGACCCATGCAATATGCCCCAACTCTGGTGCGGAAAATTTAATTACATGCTTCTCTTGGCTCCATTGACAAAATTGAACTGTAGCCCTGTATAATGTTATAGGCCTATAACCATTCCGAAGCGCTGTATTATT
>OZ023329.1:6277691-6320191 GCA_964007535.1 Brachyptera risi
TTTCAAGACTCGCGTTTGGTCACCTTCTTTATACTAGGAAAACGCTATATACACGCGTTGTTAGACGAGCGGAAAGTGATAGTATGTCGACTTCTTTGCCAAACTTCTGCCAAACTTCGTCAATTGGGTGACATTTAAGTTATAAATGGGTAAAAACGGCTTCGAGTGGTACCAATTTAGCACAATTCATGTTTTTTCTTCAAAATGGCTGACTTAATCAAGCTGAGAATTTTCAGAAATGTGTATCAAATTGTAATTCAACTTCATACAAAATTGCATTCTTTTTGAAAATAAAAATATTTTCATTTCTTTCTCCGCCTTGTTATTCTAATGGGTATTTTTGAGATTTCGAAAATTCATAAAAATGAAAGTTACCACCTGATGATGCCACAAAACTATACAGATGAAAAAAAGTTTGAAGTTGATAGCTGTAGCCGTTTGACCTGTGGAGAACCGACAAAAAAACATGAAAGAAAACAACATAAAAACGAACACCAATTTTTTCAAGTAGGCCTATGTCAAATTGAATCCTCGCCAAAGCTCGTCTAATTATAATAAAATGGGTTGGTGTCACTAGATCGTTGTCTAACCAATGAAAGTCCCATAGCCTCATTGGAGCCCGTTGTTTCAAGTGGTATATTGGGCAAGGGTGTTGAACGGCTGTTCGGCACGAGCCACTGAGCTACCCGTATCAGTGAACACGTTACATGTGTGTAATGCAACATTCCGAGTACATAGCCATACCAAGTGAATGACCTTGCACTCGATGAGACCCAGTACGTGCGGGTGTCCCGGTCCGTCGCCCGCGGGTCCGCGCTCTATTGATGCATTTCAACTAGGAACATTTCACTTTTAAGCGGTTTACCAGAGACAAACAACCGCTTCGATTTCCGGTTTCAGATGCATTTTCGTCCGACGGGTTTTGTAATCTTACTTGTTTGTTCATCACTGTGCCTCATGTATTACATTGAGCGAACACTGCGATTTGACGACTGGAACGGTAAGATGGCTTAATGGGCTTACCTTTCAAGTTGACGGATTTGTTTTGTAGAACTTTTGATAATAATCCTAACAGAGTTTCAAGTAACACGTTAAGTTTTAGTTGGCTATTCGTATTGCGTACTATTATTTTTTGTTATATTATTTTTCATGATCATTTTATTATTCTTCTTTTCTCTTCGTTTTCTTATTCACACATCATAAGCATGATTGATTTACTCATTTTCTTTCTTCTCAAAGTAATTGACGACTAGTAATTGACCCGCCCACAAACGTCACAAAACAGAACATCCAATCAAATGGGCTGTTTGTTATGTGGGAAAATCGACATCTACCTATCAGAGTATCTCTAAATTCCCACATGAAATATAGATCAAGGTGGCCCTGGCGATTAGCCACGCCTATCACTAGTGGTCAATTATCATCATCATTTCTTTTTGATTACAACTATATTCCTAGATTTGGTCAACTTGTTTCTCGTTCCAGTGTTATTCTAGAATGTGTTATTGTGGTCAATTTTCCTATTGCAATCGATTGATTTTCCTTGTGCATGTGTTCAAGTGCTTCAAGTCCGAATCTGCAACGAATATATGTAGGCATATTACACAATTTGCACTCGGGCATTATGCAATCGATTCCAATTGACCTTAATTGATGACTGATCCGTGTCATATTGTCCAAGTAGTACTTTCAACTATATATCATCTTCCATTGAGCATCGAATTTATGCACAGTCATCATCGCACCAGTAGGCCTACTTCGATAATATTACCACTTCGATTGGGGATTTTTGAACCTACACACTTGGGAAAGAAATACAGAAATGGTTCATCTTGCCAGAGTACAATACGAATCACTTATTTTCCTCATCATTAAGAGGCCGCAGGCGCTCTACACGCGCTCGTTGTTCGTTCGCTTCAGACTCGAGTTTAACATGCATCGTGTGCTAGGCGCAGCCCATAGACTAGCCCGCCGAATTCAGATTCTCGTAAACGCCGTTCATTCCCTTACTTACACTTTTGATATATTTCACAGTCCATATTATTTTTCGGTATTCAAAAATATATATCTAGGTTTCCGTAAACTAGAAATTTTTTCATTTTCCATTTGAAGAATTTGAAAAATTACAAATTTGTTGTTCAAAATTCTGTGAATGCGATACCCTCCCTCTTTCAATTATCAACAGAATGCAAAAACAATCATATTGATATCTCAAAAATTACGGCCGTGAGAGTTTGCGGCGTGAATACGAGCGCCTGTGCGTTATGCTAGTTGAGATTTCACCCGGGTGGCTTGGTCAGTCAAAGATCTGTTCGGAAAACTGAAGTCTAATAGGTCGTGAGTCGTGCATATTTGAACCCTTCATATCTCCACCCCCAATTAATTCCTAGCTTGAGGTGAGGTAGTTATAAGTTAACAGTCATTTATTCAAGTTTTAAAACTTTTAAAGGTGAAAACTAGAAGAATTGTCGTCAAGTCCTAGCGCTTCTAAGGTCCGGTTCTACTAACTGATAGTTAGTGGGTTAAACGATAGTTAGCGGCTTAGTACGTGTTATCATGCCCTTGGTGACGTATGTTATTTTCGAATAGTTGACGGATTAACACCAGTGTTTGGTGAGTTCCTCAAATGAAAGAACTCAAGAGTTCCCCCCAAAAATCAAGTTCCTTCAAAGTTCGTTTGAAAGTTACCGAAGCGGAGTTATTTCTCTGAATGTCATGGGTTTCAAAATGTTATGAATCAAAAGATTTCCACGTTGCCCCCCCCCCCTCCCCCCTCCCCCCCCCTATCGATGTTAAACTAGTGATTCATCATAATCCATCCAATGATAGTTCGATGATAATCAACAAAACACTTCCACAACAACATTTTTTTGGATAATAATTGGAGGATGTCATCACGAGCACTATAGCAGGGTCGAGACGGAACACTGAATTGGATAGGCTTCTTGTGTTAACAGAAATCTCTCTGAATGCGTCTTGAAAATCAACTTGTTCTCATTGGCTGTTGATGATGTCAACAGGGATTGATGATTTTCTCGGAATGCATCAGCTTAGTACGCGTGTTGACATTTCACTCCAACCCCTCAGGATGACGCTCGGTTGATTCGAGCCACCAAACTACACAGTGGAACGTTTAGGCCGCGCCTAGGGCCCCGGACTTTGGTGCCCCCGGGTGGCCCGAAAATCCATGTAAAATCCATTGTAATAACTATTCAAGCATCAATACATAATAGCAAACGTTATTGTAGTCTACCTTCAAGTCCTTCCCAAATTTAAATTGATATTTTTATAAAAACAGCTCACCCAGAGCTATTTAGGAGAGCTATTCGCTGCTATCCCATCAATGTTGAATATAAATTGCGTCTATTCATTCTTGATACATTTTTCACGAGGTATGAAATTATACGGTAAACTATATAAACATGATTTTTTTTTTCAACTGAGAACGTCAAACTCCTCTATTTCTCCAAATGTACATGTAGGAGGGGGGGGGGGGGGGGGGGGCTCAGAATCAGATGGCGCCTAGGGCCCCATAAAAGCTAAACGCGCCACTGCAACTACAACAACGTATGAAACATCGCATGCTGAGAAGTAGATAGCGAGATACGCAATGATAACGATACAAGGATCAGGGATTGGGCCGAGTCAATAGCTCGTGAGACAAGCCGATATTTCAACAATTATGATACAAATCGGCCATCTTTTGCACGTTGCGTATGAATTCTTGAAGTGAAATCTCTTCAAAAGAAACTTGAATGCACATTCCGACCCTCGTTATATCGATAATACTTTTTTTTTTATAACATCGAAACTTGATACAAAATCACTGTTTCCCAATTAAGGCTATGGATGAAAGATAGGATCGTTTGGACGGGGCACCACAAGGGCGATCTTACCACCCCATTTTGATTATTTGAAACTAATGAACTTCAACACCAGGACTGCGCTGTCTGTGACCATAATTTTTCGCCATAGATAAAAATCTTTCAGTATAAACACACGAATGTTGATATTTTCCACTTTGAACTAAGTCTCTTGGGCAATGATCACTTCTTTCCATTGACAGCAGATGTAAAGTTTAATAGTGCGAAAGATAGCATATAATAGCATAATCATATTAAGATAATACTGCTGAATAATAGGAACGCGATCCTATCAAAGTTCTCGAAATAAACGCTTTCCTTCCGTCAAGATCCTACCCAACTCTGATTAACACTTGAACTAAGATCCGTGAGACATGGGCCTAAGAGAGGTTGCCTCCGAAGAAGCTGAAGCAGCGGCTATAATCCTGTAATAATAGCCGACAGGTACATTCCAAACACACGTACTAAAACTCAAATATGAGACATTTAACTCGCCTCCGGACATTAATCTGTCGTTTTTTATGGGTCCAGAAGAAAGAAAGACCTTGAATGTATCATAAGTATAGGTTAGGGTTACCTTACCTGAATTATCTACGGCAATTGAATCATAAAGCTCTGGCTTAAATTGATTATAGTTTGTTATAACATTTTTTAAATCTCTATAACAAAATAAATGGTAAATGGGCATAATTCGTTGGGCAGATATAAGATCAGATGGAAGTTGATGGGTTACGCCTTGTGACAACTGAGACGTGCGGCCGAGTGGTTATTACACTGAACCGTCACTCAGGAGACCGGGGTTCAATTCCCAGCATGGTCAACCATCCTGCATCCCTCTGTCGTTCAGGTCAATACTGGGATGGTTTCTTAACAACAGGCTACGACCGACTCCTTTCCTCTATCCAAAAGCACCCAATAAATTAACCTTTCATATTCCGCTATCATCCCACCATCTCATATATCATTCACCGACGCCAATAGATCGTAGTCATCAGTACAGTGAGTCGTTGAAAGGGATTGAAGGTGATGAATGGATTCAAATTGGAGCAAATACCGTTTTTTTGTGTGTTCTAATTAACTTCTGAACGGTATGAGATATGAAATTTGATTTTGATCGAAACGGAATTAAAGATGAATAAATCAGAAAATGGTCCCTGTGGCGATGTTGTATGGGGTCTGAGTTTCATCTGAAGAGGTGGAGTTGGCTGTGGCGAATCACTGAGAGGCTTCCTACTTGTTCTGTCGGATTGACCGCACACTCGGCCATCAGACGAATGGCCGGAGGAGACAAATGTGTATATATATGTCCATCGACGAAAACCAAGCTAGGAACGCGGGTGAGCACACGAAGACACAGTACAAGCTTATCCGATAACCTCAAGTCACAGCGTAACATTTTCAGTGTCAACGTGAAATATAAACGATCGCAGTAGTTTTCCGTGTGAACGTATTGTATTGAAACTGCTTCACATCATTTTTGGGGTGGTAAGATCGCCCCTGTGGTGCCCCGTCCAAACGATCCCATCTTTCATCCATAGCCTTAATTGAAAAACAATGATTTTGTATCAAGTTTCGATGTTATTGAAAAAAAAACATTATTTGGAGAAGTGTCTTATAAAATACTATCGAACCATAATGAACATTCACAATATGTTACGTGTTATTTGTATGTAACGGTACGCTGTGAGGTAGGCCTATAACAATCGATGACAATAAGTATCGAGTGTTATTTATCTGATTTTTCCATCTAATTGTTATTAAAAATTTGGTGTTATTAGCGTTTTCGACAAATATTGTCTGCATCTTGCGATGAACTTGAAGTTTTTATGATGATTTATATCTGTTGAATCCCCCTGGCGGCAACTGTTTACACTACGCAGATTGTTGGGGACGGAAAGACTCGAGTCCATGGGAGTCGATTTATCGAGATATCAGTTTCTTGGTGATAACTTTTGAACGGTATGAGAGACCAAAATTCTTTAACACGAGAAACACAGATAATTATAATAGCTTCAAGATGATACAATTGTTATAACTATTTAAGTCATATCGCATTTGTCAAGCGTATATACAGCTGAAAAAAAGTATTTTTTCAGCTTGTGCGACATGGCTGGAATAGTTATAACTTATATCATTCTGAAGCTATTATAATTATCTGTGTTTATCGCGTATCAGAATTTTGGTAACTCATACCGTTCAAAAGTTATCACCAAGAAACAGATATTTCGATAAATCGACTCGCATGGACTCTTAATCTGAACCTATATAGCGTATTTCTGTAGCTACAAATGATGATAAAATAGATTTTCCAAAATAGAGTTCACGCCGTGAAGGCTTACACACCTGGCATATTAATTGGATGAGCGAAGCGAAGACTCAATTTCGCCATAACCCCAAAAAAGGGACTTTTTATTTTGTTTTTTTGTTTGCGCTCCACAGGTCAAACAAAAATTCAAAATCAATTGAAACTTGGCATACACAAGTGTCATTATCTAATTCGATACTGTATATTTTTGAGGCGCAATCGGCTGAACCACTTCTGAGAAAACTCATTTTGAAGGTTTCAATAATACCATTAGAATAACCCAGAGAAAAAAATTCGTGAAATAATTTTCATCCGAGACATTTCAAATTTTCGGGGAATTTTAATATGATGATTATACACATAATTCCGAACTTTCACTCAAATCAGATCAGCCGTTTTGATGTAAAAAAATATATAATGTAATTTTTTTAAATCACTTAAAGCTATCAAGATACCAATTAAATCCAATCCACAGGTGTTACCTCTTAAATGTAAACGATTAAAACAAAGCCTTCTTTATTATCATAGAAATTGATAATGGAAAAAATATGGCAGTGATGTAATGGTTTGGATCTCAAGGTGTATATATATAATAACCAATCCAAAGATAAGTTGATATGTTCCAGCTCATCCATCAACGCCGCAACACATAACGCGTTTGCCTAGTTAGTCTTACAGTCAAGTTGTTCAAATAGACTTGGTCAATTTGGTGCAGTTACTAAATTTGTATTTAGAATTGTGTCTCGTTACCGGTTTGAATAACAACTGTCAACTCTTTAATTCACACTCTCCGAATTTGGTTATTTTATACGGCATTGTCCGGATCGAGTTCTTTTGTGTGTCCATCGTTTCGAGGAAGAGGGGGGAGGGGGGGGGGGGGTTAAATGCCCGTGACCTACCGTCACATATACTCATATACCTCTTCTTTTGTGAACTAGGCAAACTCAGAATATGCGTTGTAAGATGAAGTGAGATATCTTTATGAAGTATAATCCGAAACTCTACACACCTTGACGCATATAAAATATACTTCATTGTTGGGCGAATATCGAATCCAGAAGGCCGAGAATATCAGCAATGGTTCCTACTACTAGGCAAACGCGAGATATGCGTTGTAAGCCATCCCATGGGAAATCATCGATCGAAATCATCTGAAAAACTGTAAATGAGTGAACTGATGATCGAGTTCGGAGATGGGTAAAAACAACAATTATTCCAATCGTTTGGTTTGATAATAATAATATATATTTATATATGTATGTATATATATATATATATATATATATATATATATATATATATATATTTATATATTCATTTATATATATAAATATATATATATATATATATATATATATATATATATATATATATATATATATATATATATATTTATATATTCATTTATATATATATATATATATATATATATATATATATATATATATATATATATATATATATATATAAATATATATATATATATATATATATATATATATATATATATATATATATATATATATATATATTCAATTTGCAATCTATCTATCCATCTGACAGAGCTTCAGTTCATTTTATCTGAATTATCTTCTTTGTCGTCTTCCCTTAATTTTGGTTTCTGATGAAACGGAAAATCAGATAGCCTTCGGAGAATTCGAGCGCGTATTCCCCCACAGATGTGATGACGTCACGACTGCCCATTCGAGATATCCCCATCCCAACACGGACGACAGTAACCTCAGTGCACTCGTGTTCACGTCCACATATATTTTGTGTACCTCATGGGTTTCACAGGAGTGTCTTGACTCTTATCGTGAAGAGGTGGGAAGGAAGCGGTCGTGGCCTACATTGTGGGAACCATCCCGGGATCAGCCTAGATTATACTGAGGGAAACCACGAAAAACCCCTGTAAAGATGGACGGTAGCGGGGATAGCCTCGTCGTTATCACTGTTGGTCATGGATTAGAGGGACATGATATGAGGGGCATGGATTAGAGGGACATGGATATGAGGGGCATGGATAAGAGGGGCATGGATATGAGGGGCATGGATTAGAGGGGATGAGACATACTGTACACAGCCTAACAAAAGCATGCAATATACTTGTATCCACGCGAGATGAGGGCTCGAACCAGCCGCGCGCTAGTGTTGTGGCATAGGGGGGACGGTCGCTCGGAGCCCTCTTCTCTCGGCTTCCAGCTGTTCTCTGTACCATTGAGGCTCGAACCAGCCGCGCGCTAGTGGTGTGGGATAGGGGGGACGGTCGCTCGGAGCCCTCTTATCTCAGCTTCCAGCTGTCCTATGTATCATGGAGGCTCGAACCAGCCGCGCGCTAGTGTTGTGGGATAGGGGGGACGGTCGCTCGGGACCCTTCTCTCTCGGCTTCCAGCTGTCCTCCAGTCAATAACATGTTGCACATTAGGTTAAAAGGTTACACCCTTTCTTGACTTGGGGTTAACGTAAAGCCGCACCCTATCCAAGCTACACCTCCGTTGTGCTGACGGGTACGATCTGCCGACTCCCGCGTCCTATAGCGCTGACGCTCGGACGGCTCGACCCTCGATCTTAGGTCGAGATATAACACCCTGTAGCTATAGTAACGAGGTAATGAAGAGTGGGTCCAGTGTATCGTATACAGTATTACTGTTGCTGGCAGAGCTGGAAACTGAAGTGAGAGTCATTCTTCTAGATCTAGCCAATCCCTTGTCATATTACATGGGATTTGACGGGTAGACAAATGAGGAACAGTGGTTTACTTCCGGTCTAAGCTCAACCTAATACTATGGGATCTACTTGGACGAATGGCTATAACCCACTGGACCGTCATTCGGGAGACCGGGGTTCGATTCCCGCCGTGGTCGACCATTCTGACAGTTTTTTTCCGTTATTTTCCTCTGTCGTTCAGGTCAATACTGGGATGGTTCCTTAACAACAGGTCACGACCGACTCCTTTTTACCATCCAAAGACACATAATGAAATAACCTTTCGACTCATCCCATCAACTCATATATCATTCACCGACGCCAATAGATCGTAGTCATCAGTACAATGCGTCGTTAAACCCAATATAAATACAATAAATGAATAAGCTAATCCCTTGTGATATTGTATGGGATTTGTCGGGTATTAGCAAACAAAAGACGGTATTTGACGTTTGGCTCAAGCTCTACATATTATAGAAGACGGAAGTGGCGTTCGAAACAACATCGCTGACCTGTAGCATAGTGAAGACTGATGATGCTTCCATTCAATCAGAAGTTCAATCTCTCAAAACGGATCGGAGAAAATTGATTATCCTTTTATGAAACATGACTTCTTTACTCCAGACTGTCAACTTGATTGGGCTAGGGGATGATGTGTCATCAATTCTAGCCGCCTTCCGTAGCTCGGTCAACTAAGGCATCGCTTTAGATACTGAACTCATCTTTGGGCGTGGGTTCGAGTCCCGCATAAGGCATGGGATTTTGTTAACGTCCTCTTATTTATCATCACTTGATGGTATCATATCATCATGTGCTCACGTGTCATGTCCTAGCTGTTGGTGAGGTCGTTAAGAGTCCACGGGAGTCGATTTATCGAAATATCAGTGTCTTGACGATAACTTTCGAATGGTATAAGATATCAAGATTCTGATAGGCGAGAAACACAGATAATTATGATAGCTTCAAAATTATAGGCCTATAAGTTATAACTATTCAAGTCATGTCGCATAACTGTCAAGCGTCGACAGCTAAAAAAACACATTTTTTAGCTGTCGATGCTTGACAGTTATGCGACTTGACTTGAATAGTTATAACTTATATCATCTTGGAGCTATATTATAATTATCTGTGTTTATCGTTCATTAGAATTTTGATATCTCATACCGTTCAAAAGTTATCACCAAGAAACTTATATTTCGCTAAATCGACTCCCGTGGACTCGCAATATACAACAGTGTGATGAGAACATGACGGCCAGTGGTGACGCGCTTGCGCCGTGGATATGGGGGTAGATCGGACTCCGGGCCGAACACAGAGGGTTCGGTGGTTCCCTCTGAGGTCCAGGGTAATGCTGGGATGGTTGCCACTATATAGACCACGACCGCTTTCTTCCCACTACCGGTATACCTTATTTGATTATTATATATTGATTACCTTATTATATCATTATTGTATCCCTATTTGATTATTTATTTAATACATTAAAATCCATGAGTTATGAGAAACTCAAACTCTTCACAGGAATGCAAAACCACTAAATGGAGAAGAAAGAACATACTTCCCACATATTAAATCATAACACAAGACACAGATAATGTGCACAATATAGGAACAGTAACGAAAATATAAAAAGTAAAAACCATAAAATTAAATTATAGAAAGTAAAAACAATGAACCGGATAAGGAAAGATTGTACATTTTGACAAATTTGATGAAAAAAAGTAGACATTTTGCTGGTAGAGGCCACTGTCTGCAGCGACAGGAAGGAGAACAGGAAGGGAA
This sequence comes from Brachyptera risi, assembly GCA_964007535.1. Lineage (NCBI taxonomy): Eukaryota > Metazoa > Arthropoda > Insecta > Plecoptera > Taeniopterygidae > Brachyptera > Brachyptera risi. Next base: position 6,288,348 of record OZ023329.1, read on the forward strand.
GAGTTTCTCGAGGTCTGTATATTCAATAATTCGATTTGTAATGCCTTCTTGAATTTCATTCTTCCATAGTTCCTCATGCCGTAGGAATTTCATTATATAATTCAAATCTTGAATGAGTTATATTATTGCATCCATTTTTATTTGTAATAATGGAGATTAAGTGAAGATGGTCCTCAGTCCGAGTGTTATGTTCATGGATATTTATATTGAACGTGAAATGTGAAGATCAGCTATGGAATTCCCCTCAATGACATCGTCATTCATCCGACGCCAATATACCTCAGTTACCATTACAGTGGGAAACGCAATAGTATCACTATTACACATACGACAAAGGAAGGGGTAGGGACGTCGTAAGGATCTGTGTATTGGGGGGGGGGGGGGGGGCGGACACGTTACATAAATAGGATGACTGGCTAGCTGGACACAGGACACCTGCCGGTTTTGAAAATATGGACATTTTTCAAGTGATTTTTGCGATTCACAAGCGATTTTTGAGTCTTATAATTGCATCATCATGAGCATTTCCGAAGCCATGCTTTTGCGATTTCTCCCAGCAAAGCCCCGCAGGGAATTGTCTGAAATGAACTCATGTCATTTTTTGAGTGTTTTCTGATATTTACAAGCAGTTTTGGAGTCCATTGATTGAATCACCATGGACATTACGAAAACTATTTCCAATAGTAATCATAATCGACATTTTCGAAGCTATTTCCGCGATTTTTCTCAGAAAATTTCCAGCGGTGATTCAAAAAAAATATATGGTCATTTTTCAAGTGATTTTTGTGATTTACGAGCAGTTTCGGGATCTAATAATTGAGTCGCTATCAGAAAAAAAAGAAGGAGGTGTAGTAACGTCGGCCCTGGCCGAAGGGGTCGTCCCACGTGACTGTGACGTTACTCCTATATAGTGCCACACCGCGTGTCTAGGATACCTCTTTGCTGGTCTCTGACAGGCAGTTTCTATAGGCTTCTGTCAAGTGACGTCACCCATTGTTGCAAGAGACAGACAACAATGTCCACCAGTTGGAATTGACCAATCAGAATATTTGGTTGTTCACCAGTTCGCTGTTTTGCTATATGATAATAGTAATAGCATAGAAACTTCATTACTCATGGTAGTACCGTAGTAGTTTTCATTCCTTCAACACTCTTTCGAGGAAATCGGTTCACAGTTTACATATTTCACAATATAACTTATTAATAGTATTACAATTGACTATAGCAGTAAGCCATCATTTATGATGTATTAGTATTTTTTTTTTTAAATTTTTTTTCGTGTTCTCACAAAAATTTCAGTACAATTTCGTAGACCCGCAAAGTCACAAAAAGTTGACTTGTCTGCGGGTCTACTAACATTTTAAACATAAGAAAAACAAATTACAAATAAGTATGTCGAGTCTGAACACTTACGCACGTACATTTTGATAATAATGATGAAAATATCAATTTCAATATAAAAATAATCATAATGATAGGAATCCACATTTCAAATTATGAACTATTTTCGGTTTTATGATATCAGTTTTATGATATAATTAATACCAGAATTAGTAGTTATAGTATATGAAACAAATATTGTTTGTCATTTGTCACTTGACAGAAGTGTATAGGATGTAGTCGGACTTGTACTTGTACTGATCTGTGTCAGCCCGCCAAGGTCAAGGGCGAGAAAGGTCTTGTGAAGCAAGTGGTGGCCAGAGTAATATGACGCCCGATACGCCGCGCGTGTTATACAGTCGAGTTGGGTTCGATTCTCGGACGCGAGGTTTTTGTCTGACAGAGAGTTAATTTCCTTGTGGGACTATAAATGGCCTTGTTAATATCAAGTATATAGCATATATATATATATATATATATATATATATATATATATATATATATATATATATATATATATATATATATATATTCATATATATATATATATTCATATATATATATATATATATATATATTCATATATATATATATATATATATATATATATATATATATATATATATATATATATATATATATATATATAAATTATATATAAATTATATAACTTTCATTCATATATAATTGGGTGGAGAAATTGCCCTTGTAGTACCCTGTCCTAACGATCCTACCTATCATCCTCAACCTGAATTGAGGAACAATGATTCTGTATCGAGTTGAGATGGTGAAAAAATGTATCCGTCTCACACGGAACTAGTAGATTTGGTTACACCTGATTTCAGATATCAGGGCATTTCAGGGAGATTTCACGGATTCTCAATAAGAATTCAAGGGATTTGAGGAAGATTTCATGGGATTTTAGGAAGATTTCATGGGATTTCAGGAAGATTTCAAGAGATTTGAGGAAGATTTCAAGGGATTTCAGGAAGATTTCAAGGGATTTCAGGAAGATTTCAAGGGATTTCAGGAAGAATTCATGGGATTTCAGGAAGAATTCATGGGATTTCAGGAAGATTTCTAGGGATTTCAGGAAGATTTCAAGGGATCTCAGGAAGATTTCAAGGGATTTCAGGAAGATTTCAAGAGATTCCAGGAAGATTTGATGGGATTTCAGGAAGATTTCAAGGGATTTCAGGAAGTTTTCAAGAGTTTTCATGGGATTTCAGGAAGATTTCAGGAAGATTTCAAGGGATTTCAGGAAGTTTTCAAGAGATTTCATGGGATTTCAGGAAGATTTCATGGGATTTCAGGAAGATTTCAAGGGATTTCAAGGGATTTCAGGAAGATTTCAGGATGATTTCAGGAAGATACCATGACAAGTGTACACCAGGTTTCAGGAGTTGGTAACCCCTCGGTCTCACACTTGAGATTGCTGAGAACACCGAATAAAAACCAACCAATTGAAATATAAAAATGACCAATTAAAAATAACATTTTTGAGAGAATAATAAATTGGAAATAGAACGAGAAAGAAAGTATAAAAATAGAAAGAAAGAATGAGAGTGTAATAGGCCTATAAGTCGATTAAATCTATAAATAGTACTGATCAAAATCGAATGATAATAATAACTTTGAAAGAAAAATCTAAATCAGTACATCTAATGAATGTTACTAACCTATTATCATGTCAAAGTTTTGTTTCTTCTCATAATTGATCATTTGTTGCTTTTGTTATTCTGTTTCCAAATGGCAACCTTGTATTATCGGCAGCGTTTTAACAATAATATATGAAAAAATATATATAAAATATAAAACAATCGAGAGTCGACGCGTATAGAGATGTGAATAGCATGAGGTCCAGATTGAATAACAGCACATGCCTACGTGTTCAGCTGACTCCATCTGGCGCTCATGTTCCAAGGTGAACACACACACACACACAATGTGCTGACGTAGTAGCGTTCTAGTAAATCTCCGTGAGAGACGTTTTTTCCTTTTGTCATCGTCGATTTACATTCAGCGCTGAAGAAAAGCCACAGACAACAAAAGGATCGCTCGTAGCAATGATTACTGCATGGTGGGTGACGATGCTGTCAAATGAAGGACAAATACAGAATGAAAGAAGTCTCTTAATAGGTTCAAATTCGTGGGTTTTATGATGATTAATATTTTACCATTTAGTTATACTGACTAGCCAAACGCGTTATATGTTGCCGCGTTGATGGATGAGCTAGAACATACTGACTTATCTTCGGATTGGTTATTATGGAGCGCGAAAGAAAAAGAAAAAAGAGGCACTTTTTTTCGAGCATGTTGAAATTGAGTCTTCGCTTCGCTTATCCAATCAATGTGAACTGCGAAGCACGAATCTTCTTTTGAAAACTTTCAAAACATTCGTGAGTATTGAAATACATTTGTACATCCAGGGCCGCGTATTAAGGGCTATAGGCTCTCGGAGCTATAGGGCGGCGAGACGAATTCTCAAGGGACGGCCATTCTTTACGGGGCGTCAGCCTCTTATGCTGGCCTTCCATGGACACAATTTGCGTTTCGATTTCGCAAGGCGGTGGAATTGAGGCGAGCTCAACAATCAGAAATCGCGTAACCATCGTCACTGATTGGTCGTTTTATCATCATGGTGGTTCAAAAAACCGCTTAGCGAATTCGCAATCCGAATAACGCAGGTATGGAAGCCCAGCATTAAACACCAAATAATAAGCGAATGTGTTTTTCATAAAATCGTATATATTCATCATAGTACATATTCACGTTTTGAGATATCAACTAATGCGCATAGCATTATTAACAATGTTCTGAATTGCTACTGTTTTCTGCTAGTGTGCAATTTAATCTACACTCTACAGTATATAATTATAAAACTAGGCAAACTCGTTATGTGTTGCCGCGTTGATGGATGAGCTGGAACATATCAACTAATCTTTGGATTGGTTATTATATATATATATATATATATATATACACCTTGAGATCCAAACCATTACATCACTGCCATCTTATTTTCCATGATTGATTTCTATGATAATGAAGAATGCTTTGTTTTAATCGTTTACAATCAAGTGGTGACACTTGTTGCTTGGATTTAATAGGTATCTTAATAGCTTTGAGTGATTTGAAAAAATTACATTATATATTTTTTTACATCAAAACGGCTGATCTGATTTGAGTGAAAGTTCGGAATAATGTGTACCATCATTATATTAAAATTCCCTGATAATTTGAAATGTCACGGATGAAAATTATTTCAAGAATTTTTTCCTCTGGGTCATTCTAATAGGATTTTTGAAAACTTCAAAATGAGTTTGCTCAGAAGTGGTTCAACCGATTGCGCCTAAAAACTATACAGTATTAAACTAGATAATAACTCTTGTGTATGCCAAGTTTCAACTGATTTTGAATTTTCGTTTGACCTGTGGAGCGCGAAAAAAAAGAAGAAAAAACACTTTTTTTCGGGTATGGTGAAATTGAGTCTTCGCTTCGCTCATCCAATAATGAAAATCATAAAATTTAAAATCCTATGCAAAGACTATATTACAGTATTTGTGATATTTCTGTTTTGTGGTATAACAAATTTCAATATTATTGTTCCAACATATTATATTCAGTAACGATCAAAGTTTATGGCATGATCTTTCTCATTGTCAGCTCAAAGTAATACACTAACAGCCCAGCACAATGTTTATAAACGTGCTTCTGAATAAAAACCTGGTGACCGAGACGCGTGGCCGAGTGGTAACACACTGAACCGTCATTCGGGAGACCGGGGTTCGATTCCCGCCATGGTCGACCATCCTGACAGGGGTGCATCGTGGTTTATTTCTCTCTGTTGTTCAGGTTGATACTGGGATGGTTCCTTAACAACAGGCCACGACCGACTCCTTCCCACTATCCAAAACACCGAATGAAATAACATTTCATCTCATCATCCCATCATCTCATTCATCATCCACCGACGCCAATAGATCGTAGCCATAAGTATAGTGCGTCGTGAAAACTCAATATGTATATATATATATATATATATATATATATATATATATATATATATATATATATATATATATATATATATATATACATATATATATATATATATATATATATATATATATATATATATATATATATATATATATGTATATATATATATATATATGTATATATATATATATATATATATATATAAATATATATATATATATATATATATATGTATATATATATATATATATATGAATATATATATATATAAATATATATATATATATATATATATATATATATATATATATATTATATATATATATATATATATATATATATATATATATATATATATATATATATATATATATTATATATATATATATATATATATATATATATATATATATATATATATATATATATATATATAATATATACGTATATAAAACCTGGTGCGGGTCGTATTTCTGAGATAGTGCGCTATACGGATGGATTTGATAGGGGGGAGAGGAGGGCGCAAAATATTTCGGACTTAGTGGTGCAAAAGATCTTGATACGGTCCTGTGTACATTCACAGAGGATTGTGAGGACCAGTGAAAACGCTGTTGACACTTTCGATATTTCCAAAGAAAGTTCCGTTACACGAAAAATATGCTGAATTGTTTAATGTTTTTGAAAGATGTACATGCGTTTCCAATCATGAATCTATCCCGGACTATCATTGCCTCTCAAAAGAGCACATCCGAATATGGGACGGTGATAACCATGGTTGTCATGTTGGTAGAGGATCCTCTTCTCTCGTGAACACAACTATAGGTATAAATCACGTGGTTGTCAAACATGTCCGCCGTGGTTGTCACTAACAACTTTTCAAAATTGGAATGTTTCAGGCTAAGAAAATGCCTATCATCTTTCTGTCATTACATTATTATGGGTGCGGTGTTTTTCAAAATGTGAATCGTCATTATGGATGAGCGAAGCGAAGATTTCAACGTACACTCGAAAAAAAACTTTTTTGTTCGCGCTCCACGGCTAAGAAAAAGATGTTTTCTAATGAAACTTGGCATATACACAAGTGTCATCGTGGAACTCGATTCTGTATAGTTTTTTTTCATTAATTTATATAAATTTATAGATATTTTGAAAAAAGAATGCGAAAATGACCCAGTAGGGAAGAATATAGAGAGGTCTTAGTTATGACGTAAATCGGATGACGTCATGTATCGCAGATGAAAATTATTGAGTATTTTTCTTTACATCGATTGAAGCTGTTGAAGCTGATAATGAGAACCTGTACTGGTGACTGACATCCATTGGCGTCGATCTGTGGTGGGTGTATGAGATGATGAGATGATGAGATGATGAGATGATGAGATGGTGAGATGGTGAGATGATGAGATGATGAGATGATGAGATGGTGAGATGATGAGATGATGCGATGATGCGATAATGAGATGATGAGATGATGAGATGATGAGATGATGAGGTGATGAGATGAAAGGTCAGTTTATCGAGTGTTTCTGGTTAGTGGTAAGGAGTCGGTCATGGTCTGTTGTTAAGGAACCATCCTGAAGAAACCTGAAAAAGGAACCTGAATGACAGAGGGAAACCACGATGCACACCTGTCAGGATCGTCAACCATGGGAGTAATCGAACCCCTATCTCGTAAATGACGGTTCAGTGTATCAACCACTCGGCCACTCATCTCAATGGATCATCATCATGGTCTAAGTGTAACCACATATGAAGAAAGCTTCCTGAATCTGTGGTATAACACATGCATTAGTTCGGTTCCCTGACACAGCGCTGTGCTGGAGCAAGGTGACCATGTCGGCAGTCCATGCATACAGGGCTCAATGACTTGCTGCGTCATTGTTTGCTGGGCTCGAACCAGCCGCGCGCTAGTGGTGTGGGATAGGGGGGACGGTCACTCGGAGCCTTCTTCTCTCAGCTTCCAGCTGTCTTCTGTACCATGGAGGCTCGAACCAGCCGCGCGCTAGTGTTGTGGGATAGGGGGGACGGTCGATCGGAACCCTCTACTCTCGGGTTCCAACTGTCCTCTGTACCATGGAGGCTCGAACCAGCCGGGCGCTAGTGTTGTGGGATAGGGGGGACGGTCGACCGTCCCTGCTGTTGGGCGGGGGTTTCGATCCGTTGCTATCGTTAAGATAACAACGGGCTGTGTATGCGTTATTTCAGGAGGTATGGAGAAATTTGAACGAATATTCATATATATGCCTATATATGAATATATATATATATATATATATATATATATATATATATATATATATATATATATATATATATATATATATATATATATATATATATATATATATATATATATATATATATATATATATATGTATATATATATATATATATATATATTATATATATATATATATATATATATATATTTATATATGAATATATATATGAATATATATATATATATATATATATATATATATATATGAATATATATATATATATATATATATATATATATATATATATATATATATATTCATATATATATATATATATATATATATATATATATATATATATATATTCATATATATATTTATATATAAATATATATATATATATATATATATATATATATATATATATATATATATATATATATTATATATATAATATATATATATATATATATATATATATATATATATATATATATATGTATATATATATATATATATATATATATATATAGTATATATATATATATATATATATATATATATATATATATATATATATATCCGCTAATTAAATGACCTCGCTGTCGATGCTAGTTTCTTCATCATGTGTAGGTCTACCTTTTGCGTGTTATGAAGTGTTGATTCACTAGAATAACCGAGACCGACCTTGAACGCTCATCCTCCCACAGCGTCATCCATGGCGTTCTCGTCCAGTATCGATCCTGGCATAACTATACTAAGTGTATTAACATGCAGGTCCGAATCATGTGCTCTACGCCTGAATTAGCATGTATCTAGCAGTATGTTTACTGAACAGGTGGTTTTAATGCAAATCAATGTCATTAACTCAATCCTACGCTGTTCAATTGTCTCAGTGCATTGATGACTAATTTCAATTAACATCTGACTTCCTGTGAGGGTTATTCCTGATTTAATCATAATATACTGTACTATAGTACTGGCCAAACGCGACATAAGCGTTGTAAGATGAGCGAGATATCTGAATAAGGTTTAATAGTCGTTAAAAAGTAGTTCTACCCTAGCTACTTCATCAACTCTGGTATTCTACACACCTTGATGCATATAAAGAAGACTTCACTTTGGGCATATATCGAATCTAGAAAGCAGTGAATCTCGGCAACCTGAATCTGCTTCTATTTCTATAATAATATTTGATGAATAAAAACAGATAATTTAATATTTTCTTCGAAACGGCTGATTCGAATTGGATGCAAAATCGAGACAATGTGTATCAATCATGTATACACATTCACAGAAAATTTTATTCCATTTGAAGAGATTTTATTTCTCACATTTTCTTGCTCAGCCTAATGTTATGGGGTTTTTAGAAATTTTGGGATGATATTTCTAAAAATTGGTCAGAACCGATTCATACCAAAACCTAAACAGTTTCAAGTTGGATAATTTTGCATGTACACAAAAAGTTTCATATCGATCAGTCAACTTCTGCGACCTGGTGCAGTGCCCACAAAAAAAAAAAAAGAACACACAGACAAAGCCCTATAAGAGTGGGATGGAGACTTCGCTCACGCTCATCTAATGATATATTCAGTATTCATATTGAATTTATGGCGATGATCAAGATCTCTTGGCGTCGGTGAATGATGAGATGGGAAGATATTGGTTATTTCATACTATAGGCCTGTGTCTTTAGCGGAAAGGAAACGGTCGTTGCTTGCTCTGAATGAATCATCCCAATATTCTCCAGGAGAACCACGATATACCCCCTGGTCAGGATCGTCGACCAGGGCGGGAATCGAACCCCGGTCTTCTGAATGGCGGTTTCACTGTGCTATCGACTACCCAGTGCAAAACACTCATATCATGTTCACCAAATGTTTCGGACTAGGCAAACGCGTTATGTGTTGCCGCGTTGATGGATGAGCTGGAACATATCAACTTATCTTTGGATTGGTTATTATATACCGGTATATATATATATATATATATATATATATATATATATATATATATATATATATATATATATATATATATATATATATATATATATATATATATATATACACCTTGAGATCCAAACCATTGCATCACTGCCATCTTATTTTCCATCAATAATTTCTATGATGATGAAGAAGGCTCTGTTTTAATCGTTCACACTTAAGTGGTGACACCTGTAGCTTGAATTTAATGGGTATCTTAATAGCTTTGAATGATTCACAAAAATTACATCATATATTTTTTAAAATCGAAACGGCTGATCTGATTCGAGTGAAAGTTCAGTGTAATGTGTATCATTATCGGATTGAAATTTCCTGACAATTTGACTTCTCTTGGAGGAAATATTTTTCATGAATTTTTTTCTCCGGGTTATTCTAATGGGATTTTTGAAAACTTCGAAATGAGTTTTCTCAGAAGTGATTCAACCGATCGCGCCTCAAAACTATACAGTATCGAATTGGATAAGGATACTTGTGTGTGCCAAGTTTCATTCGATTTCGAATGTTTGTCTGACCTGTGGAGCGCGAAAAAAAAAAGTACTTTTTTTCGGGTATGGTGAAATTGAGTTTTCGCTTCGCTCATCCAAATAACGAATATAATATATCAAATCTGGTGTATGGAAGTAATGGAACATTCTATATGCCGGTATATGATCAATGTGAGCTTCAACTTGTTTCCAATTATTCTTTGGGGTGATAAGATCGCCTCATTGGTGCTCTCTTCAAACGGTCACACCTTTCATCCATACACCCTCAATCGAGACACAATGATTCTCTATCAAGTTTCGATTTTATCGAGAAAAAATCATATGTCAACAATATAGACGTCACATCATGGATATTACACGCCCTGGCTTACATTAATTTGTAATATATAATACATGTAGATCCTTCTATAGGCTTCTGTCACGTAACAAATGACAAACAATCGTTACCATAGCAACACAGCGAACTGGTGGACTACCGAATATTCTGATTGGTCAATGCCAACTGGTGGACATTGTTGTCTCTCTCTTTCAACAATGGGTGACGTCACTTGAAACAAGCCTATAGGCTTCTGTCAAGTAACAAATGAAAAAACAATCGTTACCATAGCAACACAGCGAACTGGTGGACCACCAAATATTCTGGTTGGTCAATTTCAACTGGTGGACATTGTTGTCTCTCTCTTGCAACAATGGGTGACGTCACTTGAAATGAGCCTATAGGCTTCTGTCGAGTAACAAATGACAGACAATCGTTACCATAGTAACACAGCCAACTGGTGGACTACCAAATATTCCGATTGGTCAATTTCAACTGATGGACATTGTTGTCTGTCAATTTCAACTGGTGGCATGTTGTCTTTCAATAACAACAATGGGTGACGTCACTTGAAACAAGCCTAAAGCTGGCTATGCATACACATATACAACGCGGCTATTCGTGATTAAAAGCCAACCAGGCGGCAGCACTGTCGAAGTGGGCGATTGGCCGTCCGGAGGCAGTTAGGCCTAGATGTAATGTTGTTGTATGCCCACACACGTTATATTTGTAATTAATATTTTGATTTTAATAATCAATAATTTGAGTGATATTAATTTTTTATTTAATATTGTAATTACACATTAATTAATTAGCATATAATTTTCAAGTATCTGCCTCCGCCCAGTTCACTAAAACGTCACCAGATGTCAGCCACTTTGCTTTCAATCATGAATTGCCTCCCGCTAAGGTACGATAATATTGAGATAGTCAGATTCCAGAAGTTATATTTCAACCCGGTACTTAGAATCCTTTCAGATTTCTCAATCGATTAGTGTTTCAAATGCGTATATGAAGATATGAGTCTTCTCTCGAATGGAAATGATTTCTCAAATAGTTTCAAATATTTACTTGCTATGAAGAATGTTTTCAACAGACAATATGCGAGGCAATTTTATTGAAAGCTTGCAATTCTCGAATGAATTTATCATTGAAATTCCTTTGTAAGTTTCCATTCTGTTCAAAAAATAATTCAAATAATTCAAAATGCATAATATATACAGTTGAATCGATCGGTTCCATTATTGTTTGCTCAACGACCCCACCAACAGCTAGGTTATACGGGGGTACGAACGAGTAGGTGATTATGAAACTTTGAAGTGATGTTAGTGTAAGGACGTTCACAAAAACCCATGCCTTATGCGGGACTCGAACCCACGCCCACCGGTGACTTCAGTTTCTTGAGCTGCATGACCGAGCTACCGAGGACGGCTGAATAGGTTCTTCCAGGTTGAACATACAGATAATGGTTTTATCAGTTTCCATGAATTAAAATTTCACATTGAAAAGGTATGGAAAAGATAAACTATAAATAGTTATATAAATATCATATAGATAGTATAATAACAAACATAGTTCGTCGTACTGATCGAGTGTTGACGGGTCGACACTCCCGACCGTTCGAGCCTATAGATAGGGGAGACGTTCGATCGTCTCCGCGTGTAGATTCTCTCTCCATTGTTGCCATTGTGAATAGTCCAACCACGATGTAATAATACCAACCTATTTCATCATAATATAAATAAGGTGCTCCAACTCCTATATATACTCATAACATGGGCAGTATTTGTGGTTTCTTGCAGTCAGTTCAGAGCCAAAGGTCCCGATTGCCTGTCGCGATTTAATGGATCCCCTTGTGAACTAGATGTATAAATAAGAGTGGCTATACGGTACCGGTGGCATTGTTGAACATACAAAATCTATAGTTCTTGTAATCTACTGGGCCGTGTAGAACATTTTATAGCATTGTTGTTTCAAATAGTTCGATATAAAAGCCATAGTTGCTCTACAGGCAATCGGGACGGTTTTTGTGAACATCCTTATATACACTTATCATCACTTGAAAGTTTCATAATCACCTGCTCGTTCGTACCCCCTCATAACCTACCCGTTGGTGGGGTCGTTAATTAAGCGAACAATAATAGAACCGATCGATTCATCTGTATATTATACGGATTCAAATCTGTATTCAGATTCTGTCCCCGGAAATATTTCACTTTCAAGCCCCGAGTTGGATCGTTTATATTAGGATGAAATAGGTTGTACATGGTGGTTCAACTCTGGTTTGAGGGCCACTGGAAGATAGATGTCAGGGATATTCTGTTTTGCTAGGTTGGTATACGAGGAGGTGAGGCTATTCCGAGACGACTGTTTTAATGGCGGGGGTCAACCACAAGTCTGACATAACACAATGCTGGGCACAGACATTACATGACAATGTACATACAATGACAATTTTCTTCTGCTATTTTTATAAGTTTCCAAAGCGTTTTATTAGCATTGAAATGTGATGCAAAGCTATTATAGGTCGACACATCTTGAGTTTTAATCTCACTAGTGACTGCCTTGCTGATTGAACTAACGAATATTCCGATCTATTCACGATCCAATTGGCTAGCTGTACTTGTTGATCTTACCAATAAGTTGTCCTCATAGCTTCCAACAGTTGATGTGGAAAAACAAATGATAATTTTCATATCCAATAGGGTCCATCCGATTTATGTAAAACTTGGGAATTATTCGTAAGATTCATGGACCTGAATTTCGTATAGGAAAAAGCAATTTTTTCATCGTGATTTTTTTTTTCAGGTGTTTTATTTGAAGTATACAATGTTCACAATTGACACCATTAATAATTCCCTCAAAGCCAGATGCTCATTCTGTGTAACATACATATCAAATACAAATCAAATCAAGACGTGTCAATTCAAAGAGAGGTATATAATAATTATATGAAACTATTAACTATAAAGCTCACAGTTGCGATAACAGGACCCCTATTCCTGAGATAAATGAGATGTGAGAAAAATAAGTGAGTGAGAAAACGATTATCTCACTTAAAATGGCCGATTGGTAATGGTAAATCGGCCATTTGGAGTGAGATAATCGTTTTCTCACTCACTTTTATTTTTCTCACATTTCATTTATCTCACAGGAATAGGGGTCCAGGCAATCGGAACCTTGGTGCCTTGGACTCGGGAACTGACCCCGGAAATATTTCACTTTCAAAACCCGAGTTGGAGCACTTTATTTATATTATGATCAAATAGGTTGGTATCACTACCCCCCCCCCCCCCTCAGTGACTCGTGCAGTGTCATGACGTGTGTCAGTGGCCCGTGACTGGCTATTGGTGACGTCATGCATGTCATCTCATCGCATGCTTTCTCTCTCTACCTCTTGGTCTGGACTCATTGCTCTTCAGTCCCAGTAGGTTTGTTTGTGTGTGTTGCACTACCTGCACTGGTTCTTCAGTTGCTTCTGTCAAGTGACGTCACCCATTATTGAAAAAGACAGACAACAATGTCCACCAGTTGGAATTGACCAGTCAGAATGTTTGGTACTTCACTTGCACTAGTTCAAGTAGTTGTACACCAGCTCAGCTGCTCGGTTCAGTTCAAGATGGCAAGCGCTGAAATCAAATTGTAGGCTCTGACACTATATATGACGCCCAAATTCGTGTCAATGAGAATAAAAAATTATATATTTTGATGAGGACTCATGATAACTATTTTCGAGTAAGTTCACATACATAATTATGTCTTGGTGATTTTACCCAAATAACTATTTTTCCATTTTCAAAATTTGCGTTTGGAAACCATTTGAAATTGGCACTATCGTGTTTGTTTGTACCTCAACATTTGGGGATCATTTCCTGCACCAAACTCGTAATATGACGCACTTCCTTCTTGCACCAGCAACACTTTAGTGCAGGTTGGTGCAACGCAAACAAACAGGTCTAGCATGTGTCAGCTGGTCTGAGACGAACCGTTCTTCAAATTCAATCCATTCTATTCAACCAAGAGCACGCGGACAGATTCGTTTGAAATTACCGAGGAAGTATGAAATGGTGAAAGAATTGCAAGTATAGTGATAAAGTATGAGGTGCATGACATATATATATATATATATATATATATATATATATATATATATATATATATATATATATATATATATATATATATATATATATATATATATATATATATATATATATATATTCATATATATATATATATATATATATATATATATATATATATATATATATATATATATTTATATATATATATATATATATATATATATATATATTTATATATATATATATATATATATATATATATATATATATATATATATTTATATATATATATATATATATATATATATATATATATATATATATATATCGTCACTCTAAGTATAGTTATGTCGTAAGAGTAATACCTCGGTAGCTTAGTGGTAGAACACCTTCCCGGCAAGCAGAATGTCCCAGGCTCGAATCCCGGTCGAGGCGTATCTTTTTCTACGTAACTATTATAACATTCCAAATATTGAGGTATTGGATCGTGTCAAAGAAGTTTAATTATCACATATATATATATTTATATATATATATATATATATATATATGTATATATATATATATATATATATATATATATATATATATATATATATATATATATATATATATGTATATATGTGTGTGTGTGTGTGTGTGTGTGTGTGTGTGTCAGTGTGTCACGCCCAGTGTGCTAGCCCACCACTAGTCCGTATCTTGATGCTATCATCGCTATCAGCTGGTATCAGCTGACGTCAGCACGAGGTGTCACGTGCTGACAGCGAGATGAGCAGCGCTTGATTCACACCGCTGAGCGACCTGCATCTAGCGCCAATAGCTGCAAGTCTCGACCAGTAGATTACAGTGATAGTGAGAGTCAGTTGGATGCGGGATTCAATGACGGGTGAAACGTACCAACCTATTTCATCATAATATAAAGAAGGTGACTCAACTCGGGTATTGAAAGTGAAATATTTCCGGGGTCAGAATCTAAGTCCGGCGTACCGATTGCCTGTAGCGCTACTACCGCTTTTATTCCAAACTTGAAAAAAAACAATGCTATACACGGCTCAGTAGAATTATCATGTTAGCAGTTGCATTTGTTTTGCACGGAAATTAAAGATTGTGTATGTTCAACAATGCCACCGGTATCGTAGACACTCTTATCCACATCTAGTTCACAAGGGAATTCGCTAAATCGCGACAGGCAATCGGAACCTCTGGCTATGAAATGACCGCAAGAAACCACAAATACCGTTCACGTTATCAGTATGGGAGTGGAGTACCTTATCTTTATATTATTCTAAGATGGATTAGTGTCACTATAAATCGTGGTTGAATCATTGTTATCTTTGGTTGAAATGTTTAATCAATTCAGTTCCTAACTTGTAATTCGTCAACAATGATTTCGTTCTTTTGAAGATCACTTCGCACATATTGTTTTTTGGGTCATTTTTACTTGAAAATTGAAATTGTAGGTGAACTGGATTCGTGGTTGTCACGTAGCACCTTGGAGTGAGTGGTCACTGTTCACCATTTTCTACTATTTGGATTAAAATTGAGGTGTTTCACAATCTATATATAAAAGATAATTCTACAATTTTTTTATATTTCTGTTTTTAGACGAGCTTTAGCGAGGATTCAATTTGACATACTGATGAAAATTGGTGTTCGTTTTTATATTTTTTTTTGTTCTTTTTTTTATGTTTTTTTGTTGGTTATCCACAGGTTGAACGGCTACAGCTATCAACTTCAAACCTTTTTGGTTTTGGTTCCTCATCTAACTTAGATCTGAATAGTTCTGTGGCATCATCGGGTGATAACTTTTTTTAAAGTGAATTTTAGACATTTCAAAAATACCCATTAGAATAACACGGTGGAAAAAAAAGAAAAAAAAATTCTTGAAAAAATGAAATTTTCTGTGAAGTTGAGTTACATTCTGATACACATTTCTGAAAACGTTCAGCTTGATCGGATGAGCCATTTCGAAGAAAAACCATAAAATGTGCCAAGTTGGTAGCACTCGAAGCAGTTTTTACCCATGTATAACTCAAATGTCACCCAATTGGCGAATGTAGGAAAAGTTTGGCAAAAAAGTTGACACACTGTTACTTTCCGCTCGTCTAACAACGCATATAGCGTTTTCCTAGTTATTTTAAATTATATTCGGTCGTGTCATCCGATTATTGCTCGTAATTCCAATTTCCAATCAACATTCTGCTGACTGCCGGTACACGTGATGTATCGGCTCATCGTAGTGGTGTTAGCAAAATACTCAAAACCAAATAGAATGCAAATTTGGATTCCTCTGACGTAACTCGATTTTGTGTAGAAACTGTTGTGGTTTCACATTTTCCTGAAGTTATCGATATATATGATATATCGGGTCTTAACGACGCACTATGCTGATGGCTGCGATCTATTGGCGTCGGTGGATGATGAATGAGATGATGGGATTAAAGTATTCTATTATGTGTTTTTGATGGTGGGAAGGAGTCGGTCGTGGCCTGTTGTTAAGGAACCATCCCAGTATCAACCTGAACGACAGCCATACCACGATGCACCCCTGTCAGGATGGTCGATCATTGGCAGGAATCGAACCCCGGTCTCCCGAATGGCGGTTCAGTGTGTTACCACTCGGCCACGCGTCTCGGTCGATGAGTTATCGAATTGTAATAATTATTCATCCATATTTTATCAATCTCTCATGCATAGGCCTACCCCTACGCCCCCCCTATCAACTTCACTATTGGTGGGATCGTCTTACAAATAACTATTAGTTAATCCACTACATATATTTTGTCAGTCGAAACCTACATCAGGGTACATACGTTATATTTGTATCGCCAGAGAAGAGGCTTCCGATCGACCGTCTCCCCTATCCCACACCACCAGCACTCGGCCGGTTCGAGCCTTCATCTCGGCAACACACACCAAGGCATTATAATTATAAATCAGTGAGTGACATCTCAGTGCCGGAGTTAAATGCCTCCTCACGATCCCCTATTTAAATGCTCAACATGTCACTGCTAAGCCTCGGTTGTTTTGTGAACTCATAAAAACCCTATTGATATATTTTTAAGCTCATATGTAAATAGAATGTACACATTTCCTCTGGCTTCCTTTAGGGTGAGTGAATTCTTTCAGAATTAGCCTTCTAATTTTAGTTTCTCTGTTTGTCTGTTCACAGTGGTATGTTGCGACGCGTCGTTATCTCGTTGATTACCGTCGCGTACGGTACGTGCCTGGAAGGCCACCAGTGACGAGTGCTAGCGTATATTTACCGCTGTAATGCATGTGATTAGCGGGTTGTAATCGAAGGTGGTTAGGTTGGTATGGCCGGATGATAGCTTGCCTATCTGTGGATATGTACAGAATTAGCGGACAAGGGTAACAGATAAAGTTTTTTTTCAAAACGGTAAAGTCACGTGTTTCTGTTTATGCATGTTTATTTGAGGTGCCGTCCGATTAGTTGATGGTTCATACAAACTTGAGCAATTAGGCCATGCATGTTAAATGCTGTATTAGTCCGTGAAATATTTACACATCATCAATTAAACTGAACATACATGTTCGAATATAGTCTCAATCAATATTTCATTGGACGAGCTTTAGCGAGGATTCAATTTGACATACTGACAAAAATTGGTGTTCGTTTTTATGTTGTTTTTTTATGTTTTTTTGTCGGTTTTCCACAGGTCAAACAGCTACAGCTATCAACTTCAAACTTTTTTTCAGCATGGATCCTCATCTAAATTAGATCTGTATAGTTTTGTGGCATTATCGAATGGTAATCTTTTTTTCATGAATTTTAGAAATTTCAAAAATACCCATTAGAATAACATGTCGGAAAAAAAGAGAATATTTTTATTTTCGAAATGAATGAAATTTTGCGTGAAGTTGAGTTACATTATGATACACATTTGTGAAAACTGTCAGCTTGATCGGGTGAGCCATTTCGAAGAAAACCCATAAAATGTGCTAAATTGGTACCACTCGAAGCAGTTTTTACCCATTTCTAACTTCAATGTCACTCAATTGGCGAATGTAGGCAAAATTTTTGTAAAAAAGTCGACAAACTATTACTATCCGCTCGTCCAACAACGCATATATGGCGTTTTCCTAGTTTATAATAAATGAGCGTATTCCGAACCTATTCTGATTTTTCGAATCATGTTTTGGTTGTCGAATCAAAATTATTCGTCTTAATTTGAAGTAAAATTTTCGTAGTAATCAAACGCTAGTGAATCAATGATATAGTGAATATATTGAATTCAGACAACAGCGTCAAGTGCCATTGTGTAGACTGTAGAGGAAACCTGTTGCAATATCAAGTGTGAACTAGCAACAAAGTGCCGTGTTCGCAGAATGGCTTATTTAATCTTCTCTCATAAACAAGTTATCTCTGTTATCTGTCAGCTTGTCTGCGCTCTGTATCTATCAGGGCGACTGTTAGTGCAGGTAGATACGCGGTGTTCGTCAGACAGTCTCGTGCCCTATACAGCGCGTTGGCAGTGATCGGAATAAGTAGATTTACAAGGCGAAATTATCATTCCAGATAGTTGTAATACCTTTTCAACTTGCTAACTATAACTCGATGTGATAAATATCAGTACTGAATTTGCAGGTATTGTTGAGATTAGTGTTTTGGTTGATATCTCATACCATTTAAAAGATTACCTTATACAGGTTTTCCGTGTGAAATAGACTGACATATGTGCCTATAGACTCTGAAACAAAGCGTTTTTACAGATCATCAACTGGGAATGCCATCCAACGTTCGCGCGGGCAATTAAACGTGGCTGAAGAGTAATGAATGGTGAGCTGACGATTGCGAGTAGTGGGAGTGACCGTAGCCACGCGGAGGGGGGAGCGGGGAGTATCGCCTACATAGACGAGGAGGGGGACGACGAGGAAGTGACCGCTGAAACAAAGCCCGACATTGTCGTCGAGACTGTCGACAAACATGACTTGCAATGGCATCTTCAAAGTGAAGAGGACGGAGATTTAGCGACCGAGCCGGCGAGACAGGTCGAAATAACGCAACGTGTGACGCAGTCGCTTGAAACTTACTCGATATCGAATATTGTGGACATTTCCAATGAGAATTTATCTGGAGAAATACAGATCGTGCGACATTACTCGCCTCCCGATGTTCCTGTCGACGTGTTAGATGACAGTCGTGGGGATGTTCTAGCAGAAAACGGTTTATACGTCACTAAACTAGAAGTTCAGTTAGGGACTTCGAAGGGACAAACTGTGCCATCTACAAAAGTTGTTCCGGATACAAGTCCCGAAATATCGAACACTTCCGGTTTTGACTCCGATTTGGAACGTTCCGCCAAACCTTCCAGAATCCCCTGGACAACGAGACTCATCCAGAAGATTACCGAAGAAGAAAACGAAAAGAAAGTTCGTAAAAAAGAAGTGAAAGTGCAGCGTGATCGTACTCCTCCGAAGAGATCGGCGATCTACGAGAGAACCGACAAGACATCACCATGGTTACAGAGATCGAGTAAAACCGCAGGTCAAACTTACCCGCCGGTTCCTTATCTGGAGGTGAAGCCTGTGACCGACGAGAAGAGAACCAAGAGGCCTCAGAGAGAGAACATAGGACGAGAACCTCCGAGGACGAGCGATGATTCTGTAGACAGTAATAGTAGTGGACGACAAAGCGCGAACAGAGATCGTTACGCTGAACTAATCACGGAGCTGGTTCTGAAGCAAGACGGGGAGGATTGTGGTACAATTGGTAAGCACGGAGGCGCCTCGGTCGAACCGGGCAAAGAGGAGAAACAGAAGAAGAGTCCGCTGAGAAGTATCCTGCCGAAGGGATTGTTTGCGCATCACTCGGAGGCGAAGACGTCGCGGAAGTCGCCGACGAACACCAAGCGCAGCCCTCAGTCGGGAGGCAGTCAGGACGTGTCCCCGACGAGAGCGCCGGTCCTCGAGACGGCCTTCGTTTCCAACTCCTCGCCGTCCGACGACGCCGACCAAGACCACGACCTGATGTTTCGCAAGCTCGAGTCCAAGTTTTCGTCCGGCCATGGCGGCTTTCTCAGACAGAAATCTCTCGACAATGAGACGAAACCCAAAATATCACCTAAACCTGACAATATCAAGTCACAAGGGAAATTTTTCTCCAATAAAAAGTCTTCACCGGAAGTGTATGAGAATGCAAATCCCATTTATGCCAACGACGTTTTCTTCCGGAAAAAACGTCAACAACAAAATCCGGTTTATGTGGATTCAGAATCTGAATCTTATCAATCTGCAGAAGAGACTCCCAACATTCACGTCGTCGAAGTGACCCATCACAGTCAACAACAACAACAACAACAGTATCGCCAAGATGACGTCAACAGAAATATTCCGGCCGTGGAGCAACGTCCCAACAGTTTACAATACCAACAGTGTTACTACCATCCAGTTCCCAGCTCGCAGGCCAGCTATGGTAGAGTCGGCCAAGTGCATCAAGAGGCACGAGGAAGAACGCTTTCGGCACCAGTCGGTTCGGTCGAGTATCGTAAAGATACCCACACTGAAACCAACCAAAACAAGTTACAAAACAACGCGTTTGCAAACGAAACGAACGCTAAATTCAACGAATATCTTCAAGGTTTGAAAGATACCAGTAACAGAAGTTCTTCCTCGTCCACGTCGACGATCGTGTCCGAGGCGCCGTGGCATCCGGACACGGTCAACTTGGAGCGTAATGCCATATCCGGTTCGCCCGAAATACGCAAACTGCAACAAAAACAAAGACCCGATTTCGTTCGGAACGACGATCCCAACCGTAACAACGTCGCCAGAGTGTTGTACTACAATGAAGACCAAAGACTTCGATCTCAAATGCCTCTTCGCATCCAGACCGAGAATTTACCTCCCGATCGGAGATATCAACAGGTGTCGGGAAGAGTGTCGGCTCCTCCCCTGGCGTATTACGAATATTCCGGGAGGCTGCAATCACCAGAGATGGTTAAACCTGTGGCGATTCATCACAGCTCCCCTAAGCCGGCTGGGGATAACATCAACGTCCAGAGTTCTCCCAGGAGTAATGCCAATATGCAGAGTTCCCCGGGGATGAATTATCCCCAGGTGTCCCCACACAGAAACCTGAGTAATATCTCCGTCAACAAATCGCAGAAATATTACAGTTTGGACGCTAACAACTTGAATGTGGGCCAAAGTCCGAACGGACGCCTGTTGATTCCGGTCGGTGCTCAGGTCCGGATCTCGTCAGCTCAGAAAGAGTTGAAACGTGGTGAGGCTGTTCAGAACCTGGAGGCTAATCTAGCGCGCAGTTTATCGCCGCAGCAGAAGCCCGGCAGCGGCATACCTATCAAAGTTAGTCCAGTACTGACGCAACAACAACAACAACAAGCAATCCACTTGGAGCGTTTACAAAAGTCGCAAAGTTTACCGCCGCAAAGTGCTAACGTCGACAGACTGAACAGGAGTTTCTCCCCGTCAGCAAGTTATCGCAAGTTATCGCGTCAAGAAGTCGAACAACTTTATCGACAGAGTCAGCAAGTGAGAGAAATGCACGCGTCACAGTTGTCGCCGCATTCCGCGCAGATATTCCGAGACCAATACCGGAGTACCGACTCGTTGAAGTCGCCGAACAACAATCCCGATCCTCGCGTCGACAAGCAACAGTTCGTGGTGTACAACCCGAACGCGCAGGGGCTGGTCAAACCACAGCCCGTGTATCACACGAGGGTCATCTCGATGAACCAACAGCAATATATCCAGGACATGAACAATCTGAGGATTCGTTCCAGGAGCGTGTCTCCAGGTCCGAATAACATGTACTCGAATCCGAGGAGCGCGAGTCTTCCCAGGAATACTCAGCAGCAATTCCCTCAGGACCCTGGCAACTTTGTGCGCGGTTCCCGGCAACGCAACACGATCGGCCCGATCAGGACGAGTCAGCCTCAGGCCTTGCAGGCGACGACGATCTACGAGAACGCGGCCGGCGTTTACAACTCCGACGTCGAATCCGTCGAGCTGCGACATCCGGGAAAAGTGAGAAACGGAATACCGGTGATGGTGAAGAAAGTACCGAATGGCAGCGTGAAAATAAAAAAAATCGTCACGAACGAGGGTAATAACAAAAAGAAAGACAAGAAGAGTAAGAAAGAAAAGGAGAAGGTGAAAGTGGAACCAGTGTACACGCCGATATTCAAGAGAGGTAGTTTGGTCAGCGGGTCGACGTCGTCAGTGGACGGCTCGTCGAACGAGTCTCCGTCGGCGCCGAAAAGAGTGAGCTTCTCGAGTGGGAGGGATTCCGTCGAGCAGGTGTATTGGCCGACGCGGAACGGACCCGCGCCGGAACCGCCCACGCGGCAACACAAGATGCGGCCGGACAGCTACGACTCGGACGTGTTCCTGCCGAACTCGCCGCAAAGATATTACCAGAACGGGGAATACCTGTACGAGAATGTAGGTCAAAGTTCAGTGTACGGCGTGTTGAACACTGCGTCGCCTCACGAGGCACCAGATAGGCCATTGCCGCCGATTCCCGCGCAAAATTACGGTTCGATTAATAAGTCGCGCGATTTGAACTCGCCGATGAGCGACGCGTCGCGCGGCAGTGAGAAACGCATCGAGTTCCGGCGCCAGCAGTTCGATACGGTCGATGCGGTAGTGGGACGTCGTTTACCGGCGGCGTCGTCGACGTCGTCGCTGCCGGCCGGCGTCAAGCTGGGCCAGATGCCCGGTAGATGGCAGCCGATATCGGAGTCGGAGTCGGGCAGCGAGGCGGGAGAGATTCAAAGGATCTTTCAACAGGACAATCGGCCGACTCACTTCCGGTTTCCAGGTAAGATGCTAATGCTCTACAGTTCAGTTTGTCATGTGATGTACATAATGTTCATTCCATTGTCCGGTAGAAATAGTGACAAATATAGTTACATTTGTAAAATATTATCGTCTCTTATTGAATCGAAGAAAATATGTCTTGTCAAATTGAGAAGTGAATAGTTTGTTCATCCATTATTTACAGGAAATGTCATTCGAAACATACACAACATGATGTAAAATTCGGTCTTGAATTAGAACACAACTTCAATCTTTGGTTTTCACGATCATAACAAAAAATATAAACTTTTTTGTGACAAAAGCTGGAAAAAATTCAAACTTTTAGCCATACTTGTCTCCACGGAGAATGACGACGATCATCTACCATTATAGCACACACAAATGTCACCCCAAATGACCTAACTGTTAGTGGGGTCGATAAGCAACAGCCACAACAACACAAATGTCAGCTTTACATTTTGTACAGCCATGGTATTATCGTCATTCCTCATGACGAGGTTCAGATGATAGACTTTGAGTCAACATTTACCCCCCCCTCCCCCCCCCCCCCCCGGCGGTGGGGGGTTTGTGAATGGTTGCTGATATATTAATATTATTACTATAGTCAAACGCGAAATATGCGATGTAAGATGAGCGAGATATCTGAATAAGGTACAAAAGTCCTTGAAGTAGTTCTACCCTTGCTACATTATCGACTCTGATATTCTACACACCTTGATATCTGAATAAGCTATAAAAGTCGTTAAAGTAGTTCTACTCTTGCCACTTCATTGACTCTGGTATTATACACACCTTGACGCATATAAAAAATACTTCTTTGTTGGTCAACTCTTGAATCTAGAAAGCAGTGAATCTCGACAACTTAATTCTGTCACAATTTTTATGATATATTTTATGAATATTATCATTCATTTTATTTTTTTTCTTCAAAACGACTGATCAGAATTGCTTACAAAATCGTAATAATGTGTAAAATCCATGCATACACATTTAGAGAGAATTTCATTCCATTTGGAGAGATTTTATTTTTCAACATTTTCCGCCCAGCCAAATCTTATGGGGTTTTTAGAAACTTTGAGATGATATTTCTCAGAATCGGTTCAACCGATTCATCCCAAAAACTACACAGTTCTAAGTTGGATAAGTTTCCGTGCACAAAAAAAGTTTCATGTCGATCAGTCGAACCCTGCAACCTGTGGAGTGCTTACAAACAAAAAAACAAACAAAAAAACAAACAACAAAAAAAACACACAGAGAAACCCCTATAAGAGTGGGATGGAGACTTCGATACGCTCATCAATTATTTCTTCATTGTCATCATTGATCATAAAATGATATTTAATACGTCAATGGAAAAAAACACATACACACATATAAGTTTAAAATCTATATCAATACATAGTTTGAAAAACAGCTCGTGTGTCATCTAAAAACTCTTTTATACTATAATAACATTTATCTAAAAGTAATTTCTTAAGACCGATTCTGAAAGAATTTCTCTTCTTTTGTTTTATTGTCAGGGGCAAAGAATTGTAGAATTTAATTCCTGAATAGATGGGGCCTTTTTTTAAATAAAATATATAACTAGGAAAACGCGGGATGCGCGTTGTGAGATGAGCTTAGAAGTATGGCGATCTAGAATGAAAAATAACTTGTCAGCTCAATTTACATCTACAAACCTTGACTTACTTCAAACGTTCAAAAACCTCACCTGCAACTTGTTGATATTTATAGTAACCAGTAACCTGCAACCTGTCGCATAAACACTTTGCAAAACCAATTGATCCAAATATTCAATAAAATGTACACGTTTATTGTGTTTTCTTCATTATTTCTCATTCGATTGTTGTAAAAATATCTGAAAAGGTGTATAATAGTATTTTTCATATTCTGTGAGAATTTGAGAGCTTTTGAAAAATTCTTGTTTTTCAAGTATTTTTCCTCCGGGTTATTCTTATGAGGATTTTCCAAACTTTCCGATTATTTTCCGGAAAAACCTTCCGACCGATTCCTCTAAATAACAATCCCAACCTATTCTGGTATGACACCAACGTTCAGAAAAAGTTTCAAGTTGATTGATTCATTTCTCTGACCTGTATGCCGCGTACATAATTACAAAAAAAAAAAAAAAAAAAAAAAAAAAAACATAAAAACGAAGCTCATTTTTTTTCAGGGTGTGAAATGGAAAGCTTCGCTACGCTCATCTAATAATAAAATAATATAAATTATATATATATTAATATATATTTTTCAAGTTCTTTCCATTTTTGCTTGTTAGATGCTCGAAAACGGAAGTGTTTGACTTCTATAGGGCCAGGGGGGCTATCCAAACTTCTATCAAAAATTATATTTTTTAAAAACAAAACATGGTTTCGGGAGTACGGGAGTGGTTCATTTCAACCCCCAAACCATTTGAATGTGTAGATATTTGAATTAAAAACATAATTCAAGAAGATAAAATGAGAAATTCGCAACTATTTTGAAAATACGCCGGAAAAAGAAAAAAAGTTTTATTATTATTATTTAAATTCTTGCAATTGCACATAAATGCGCGGTGGCAAGTTCCCTAACAATATAAACCATTATATATTCATAATTCATTCTTATTTGACCATAATATTGGTTGCTCACTTTCAGTACGGTATTTAGAAGTCGGTGGGCTCATTCAATATTCGCAGATGATAATAAACACGGCACGGTCTTGCATTAGGCCTACTACACTGTCTACAAATACGCCATTCTGGGGTGTGAATGATATTCTCATCAATTCGTAATACCGGTACCAATAAGATAATTTAATTTCAACAGATTCAGTTGGTATTAATTTAATTTTACGAAGTACCGTACTCAGAACACGGCACGGATTATCGGAACATTTAATTGTGTGATACTTGTTGATTGGGTGGCTTATACGAGAAGGTTCGAAAGCTTGCTTGCGTCGCCTCGACGTCTGTTCCGGTTTTGGAGTCAGTCTTGCCTCTGGTCTCATCGGAGCGGAAGTTTATGAAGTATGTTTAGAGAGAATCTGGTATGTTCTTTCATCCTCTCATTTCAAGTACAACTGCGTCTGCATCTTTTCGGCTGTTGAGAACAGCGGGATGACTGAAGAGCGTATACTGGAACACGTATACTACCAAGTGTGAACGTGGGCTTGACGTGTTCACTTAGAAAGTGCCTATCCGAGATAACGATCAAAACCTGACTCAAATAACCCTAACCACAGATTCTCTGTGCCATAATCAATTCCCCAAAATAGGAGCTGCTTCCTCTGCAGCATCATTACAAGCCGCGCCCACCTTCACTCTTGGTGGTATCTCCACTCCAGTAGTACTGATACGTGTGGACGAGTGGTTAACACACTGAACCGTCATTCAGGATACCAGAGTTCGATTCTCGCCACCATCCTAACAGGGACAAGTGGTTTCTCTATGTCATCCAGGTTAATACTGGGATGGTTCCTTAACGACCGACTCCTTTCCACTATCCAAAAACACCCGATGAAATTAACTTTCATCTCATCATCCCATCATCTCATATATCATTCACCGACGCCAATAGATCGTGATCATCAGTATAGTGCGTCGTTAAACCCAATATGAATTTTGAACCGGCATATGTAGCTGTGTGGTTAACGCACTTGCTCCATGTGACCCGGGAGGCAGTGGGCATGTCGGACCCGGTTCGATCCCCGCTACCGTCCATCTTTACATTTTTTTTGTGGTTTCCCTCTGTGGTCCAGGCTAATGCCGGGATGGTTCCCACAATATAGGCCACGACCGCTTCCTTCCCATAACCTATGAAACCTTCATCTCACAATTTTATCATCTCACTGATCATTCATCCGACGCCAATAGATCTTGGTCATCATTACAGTGCGTCGTTAAAACCCAATATAAACAAAATATATAAATGTAAAAAATCTATTCTCGTATTCGCTCTTCAGCGCCTCATCACTCGTGTCCATGACCGTACACTTGATTCTAGTATTAGCTCACTTTTCGCCGTAGCCGAACGATATTCTGCCCTGCATGCAGATGTGTGACTTGTAGGCCTAATTCACAGGAATATCACAGCTGTCTGTGCAAACAACGTGCTATATTTCTCTCGTGACGTCACCAACCTTGGTCACCTGATCACTGCCTCTAGTAGTGCTCTTACTAAGAGATGTCGTCACAAGCGACAACGTGTCAACAAATAATTCTAGTAGAAAACAATTCTCATGTATAGTAAACCCGAGTGTATGTTTATAATAATTGCTTCATGGCGATAAATGAAGTATCTGCCTCTATGAAGGTGGTACAGACAGAATAGTATAACAATAGGATATGAGAGTTGTAAGAAGAGAGAGAGAGAGAGAGAGTAGAGAGAGAGAGAGAGAGAGAGAGAGAGAGAGAGAGAGAGAGAGAGAGAGAGAGAGAGAGAGAGATGAGAGAGAGAGAGAGAGAGAGAGAGAGAGAGAGAGAGAGAGAGGGAGAGAGAGAGGGAGAGAGAGAGAGGAGAGAGAGATGAGAGAGAGAGAGAGAGGGAGAGAGAGAGAGGGAGAGAGAGAGGGAGAGAGAGAGAGAGAGTAGAGAGAGAGAGAGAGAGAGAGAGGGAGAGAGAGAGAGATAGAGAGAGAGAGAGAGAGAGAGAGAGGAGAGAGAGAGAGAGATGGAGAGAGAGGAGAGAGAGAGAGAGAGAGAGAGGGAGAGAGAGAGGGAGAGAGAGAGAGAGATGAGAGATGAGAGAGAGAGAGAGCAATAAGGTATAATAAAAAAGTGATTTATACAAAAGTGAGAGATCTTACACAATATTACGAATATATATAAATAAATGTCTTCGCTCATTTCTCAGAGAGAAGACTATGATTTATACACGCGATGTGCTGTGTTCAATCGACACTAGTTGATGTCGGGAAACATCGGGTTACAGCTTTTAACAACGGTACAGATGACATTGAATTATTGTATGCAAAGTATAATATGGATCTTGTGAAATGGAGATTATTTAGACGAGCTTTAGCGAGGGTTCAATTTGACATACTGAAAAAATTGGTGTTCGTTTTTATGTTTTTTTTTTTTATGTCTTTTTGTCGGTTCTCCACAGGTCAAACGGCTACAACTATCAACTTCAAACTTTTTTTCAGAATATTTCCCCATCTAGCTTAGATCTGTATAGTTTTGTGGCATTATCGGGTAATAACTTTCATTTTTATGAATTTTAGAAATTTCAAAAATACTCATTAAAATAGCACGCGGAAAAAAAAGAAAATATTTTTATTCTAAAAAAAAAAAAAAATGTGTTAAGTTGAACTACATTCTGATACACATTTCTGGGAATTCTCAGCTTGATCGGGTCAGCCATTTTGAAGAAAAAACATGAAATGTGCTAAATTGGTACCACTCGAGGCAGTTATTACCCATTTATAACTTGAATGTCACCCAAATTGGCGAATGTAGGCAAGAGTTTGGCAAAAAAAGTCGACATACTATTACTATCCGCTCGTTTAACAACGCATATATGGCGTCTTCCTAGTTTCGTGATATTCACAGGAACGGTTTTTATTCATTATGTGTTCCAGACTTTTGGAAACTAAAAGACTCTTATCTACGGTGGTAATAATATTCAAAGATAGTGCAGTTCTGGTGTTAAAGTACATTCAAAATGGGGGCGTAATTAGATTGCCCTTGTCGTGCCCCGTCCTCCGATCCTATTTTCACCCATTGCCTTAATTGGGGAACACTGATTTGTATCAAGTTTCGATGTTTTTGAAGAAAGATCTCAGTAGAGGTTAAAACAATTGACTGAACGTGCACCACGACGTGGCCTATCATACAGGCTTTACACGGTGTTCAGTCGATGGATCAGTACGTTTCTGATGAACAGTCAGAATATATTAGGACAACCATTTGCTGACTGTACACATCTAATAATAACATCAAGATGAGTTCATTCTGGTTGCTATACTCATATAGTCTCATTTATGAATTAGTGATTCATATTTAAGAGGCCGCAGGCGCTCTACACGGGCTTGTTCGCTCGCTTCAGACTCGAGATGCATCGTGTGCTAGGCGCAACCCATAGCCTAGCCCGCCGAACTCATATTCACGTAAACGCCGTTAATTCCCTTACTCACACTTTCGATATATTTCACAGTCTATATTTTTTTTCGGTTTTCTAAAATATGTATCTAGGTTTTCGTAAACTAGAAAGTTTTTCATTTTCCATTTCTTAGAATTTGAAAAATTAAAAATGTTTGATTCAAAATTCTGTGGATGCGATAACCTCCGTTTTTCAATTATCAACAGAATGCAAAAACAATCATATTGATATCTCAAAAATTACGGCCGTGAGAGTTTGCGGCGTGAAATACGAGCGCCTGCAGCCTCTAAATTATCCCTATTTTTCATATCACCTATTTTCTCATCGAATAATTTGTCCTTTTTTGATTCGTTCACAAAACAGAATTGACGAAAGCCAATAGATCTTGGTCTTCATTATATATACTGTGTCGTTGAATGCAGAATTAACAGTGTCCATCAGTATGATTGCACATTTCATTACACGTGTGGCTAGTAGTTTCCAATTTTTTTTTCAATATTCAATTTTGTATGAAATGAATATAGAATGAATGCAGAATGACTTTTATCGGAAGTGAATTTTCAATTCAATATATTCATTTCTTGATAATTATTTTCTAAAATATTCATTTTTGTTCAAAAAAAATAAAGAAAATAATGCGAATAACCTTTGTTGAGAATGGACACCTAATCGACCTTCATTTTCAATCAATTTAAACCCGGTTTGCCTCTAATTTGTTCTGCTGATAATTAGACGAGCTTTAGCGAAGATTCAATTTGACATACTGAAAAAAATTGGTGTTCGTTTTTATGTTTATTTATTTATTTTTTTATGTATTTTTTTGTCGGTTCTCCACAGGTCAAACGGCTACAGCTATCAATTTCAATTTTTTTTTTATCATGGTTCCTCATCTATCTTCGATCTGTATAGTTTTGGAGCATCATCAGGTGGTAACTTTTTTTTATGCATTTTCTAAATTTCAAAAATACCCTCTAGAATAACACGGCGGAAAAGAAGAAAATGTTTTTATTTTCCCAAAAAATGAAATTTTGTGTGAAGTTGAACTACATTTTGATACACATTTCTGGGAATTCTCAGCTTGATCGGGTTAGCCATTTTGAAGAAAAAACATAAAATGTGCCAAATTGGTACCACTCGAAGCCGTTTTTACCAATTTATAACTTGAATGTCACCCAATTGAAGAATGTAGGCAAAAGTTTGGCAAAAAGTCGACATACTATTACTATCCGCTCGTCTAACAACGCATATATGGCGTTTTCCCAGTAGTAAATAATGACGGAATAATTCATGAATGTAAATTGTCGAGTACACCTTTTAGGTGTCGTCCTCTCGACAACTACCTGACGCAACGCCACTGATTGCCAGCTTCCGTACACAACTCACCTACAGATTGGTTATTGTTCATCTCAAACACAATCGGACGTCATTTAAATAACGCTTAGCCCTAATTGGCTCGGCAACAAATCGCAAGACTCACTCGTGGTGGTCCCGACCGACCGTCTCTCCCATGTGACAACATGAGCGCTCGGGGGGTTCGATCCTCCTCACGGTATGGTCCAGGGGAGTGGCATATGTTCTTTCACGTACGAAACAATTGGGACAATTGGGATAATGGGGATAATTGGCTGAGCTTGACTGCATGCATGAGTGGCTCGGTAAATGCTCTAAACTATATATCTTTATTGGGAATGTTTACACGAAGATTTTTTTCAAACTGTTTTTTGTGAAATTGTTTTGATACACGTTGATCTGATACGAACTAATATCGGTGTTGGTCTAGTGTGATTTTCTCGGCGGGATTCCTTTGAAAGAACATCCGAAGTTCATCTATGAAATTACAAATTGTAGAGGTGTCACAACTTCGTCTGTGTATATTTCAGCATATACGATTGTTATACCGAGTTGCTCGGAACCTTCCCTTCACCTCTCGTAGATTTTATTCCTCCATTTATCTTATTTTCTCGTCCAAAAGACTTGTACATAGAACAAATGACAGTCAACTCTTGATACACAAACAACAACAACAACAACAACACAACAACAACACCAACACCAACAGCAACAACAACATCAACAACAACGTCAACAACAACAACAACAACAACAACAACATCAACAACAAGTCTCTTAGTTGTGAACCCAATACGAATGAAGAGACTGATGTCGAGTGATGAGTTAGTGGGTGTAGGCCTGTCGCGTGCTATCGCCTGATCGCTTGTAGGCGAGGTGTTGGATGCACACCTTCCTGTGCTTTATCCCGGCCCCGTCGACTCCACCCCACACTGTGTTCTCGGCACGCGTGGCGAGCGGGCTGCCTACATCGCCACGCTCTCACTTGACGCATGCGCACCTGCCAATAGACTGATACTACAACTCTCACTTTCTTGCTGATTGCTTCTTTCATATTTAATAACATCGACAATTGATAATAAAATGATTGCTTCGCAATTAGGGCTATGAAA
>OZ023329.1:6322691-6326219 GCA_964007535.1 Brachyptera risi
TAACGTTGAGTAACGTATCTCGGTTATATAATATTCTATTGTTCGACTTTTCCGATCTCTTCCCAAGTCACCTTAAACGATCCGTCAGACTTTCACCTTCGACCTCTGATGACAGATCAAAGACACCCTCATTTTATCCCAGCCTCCCACCGACTGGACCACAATCCCCCCCCCCCCCCCTTGCTTGGACCGCTTTTAACGACTCTAAGGGTAGTTATTTTTGCTTGGGGTTGTCTTAGTGGACGGGTGTATCGATCGGAATGCTCGGTCCGGGGCCGGGGGGCCGGTGACGTCATGCAGCCAGGGATGCTGTTGTCAGCGATCTCTGGTGCGCGGAGGGGGCACTGCGTTAACCGGTCAACTGTGACGTTTTGATTTGTCTCTCTTAGCGATGGATTTGTTCGACTGTTATTAGTACACATCACACACATTAGCTTGTAGGTATACACCTGGTGGATTGTCGGGACGTGTTTCATCCCGGTCTGGAGTGGCAGCGGTTCCTGTGGGAGAGACGGGTTCATCTGTGTGGGCGTTGTAAAGATCTTTCCGACGATTTCATCCTGTCTCGGAGGTTCTTGACACCGGAATAGGCTTATTTCATACACGCCTAAAAGTGACCTGTTTTTTTTGCTTCGGTTTTCACGTGATTTTTTTTTGTCATTCAGTTTTTCTATTCGGTTATTTTGTTTTGCTTCTCAGTTTTTTCTTTGTGCACTTGTGTAATCGCTGTGAAGTTTATCGATGTATCCATCGATGAGTAATACAGGTCAGGAATCTTCCTGATATCTTATCGCTGTGGTATCGATTCCAACAATGAATAGTGTTGTATATCAAGTTATTATCTTTGACTTGTGCAATCATTCAATAAGGAAATCTTAGAATCAATTGATGTAGAAGCTTCAGTGCTTATAAAGTGACAATTTTATTTTTACATTAAATTAAAAATTCAGTATATTCTCAGTAGATACCTCATTCATGTCTATATATGGTTGATAAGCCTAATCTCGAAATTGGAATATAATTATTGTTGAAATCAATTCAGGTCAGCCCTGTAAAGATAGTTCGTTGAGATAGCGTATAATCCCATTAAATTAGTAGCACCCCTAAATGAAGCGAGTATGTTTTCAGTTGAAGAGGCGTTACAACAACTGTTGCTCATTATTCTAATTAAATGAAGTAAATGATAGACTGTTAAATAATGATAGTTTCGAAGATTGTGAACGTGTAACGTATAGCGTGGACATGCTTTGAAACCGGGTAACAGTCCTGGATGCAGAACAATGGACTCAAAGACGACGTTTCTAGAACATGGACCGTTCGTCGGGACATGAACCAACGAGCCTAACGAGTTAGGCTTCGAATACACACACGCACACACACACACATCGTGATGTTGATACGGTGGAAGAAAGATAAAAGTGGCGATAAAAGTGGGGAGAAAAGTGGCTCGTCATCTTCTACTGGTACCAACAAATCATCGACGAAAAAGAAGAGAAAATTTGGACGTGAAGGTAAAAATATTATCAATTATATAATATAGTTTTTGAATAATGTTTCGATATATTTTTCCTGTCTCCGTCTCGATGTGTCATTCAGCCTCCATGTTGTATATCATCTCTATAAAAAAGAGGGTGAATAGCGACTAGGGGTGAGGGGTCAATAGGAGGGGATGAAAAACCATCTGACAAAACTAATTACTGAGTGACATCCTATTTTGTTTTATGGTGGGGAAGGGGAGGGGATAAATATTGGGTGGTGGAGGGGGGTTGGATGTGTCATCAACTCACCCCTACTCTACTGCTTCCGGTGGATAAATATAGTACACATGCGGTTCACATAAAGTGGTCGATCGAGTCACATTTTAGTGAACCCGGACTTGAATATACTGGAAAAACACGCACTGGAACCAGCAGATATATATATATTTTTTTAATAACATCGAAACTTGATAAAAAATCATTGTTCCCCAATTAAAGCTATGTATAGTCAACATTTACACATTTACGCACTGTCTATGATGGAAATGACGTCAGAATAGGCGTAGATTTTATTTGATGAAATTTTGAATTAGATTTTGATCAGAAATGATTTTATGTGATCGCAAGTGTACAGTCGTGACAGTGCGCGCGCACGGAGTAGAATTGCTGATGAGTATAGCTACTCGAAATTAGGAGTAAATCTACTTTTGGATAGAATCTTGAGTGACAGTCCTATCATCAACCTTCTGGCTAACGAGGCACCCCTTCTTTTGATGACGTATTATGACTTGAGAATAGCGTTTCCTCCAAGTGAACTTAACCCTTCACATGATGAGATGAATGACAGTATAATGGTGTAGATCCGGCAGACACAAGACCTACTTTTGTGACCAATTGTGATCCATTTATATTCATGTAGTCTCTAGAATATAATACTAGGGCAAACGCAGCATATGCGTTGTAGAATGAGCGAGATATATGAATCAAATAATGAGAGTCGTTAAAGTAGTTCTACCTTTGCTACTTTATCGACTCTGGTTTAATCGAAAACTCTACACACCTTGACGCATACTTCATTAGGCGAATACCGTATCTGGAAAGCAGTGAATCTCGCCTACCTAATTCTGCCATTATTTCTATCTTTTTGATGAACACAAATCGCTTATTGAATTGTTTTCTTTCAAATCAGCTGATCCGAATACGAGTTTGTCATAGTTTTTATATCATTCGTGTGTTCACATCCAGGAGAAAACTGCATCTTTCTGGAGAGATTTTATTTTTCGAATTTTCTTGAACGTATCTAATGTTATGGGTCTTTGGAAACTTTGAGATGGTATTTCCGGGGATTTCTCAAAGCTGGTCAAACAGATTTCAAACCAAAAACTATATAGTTCCAAGTTGGATCGGTTTGAGTGTACAGGAAAAGTTTCATGTCGATCAGTGAAACTCTGCGACTTGTGCAGCTGCTTAAAAAAACATACAAAACTCCATGCGAGAGGGATGAAAGTCATTCGCTCATCTGATAATTTGCTATAACTTGAATTTAATTCTTGAATTCTCTTATTTAATACATCCCGCTTTGACAACCCCTAAATAACCGAGTTCAGCTCTAGGGGAGAGATGAGAAAGTTCATTTTTCATGTAATGAATTTTCAATGTTATCAGATATGGTTTTTTAGATTTAATTATCAACATCGAGTCCTGACATGAATCGTGATTCCCAAATCAGGACTTAAGGGATGATCAGATCGATCTCGAGAAATCATCACTCCCTGATTCAGTATAAATATTCTCAAATATTTTCATAATTTTTTAAATTTTCGTTCTTAATTTTGGACAAAAATATAAATCTTCATTTCATAATTTTTTTTCAGGAAGGATATTTAGTAAATAAGTCGCCACTCGACAGCGGTTGGTTGGTTCTGAGATGATTACACGTGCACAACTGTAAGGACGCACGTCTCTTCGACCGGGTGCTAGCTGTCAGTGTTAGGATAGGGTTGTTTGTCTAGTGCATGTGTCTGGGTGTAAGGACAATTTCCAGGGCTTT
>OZ023329.1:6326419-6331419 GCA_964007535.1 Brachyptera risi
GATCGTTCGGACGGGGCAAAACAAGGGCGATCTTACTGTCCCATTCTATTCATTTCAAATGCGATGACTGCATTTCTCTGCGACTTTGATTTCGCTACAGATAAAAGTCTCCACAATTTTCCAAAAGTCAGGAACACATTTTAAGTATAGACCGTTTTTGTGATTAAATATCCGGATTTTATCTGTTATTAAATCTTCATCATAATAACTTCATTATACCGTACCTTTTCAGAGTCATTACCAAAACTCTTCATTTTCTATAATCTGTCTTCCGTAAAGACTCTTAAAATATAATACTCAAAAGTTCTAACGTAGCTTAAATCTGTGATGAGCTTAAGATTGAGTTGATTAATCATGAGTGGCTGATCTGATTGGATGGCAACAAAGCAGCCGGTTCACCTGTGACCTAATGACGAGGTGATCGATGGGGGTATGGAGACGCCGGCGCATGGACCGAGTCTGTGAGGCTGCGGATCTGTGGGGGCCGTGGCGGTCGGCATTACAGGTACCTACCTTGGCGGCGTCGCATCGCTTGCTCAGTCACACCTGTGGACCTGCAGGGTCACGTGTTCTCGGTAACTCTTGTTAATTACAACCGTTATTATTTACATGGCTTAATATATATATATATATATTAATTTTTTATGGTTAGTGAAATATTTCTTACGTCATTTATTTCTGACCGGTTGAATATATCTAGGTTGATTATGAATACTGACTGGGGTAGTTAATATGAAATGAAATAGAATTAAGGGAAGTGCTGGTTCTGAAGAGTGTCAACAGGTTGTTCTGTTTTGACGTGTAAATGTTCTATGAGATATAAACAATCTTATACACACGCCAATAATATCTCACTTGTGGATGTAATATATGTAAAATCTTTCATTTCGATGGTTTATATTTATGTTAACGACAATCATTTGGGGGAAAAGAAGTTTGATGAGTTTAAAATACTCATTGTAATTATTCAGTTATATTATTGTTTGTAGTTTGAACGTGGGTTGTTTTGTGTCAATAGGTTTCTTCGCCGAAGTTTTCCGAAGATGTTCGAATTTCCTCAACTGAGTGTAACTTTAAGTGAAGTGTTCAGTCAAAGACTAAAAGTTATTGTGCCGATGTGAATGTGAATATATATATTTTCAGAAATCTATTCTTGTTACAAATTGTATTCACTTTTGAATCGTATTTAACAATCAGAAAAAAATACGGGTTTTGATAAATATATATGTGTTGGAATCAGGAATTGAATAAGATATTTCTATATTTTTGATGTGATATACTGTTGTTCGGTGAATCTCGCGTGACTAGCCTCGTCGTTGAAGCGTCGTTGAAGCGTCGTTGAATCACAACAGTATTTAGTGATCATAAGAATATTTGGTGGAGCGTGTTTACAAAGTTGGAAGTTGATAAGCGAGGAATTTAGAGTTGAATCTGAAGTTTGGTTCTGCGATTTCTACGGAACTAAATACCGGAGATAATGTTCGTTGGCGACAGTGTGTGTCACTCGACGGTAAGTTTTCCTCATTCCAAATATTCTTTATTCGGTGTCAATTCCTGATCTTCATGACAGGACTGAGTCAACCCATCTCTGTACTTCTAGAATCACGAAACTTGCATCATGACATTGAAAATTGTTCAGTTGATTCTGAGAAATCTTCTCATTCCAGCTTCAGTGTTTTTAGTTGGTTTTGGTAAAACTGTACATTCACGATATTTCAGCTTCGGTGTTGAAAAAATCGTAATCAATATTACAAATATTACATTTAAATAAATTATTACAATTTTAAATTTTTCACTTTTTTCAATTATTCAACTATATTTCATTTCTTTATATATTTTGATATCAAAATTGTATTTTTATACTGATTGGTTATCCTGTAAACTTTCTATAAGCCAGGGACCAATGAAGGTTGTTTATATATAAGTTAGTTTTGGTAAAACTATACATTTTACGATATTCCACATTTGGTTAAGAAGCGTGGA
Organism: Brachyptera risi; assembly: GCA_964007535.1. Classification (NCBI taxonomy): domain Eukaryota; kingdom Metazoa; phylum Arthropoda; class Insecta; order Plecoptera; family Taeniopterygidae; genus Brachyptera; species Brachyptera risi. Next base: position 6,328,403 of record OZ023329.1, read on the forward strand.
AATACAACTAGAACTAAAACCTCCTGGACAGGGAGAAATAGCATTGGGAATTATCAACAAATACATTTTAATTCACTCCTTTTTTTTCTTTTTTTTTTTTAAGGCGTTTTATTCACTTGTTTTATTAGTACATTATGATAATAACGTAGACCCACGAAGTCACATAAGATTTGACTTGTCTGTGGGTCTACACACTGTCAACATATTACAATTATATCATGCTCATTTTGAAATAAACATCAGGAAAACTACGCGGAATGAGAATAAAAACAGCTGAATATATAAATATATATGTTTTTCTTTGAACAATGCAATTGAAAAAGTAAATAGGCTAAAAAAGTGAATGAGGGAATGAAGCAATATATATTTTGGGTATGCATCATTAGTGTGACTCTATTTTTCATTTCTGGTCAAGTATTTGCACATTCTTAGATATCCATTGTTTCAGGTCAATTTTCATTCGTGATATTTTCGATACTTTTCTTAATTCAGCCGGTATTTTATTGAATAATTTTGGAATCAGAAATATAATCTCAGTACCGTTTACGTGAATATTCAGAAACCCCATGTTAAATACACATTATCTGATTATTTGATATATTGCGTTCATATTCTTAATGGTGGACTCATTTTTCCGAAAAAACGTAATACGTATATGAAATCTGGTGTACACTTGTCATGAAATCCACCTGAAAATCCTTTGAATATTCTTGAAAACCTCTTGAAATCTGAAATCAGATGTACACCTACATTCACTAGTTGTTTACCCCTCGGTATATCCCTATTGCGGTTCAGTTAAAAACCACATCCATCTTCCTCCTGCATTCTTTTTTTTTTGGGGGGGGGGGGGTTTAACGACGCACTGTAATGACGACTGAGATCTATTGGCGTCGGATGAATGATTAATGAGATGATGGGATGATGAGATGAAGGTTTTATGGGGTAATAGGAAGGATAGTGGGAAGGAAGCGGGTCGTGGCCTATATTGTGGCAACCATCCCGGCATTAGCCTAGACTGCAGAGGGAAATCACGAAAAACCCCTGTAAAGATGGACGGTGGCGGGGATCGAACCGGGTCCGATATGCCCCTCCACCTCCCGGATCACACGAAGCAAGTGCGCTAACCACTCAGCTACTGTGCCGGTCTCCTGCGTTCATTCAGATAGTTGTACTGCATAGGCCGACAAATTTGTATACTTTCTAGTGTATACAAAAAACAAATAATGGATAATAATGAATAATTGATGAAAAACAAATAGAACATAATTAGGAACCCTGAAATTTTTTGACTGATTTTACGAAAATGAATTCAAATGAAATGAAATTTAAAATGGATTCACGAGTGTTGATATATTTCGTGAATAAAAATAAAAAATATAAAACATCTAACATAGAACTCGGCATCAGAAGGAGATGTCCTCTCCACCCAATTGTGTTTGACAGCCAACCAATTAGCGACTTTTAATTGTACCATCATCGTTGCGATAATTTAGCTGCATATATTTTAATTAAAAATATAAAAAATATATAAAAAATGAGTCATCAATTCAGGTTGGTTTGCGAGTCAATTTTCATGCTGTGTAAAATGCCAGTGCAAACCATGCCAAACTAATTAATAATTCAGTGAATACCTCACCGCTGGTGCGAGAGAGAGAGAGAGAGAGAGAGAGAGAGAGAGGAGAGGCAGAGAGAGAGAGAGAGAGAGGAGAGAGGAGAGAGATGAGAGAGAGAAGAGAGAGAGAGAGAGAGGAGAGAGAGAGAGAGAGAGAGAGAGAGAGAGAGAGAGAGAGAGAGAAGAGAGATAGAGCGAAGGAGAGAGAGAGAGAGAGAGAGAGAGAGAGAGAGAGAGAGAGCGATAGTAGCCACAATCACTTGGGAATTGCAGAGAGAGCCCCGGTATATTATATAAAAACATTTTATCCCTATTTTTTTTTTTTTTTGAGAGCGTTCTTTTATGTATTCGCATGATGTGAGCAAGGAAAACTCTCGAATGTTTTCTCAAGTAGGTTTTCGGAGAATTAAATGTGAAATTCGCTGATGTGGTTCTTAATGTGGGGAAGAGGGTACTTAAAGAGAATGGTTGGTTTTATATTTTATTGACTCGAGTCGAATGTTCAAGCATAAATTCCCGTGCATCCCTCATTTTACGCGGTAAGTCGTCTGTCATGGACTCGCCCATCAGAATCATCATATAGGCCTAGTTCATAAAGTCCAAATGTTTATGAAACATGTTGGAATGTAAATAGTTCATGATGTTTATTTGCGGTGGTGGAATTGCTCTTGTGGTGCCCCGTCCAAACCGCCCGAGGATTCCGTTCGTACTCGCAGTCTCCGCCCCCTTGACGTCACAAATCATACCGTCCAATCAACGGGGCTCTTAGAACTGTAGTGACATTGAAATATCCAATCGGGGTATTTTTAAGTGATCACAAATGTTATAGATCCAATTGGCCCACTGGTGAAACCACGCCCATTTCGAGTCGTCAAGTGGGATGACTCCGTCTAATGACTCCGAATCAAGTTCAATAGTAAAATGTGTACACTATTGAAGAAATCATTTTTTTTTCCATATTGGGTTTTAACGACGCACTGTAATGATGACTGAGATCTATTGGCGTCGAATGAATGATTAATGAGATGATGGGATGATGAGATGAAGGTTTTAATGGGTAATGGAAAGGATAGTGGAAAGGAAGCGGTCGTGGCCTTCATTGTGGGAACCATCCCGGCATTAGCCTAGACTACAGAGGGAAACCACGAAAAAACCCTGTAAAGATGGACGGTGGCGGGGATCGAACCGGGTCCCATATGTCCCTTCACCTCCCGGGTCACACGAAGCAAGTGCGCTAACCATCACTCAGCTGCTGTGTCGGTTTATAGATCCAATTGGCCTACTGGTGAAACCACGCCCATTTCGAGTCGTCAATTCGGATGACTCCGTCAAATTACTCCGAATCAAGTTCAATAGTGAAATGTAGACACTATTGAACAAGTCAGATTTCCCAGAGATGTTCTCA
>OZ023329.1:6336419-6341419 GCA_964007535.1 Brachyptera risi
CATATAATAAAAACAATTTCATTTCATATTTCACGATTTTTCAACTCGGGAATGGCAAAAAGGTGAGAAGTGAGATAAAGTGGAATGAGAAAATAGTCCCATCTCATTTCACTCATTCCATCTCATAATCTCGAGAATAAGGGTCCAGGAAGACCCTTGAGAGGCGCAGACTCTTGGTTATTTCAAGACTTCGAGGTGGTACTGTCACCAAATATAATACGGATGATTATGTTTGTAATATTCTAGATTGAGAATAATTGATTTTCACATTAGTACTGCGATATTCAATCCAGCTTTATCATATCCAACTATTTATTTGGTCAGTTGTGAGATCGCTTTTCTGGTGGGGGAGTGGAATGGGCGAATAGCCTTGAATAAACTGACGTGAAAATAAATGTTCGTGTAACATTATATTTTTCCACATTCGGGAGCCCGTAGACTGGACCCCGATATTGTGGGCCACAAAAGTGTATTAAATGTCGTGTGGATATAGTGTACCACAAACTAGATATACTGTACCCCAAAGCTCGTTAGACATACTGCACCCCGGTATTCTGGTCCCCGATATAGTGGGCCACAAAACTAGGACACGGGTGGTCCAGAATATCTTTTCCGAACGACCGAAGTGGTATTGTGGACCCCGATAAACTGATACACAGAGATTTGTCATTGTTGACCCCAATAAACTGAGCCCCGATATTGTGGGCCACAAAAGTGTATTAAATGTCGTGTGGATATAGTGTACCACAAACTAGATATACTGTACCCCAAAGCTCGTTAGACATACTGCACCCCGGTATTCTGGTCCCCGATATAGTGGGCCACAAAACTAGAACACGGGTGGTACAGAATATCTTTTCCAAACGACCGAAGTGGTATTGTGGACCCCAATAAACTGATACACAAAGATTTGTCATTGTTAACCCCAATAAATCTTTGTGTATCAGTTTATTGGGGTCCACAATACCACTTCGGTCGTTTGGAAAAGATATTCTGGACCACCCGTGTTCTAGTTTTGTGGCCCACTATATCGGGGACCAGAATACCGGGGTGCAGTATGTCTAACGAGCTTTGGGGTACAGTATATCTAGTTTGTGGTACACTATATCCACACGACATTTATTACACTTTTGTGGCCCACAATATCGGGGTTCAGTTTATTGGGGTCAACAACGACAAATCTCTGTGTATCAGTTTATTGGGGTCCACAATACCACTTCGGTCGTTTGGAAAAGATATTCTGGACCCCCATGTTCTAGTTTTGTGGCCCACTATATTGGGGACCACAAAACCAAAGTATTTGTACAATTTTCTGGTTTAAACGTGTGGGCCACAATACTGGGGTCCACTTTATCCTTTTCTTGGGGTACAGAATATCGGGGTTCACAATACTGTGGTCCACAAGAGCGGTACCCTCCACATTCTTTACGTTATTCCGGTAAAATAAAGTCAAATTATTAATTCGACACTAATCCTGTAGAATATTGTCAAAATCCATCGATTTCACGTTAATTCGTCTCTATTATTTTATCATATTCGTTTCATTACGATCTTATCTTTCATCCTCAGCCTTAATTGGGAAACAATGATTTTCTATCAAGTTTCGATGTTATTAAAAAAAAAAAAAAAAATCGTTCCTGAGTAGGCCGACTTATAAAAATTTAATTCAACTTCGTTCCACTGGAATGAGAGGTCAAATGAAAATGTCCATTCGTTGAACCGTGACTTATTACTGGAATAAAGTCAAATCTGATATTTCGAGGTCAATCCATGGGAATATCGTCAAAACACCTCTCGACTTTCTCCTTAAAATCGCTTTCGAAACCCAAGTTTTGCAAAGAACATGTGACATAAATGATTCGACATTTTTACATCTGACGCTAGCTAACCCATCTCCCCCTGTGGTGTCCCGTTCAAGCGATCCTGAACTTTTCATCCTTCACCTTTATAGGGAAACAATGACTTTGTGTCAAGTTTTAGACGTTGATGAAGGAAAAAATTATTGCGCTGTCTGTGCCCAAATTCCTTCACCCATGAAGTCGATAGACGAGTTGTCGATAGCAAAGTTCAGCAGACAATTATCAATTCAATTCAATTCAAAAATCATTTTATTCTTTACATAATACATGAGGAATTACAGTTTGAAGAAATGTGCCGTTTTCATTTTTCACAAAGTGAACATTATCACACACACATTTGGTATAGATGGAGTAAACCCTGAAAATAAAAGAAATTAGAAATGAAGTATATGAATATATTATGTTCCTTGAATCATGGTAAGATCCAATTTGATTAATAAATAATGAATTCAATTCCAGACATGTAACAGTGATTTGGTATTGAGTACTGAAGACAGATGGAGAATGAAAATGAAATAAGAGAGTGTATAGAAGCCCGCAGAAGAAAGAGAAGTTTTTGTGCGTGGCCTGAAATAAGTTGAACTGAAATCAACTTCAGTCATCAATGAAAATCACCGGAAAAACATGTAATTATGTTGAATAAGAATTATCTAATATTTATATTTCCGTCTCCCATTCTGCAGTCCTGAGGGAATAACGAGAGCATCACGTGACCGTACAGCCTGATCTGTGTCTTGCCTGGAAGAAGTTTCCCCTATCGGCTGTGTATGATCATGAAAACCCGGCCACTTCCTCCCCGCTACGTGGTGGGATTACACAATCAAGACCCGGCTCCTCCACCCGTGGTAACGTGCCGACCGAAGAGCCCAGTCGTATTATCCGGGGGGGGGGGATCATTCCGTTCGTGATGTTTCGAAACATTGGTTGACCTTTCATCACGGTGAACACAATTTTGATATATAACCATGAATATAAATAATAATATATAACATAATAACATAAAATATACCATAGAGACGATAATATAATGGCTGGAACGTTGAGGCGACGGAAGGTTTTACAATACTATACACGACTATCACCTCACTGTTATATATGATATATATATATATATATATATATATATATATATATATATATATATATATATATATATATATATATATATATATATATATATATATATATATATATATATATATATATATATATATGCAGCTGTTTCCTTCTAAAAATCAGTGGGATTCAATTCCACATCAAACCTGAGATAATCTTACACAATAACACACCTTTCGTGTTCGATGTTGAATCTGTTTTTTGTACTCTTGCCAATTTCCCCTAAGAACCTCATCCTTCACAACCCGTAAGCTTCTTACGTAACATCCAATACAGGCGGCCATTAAAATACTGTGTTTACTTTCTAAAAGAGAAAAAAGAACGCGTTATTCTGATATCCACGCGAAGAGAAGGTTCCGATCGACCGTCCCCCCTATCTCACATCACTAGCGCGCGTGGGGTTCGCTCATTCGTCTTGCACGGATAAAAGCATAGCACTTTTATATAACTTTCATGAAACTTTTGAACTACCTTTACAAATGAAGCGACATTTTATCGAAGCTCAGTTTTCAAAGAGTTTCACAATTAATTATGTGAGTTTACATCAGTTGGTGTGAGTGTAGACTTGGAAAATAACTCGGCTCTCATAGCAAGGTATACAAAATTATATCTGATTAAACAAGGACCGAGACGCGTGGCCGAGTGGTAACACACTGAACCGTCATTCGGGAGACCGGAGTTCGATTCCCGCCATGGTCGACCATCCTGACAGGGGATTTTCGTGGTTTCCCTCTGTCGTTCAGGTTGATACTGGGGTGATTCCTCAACAACAGGCCACGATCGACTCCTTTCCACCATCCAAAACACCTAATAAAATAACCTCTCATCTCATCATCCCATCCCATCATCTCATTCATCATTCACCTACGCCAATATATCGTAGCCATCAGTATAGTGTGTCGTTAAAACCCAATATAAAAAAAACAATATACATAAGAGTTTATTGTTCATCGTCATGCAAAACGTGACGTAAAGCTACTGTGACCCAATGAGAAGGATGAGATGGAGATAGGATCGTTCGCACCGACCACACATTAGCTTTCCAACCCTTGGAGGAATTGACTACCATTAATGGGCGTGGCTTATCAGTAGGCCACCTGTCTTTGAAGTGATGCCCTGATTGCTCAATACCGATCAGGGTGGCTCGGGGCATGTTATGAATCCCACATAACAAACAGCCACTCTGATTGGATATGACGTCATCATCCCATCATTGTGGCCGGGTCAACCACATCTAGCAGGCAAGTGTTATTGTTACTCCTTTTTCATAGTCGGTACACGATGTAGTGACACCATCCTATTTCATTATAATAGAAAGTAGGTGCTCCAACTCACATACTGATAACATGGAAGGCATTTGTGGTTTCTTGCGGTCAGTTCAGAGCCAAGGGTCCCGATTGTCTGTCGCGATTTAGCGGATTTCCTTGTGAACTAAATGTAAATAAGAGTGTCTAACGGTGGCATTGTTGAACTAACAAAATACATAATTCTCGTAATCTCCTGGGCCGTGTATAACATTGTTTTAAATAGTTCGATATGAAAGCGATAGTTGCGCTACAGGCAATCAGAACGATTGACTCAGATTCTGACCCCGGAAATATTTCTCTTTCAAGACCCAAGTTGGGTCACCTTCTTTATATTATGATAAAATAGGTTGGTATCACTTCATCGTGGTGGGTTTAACGAAGCAGTGTTATGATAATCATGATATTTGTTAGCGTCGGATTATTGATTGATGATATAATTGGGTGGAGGTGGATTTGAACCGGGAAGGAAGCGGTCGTGGTCTATACGGTGATAACCATCCCGGCATTAGCCTAGACTATAGAAAGGCAGTCACAAAATAACATACAAATATAAAAATGGACGGTGGCGGGGATCGAACTGAGGTCTGATATGCCGCTCACCTCCCGCATCATATCCGCTAGCAACTGAGCTACATGTGCAGGTCTAATATCCTTGTGAATATGTTTATATTTTTGTTTGATGTAACAGATAAAATTATGAATAGATGAATAAATAAAT
>OZ023329.1:6346419-6356419 GCA_964007535.1 Brachyptera risi
CGTGGAGTTATTTAGTCCATAGCGAAGCTACAGCATGGAACAAATAAGTTAATTATAGGAGATGGAATTATCTGTGGCATTGTTCATATAGAAACCGAGCCAGAAGTATAATGGAAGAATCCAATAATTGTTTCACATTTATTTTTATCATGCGGTTTTTGATGTTGAAGCCGACGCTGATAACAATGCCGTTGATGCGCCGTTGAACCCTGATTTTATATTCTGAAGTTTGATCTCATTTCATTGAGCAGAAAAAAAACGGGGATCTACAGGATTTTTGAGGCATTTTTCTGAAAATGAAAATCGATCGAGCGCGAAAATAAATGGTCATTCTGAAGACAGGAATGCGATTTGCACCTCGGTTGACCAAACTGACAGATGTTTTCATGAAGTCTCTGTCGTTAAATTGATCTCGGAGATAATTTCACACGTCTTGGATCTGAGAAGTCGGTTTATGGCCGAGCTAATTGACTGGTGGGTCAATGAGTCGGAAGGAAGGTGACCAAGGAAGGAAGCTCGACGACATTTCATCACCATGTATAGTGAACAGTTATTGGGAATCCTCCCTTAATCTAGCATGTAGCTCAACAGTTGTCCATAAACTCATGATGAACAACTGTCATCTCATCTTTCTCACGTCTCATTCATCATCCAGCGTCGCCAATAGATCGTGGTTATCATCATATTAGGTTGTTGGAGAGTTTATATGGAAGTCGATTCACAAATAAATGTATTTTTGTAATAGCTTTGGATAGTAGGATATATCAGAATTCTGATACAAAAACGACACAGCTTTTCTCAATACCTTCAAGATAATAGACCTATAGGATATAACTATATAACTGATGACATTTAATTGTGAAACACATAAGCCACCCTCGGTAGCTCGGTCAGCTGAGGCACCGCTTCAGTAGCTGAAGTCACCGTTGGGCGTGGGTTCGAATCCCGCATAAGGCATGGGTTTTTGTAAATGTCCTATCACTAATCATCACTTCATCGTTTCATAATCACCTGCTCATTCGTACCCCCAAATAATCCAGCTGTTGATGGGGTCGTTAAGCAAACAATAATCAATCATGAAACACATACGGCTGGAAAATGTGTTTTTTTAGCTCATCACGCTTGACTAACACGAGATATGAGTTGAATGATTATGACATACCATCTTGACGCTATCAGAAGTATCTGTGTCTCTTCCATATACAATCATTGATATTCCATATCATTCAGAAGTTATCATCAAGAGACTGATCTCCCGTGGACTCTTCGAGTAGAGATAGATGACAGAAACACATCCCGTGTATTGTTATTCCCAGTGATTCGGTCCAGAGATGAGACCGGGTCACGAGAGAGGTGATCTGTGATCAGTAATCACCTGTCACTGTATTCGGAGGACCGAACAAATGGCCAGATTCTTGTGGTAATCCGTCTTCTCGAGCTGTCCAATGAACAGCGTTCATCTCTCGATCAGCTGGCGACATCGTGAACAAGCCGATACAACTTCGATCGGTTTTCATACGGTTAAAACACATTTATTCCCTCGATGAAACTGTTTTTCTGTTATTCTAACTAGGAAAACGCTATATACGCGTTGTTAGACGAGCGGATAGTAATAGTATGTCGACTTTTCTGGCCAAACGTTTGCCTACATTCGCCAATTGGGTGACATTTAAGTAAAAAATGGGTAAAAACTGCTTCGAGTGATACCAATTTTGCACATTTTATGGTTTTTCTTCATAAATGGCTCACACGATCAAGCTGAAAGTTTTCATAAATGTGTATCAGAATGTAACCCAACTTCACGTTCTTTTTTTTCCGCCGTGTTATTCTAACGGGTATTTTTGAAATTTCTAAAATTCATAAAAAAAAAAGTTAACATCCGATCGCCACAAAACTATGCAGATCTGAGTTAGATGAGGAACCATAATTAAAAAAAGTTTGGAGTTGATAGCTGTAGCCGTTTGACCTGTGGAGAACCGACAAAAAAACATGAAAAAAAAACAACATAAAAACGAACACCAATTTTCTTCAGTATGTCAAATTGAATCCTCGCTAAAGCTCGTCTAATAAACGTTTCAAACCGTTTTCCAAGCATTGAAATCTAATGGAAAGCTTTTATAGACCTACATACACATCTTGAGTTTCAATCTCAACTGTTTCAATCTTAATTTCAGTTATAATCTTAACTTCAATATCAATTTTATCGGGTTCTGTCTTGCTGATTCCCCTAGCGAATATTCCGATCTGTTCACGAGCCAGTTGACGACTAGTGATTGACCCGCCCACAAACGTCACAAAACAAAACATCCAATCGAATGGGTGAATTGACATTGCCTATCAGAGTATCTCTAAATGCCCACATGGAGTATAGATCAAGGTGGCCTACCGATAAGCCACGCCTATCACTAGTGGTCAATTGGTTGTACTTGTTGGTTTTCCCAATAACTTGTCCTCATAGCTTCCAATACTTTATGTGAGAAAATAAACAATAGTTTTCATATCCAATAGGATCCATCCGATTTATGTAAGACTCCGGAATTATTTATTGTATTATTCATGTACCTGTAATTGGTAGGAAATTGTAATTTTTCCTCTGTGATATCCAATTCAGAACAAGTGAAATTCACACGACAGTACGTTATGAAGTTTGTACGGAATTCAGTTTTTTGAAGTGATCTGTCATCACAATATAATAGCTGAATGAATCGAATGGAAGTATGTTTCGTTCAACAGATCAAAGACTTTGCGAAAACAGATATTTTTGGCGTAGTTCTTTGTGATGGAAAAGTGAAGAAAGAAAATACTTCATTCTTAAGAAATTACCTTGTAATCTTATATTTATGTAAGAAAGAAAAACATCTCTAATAACGTTTTTCTCGTCTAAACAGTTGGCTGTGGGCGGAGGTTAGTGATAATGGCGTGTTCTTATGTGAAACACACGTTTTCCTTTGAACCTGGCCTTCAAGGAGGCCGTGAGGGAATCAGAAGAACTGAAACATCCGAGATCAGGTTCCCGTCAAATCACAAGGAACCTTTGCTCGACAGGGAGAACAGTTCTCAGAAGGAACGTTTCTCTTCATCAAATGGAAATTGTTCACAGTTTTCACATGGACTTGGGCATAGAATCATATACACGAATATCCAGAAGGTCAGAAGTTCGAATTGGAATACTATATTGATGAATCAATATTTCGAAAGTTATTAGACGAGCTTTAGCGAGGATTCAATTTGACATACTGAAAAAAATTGGTGTTCGTTTTTATGTTTTTTTTTTTTAATATTTTTTTGTAGGTTCTCCACAGGTCAAACGGCTACAGCTATCAAATTAAAACTTTTTTTATGAATTCTAGAAATTTCAAAAATACTCGTTAGAATAACACAGCGGAAAAAAAGAAAATATTTTTATTCTCCCAAAAAAATGAAATTGTGCGTGAAGTTGAGTTAAATTCTGATACACATTTGTGAGAACTTTCAGCTTGATCGGGTGAGCCATTTTGAAGAAAAAACATAAAATGTGCTAAATTGGTACCACTCGAAGCCGTTTTACCCATTTCTTACCTAAATGTCACCCAATGGCGATATGTAGGCAAAAGTTTTGGCAAAAAAGTCGAAATACTATTCCGCTCGTCCAACAACGCATATATGGCGTTTACCTAGTTTAGTAGAATGGATTGTGAAACTGAAGAATGGTTTTGATTGTGATGGAATAACTGTGAACCAAGACCCTTATACCTATAAGATGCATATCATCAGTTATAACACTGAACCCTTATTCACTCATTATTGCCTTTTTATTATCTCACCAAATTTTATTTTGTTTTTATCTCATCACATCTTGAATTAATTTTTGTTAACATATAGGATAATCTAGACTCGATGAGCAACACTGTGAAGAGCTATATTCAAATTCAAATTCAAATTTCATTTTATTCTGTTGAAGAAATTACATTGTTCATTTCATGCATTGTTATAGGCCTCTTGAAGGGCACAAAAACAGATACAAATAAATACTTGAATTTCAATACTTAAATACAGAAGCAATTAATTTTAAAAGTAATGAACAGTATACAAAGAAGGTAACAGTAATGATGAACAAAGGAAAATGAAGTAAATGGTAATAGTACCCACGCAATAATTAGCATTTATGAATGAATATTGTAGATTAACTGTTACATACAGAGCATATACCATTATACAAAACAATGAAAAAAAAATATATATATACAAAAAATATAATTTCTAATATATATATATTTTTTTAATAACATCGAAACTTGATACAAAATCATTGTTCCCCAATTAAGACTAATTAATTCTTTGAAAAAGGCCAATTAATTTCCAAAAAGGATTCTCATTGTATTCAAGCTTCATAAATAAATAAATAATAGATACATAAATTAGCGTGATAACAATAGCGATTCATTCTGCAATTCTGCTACTTATCTAAATGACATTGCCGATACAATCATTAGGCGCGATCTCATACCATAGATATCAAAGTGAGACCAACGAGAAATCTATCAATAGTATATCTTCATGAATAGAGGGAGGAAAGGGGGCTAACTGAAGTTGAAGTTTTCCATATTTTGAACATGAAGAACTTTCATAGGAAGCGACTAGCTTTAGTTATTCTTATTTATTGCCAGTTGATCACATTTCAGTTTGTTGGTGAGAGATCCTGTAAAGGCAGCTCGCTGTGACAGCCGCAATATTTATTCTCTAAACATTGATCGTGTGAAACGTGCCGACTTGACTTGATTGGCGCTGGGGATGTGAACGAGCGATATTAGATCGCTACGAAAACTCGTAGCCATCGCTACGTGAACTCTTAGCTTCCGCTACGAGAACTCTCACATATACCTGTATCCACGAGAGAAATGGGTCGTCTACCAACTGAAGCATCTGAAACTACAGAATCTTTCGCTACTTTCAGGTTTCAACGGTTTTCAAAGATGCAGTTACATTTTTTTCTGGTAAACTTTGGCGAAAACAAATCTTCACCTCGTCAAAATTATCACAGCTATATAATTAGATGAGCGTAGCGAAGCTTTCCATTTCACACCCTGAAAAAAATGGGCTTCGTTTTTTTTTTTTTTTTCTTTCTTTTAAGCCGGAGGAAAAATACTTGGAAAACAGGAATTTTTAAAAAGCTCTCAAAATTTTACCGAATATGAACAATATTATTATACACCTTTTCAGAGATTTTTGCAACAATCGAATGAGAAATAACAAAGAAAACGCCATAAAAGTGTACATTTTATTGATATTTTGATCAATGGGTTTTGCAAAGTGTTTATGCGACAGGTTGCAGGTTACGATGAATGTCAACAAGTAGCAGGCAAGGTTTTTGAACGTTTGAAGTAAGTCAAGGTTTGTAGATCTAAATTGAGCTGACAAGTTATTTTTCATCCTAGATTTCCATACATCTAAGCTCATCTCACAACGCGCATCCCGCGTTTTCCTAGTAGGCCTATATATACACAAAGAATAAGAGTGATATTCTGATATTCTGTCCGTGGTGAAAATGACTCATCTGCCGCGGATACAATTATAATATGTAGCTAACTTGTGAAATGTGATTCTTCTATCTGCGAATTGATTCGAAATAAGGAGACAGGAGTTCGATACCCACCATGGTCAACCATCTTGTCAAAGGAGCACCGTGGTTCTCCCGAGTTGTTGAAGTGAATGTGGGGAGATTTTCAGTGGCACGTTTTGTCTCAGATTATCGTACTGATATAGCTATTAGTACTCCCACATGGATCATTGTCAGTTTTGGAAGAAAGTCGATTTAGTGAGATATCATATTTTTGGTGATTGATAACTTTTGAATGGTGTGATGTATTTTGTTTTTGTATTCAATTTATTCATCACAGATTGTTTTTTAAATAAGTGGTAATAATTACTCTAATGAAATTGAAAGACAACAAACAAACATAGTTCACTTCATAAAATCATGTATTGTATCAAAATTCCATCAAAGATAAAACACACACCAACAATGTAATAAAAGTACAATCTATTCCAACTTATTTTGCATGGTTTTGAAACGTATACAGCTGAAAATACTGCTTTTCCATCTGAACCTTGGAGATTATGCGTTCATTGAAGTAATATGAGATATCGACTAAGAAGAAAAAACCTTTATTGGTCCCTGACTATATTATAAAACAGGATAGCAATCAGTATAAAAAGTATATAAAATAATATAGAGAAATATATTGAAAATATGACATATTGGTAGGCCTACATGAGAAGGGAACTGATCGAATAGAAAAAATGTGAAAACAAAATAGGATAAAATAAAATAATAAGGATATTTAGTGATTACAAAATTGAAAAGTGATATAGTGAAACGTTAATTATACGAACGATTTCTTGAAATTCTAACGGAGTCTTTAAGTGCTGACATTCCGATTTGATATTTTAAAAAGTAAATTATAAAAATACGTTTACGAAAGTCACTGAAAAAACTAGAAATTGTTCCCCTGGCTCCCACAAAAAGTCCGATAACTTCTTTACCCTTTAAATTATACATCTTGAGGAAGTTAGGAATAGTTGGCTCATAAATCTTTTTTTTCTCTAACATTAACATTAACAATAATTGATGAGCGTAGCGAAGTCTCCATCCCACTCTTATAGGGCTTTGTCTGTGTGTTTTTTTTTGTTTTTTTTTCGTTTTTTTGTTTGTAAGCACTCCACAGGTCGCAAGGGTTGACTGATCAACATGAAACTTTTTTTTACACGCAAACTCATCCAACTTAGAACTGTATAGTTTTTGGGATGAATCGGTCGAACCGATTTTGAGAATCATCATCTCAAAGTTTCTAAAAACCCTATAAGATTTGGCTGGGCAGAAAATGTTGAAAAATAAAATCTCTCCAAATGGGATGAAATTGTCTCTAAATGTGTATACATGGATTTTACACATTCTTACGATTTTTAAAGCAATTCTGATCAGTCGTTTTGAAGAAAAAAAATAAAATGACTGATAATTTTCATAAAATATATCATAAAAATTGTGACAGAATTAAGTTGTCGAGATTCACTGCTTTCTAGATTCAAGAGTTGACCAACAATGAAGTATTTTTTATATGCGTCAAGGTGTGTAGAACACCAGAGTCAATAAAGTGGCAAGAGTAGATCTACTTTAACGACTTTAATAGCTTATTCAGATATCAAGGTGAGTAGAATACCAGAGTCGATAAAGTAGCAAGGGTAGAACTACTTTAAGGACTTTTATACCTTATTGAGATATCTCGCTCATCTTACAACGCCTATATAGCGTTTCCCTAGTATTAAAAATATCAACAATATTTTCCATCGTTCTGATTATTTCCAATGTGATGATTAGGTCACGTGGTGTCGAATGAAGAATTCCATTCCACTGTTTTCTTGTCTCATCTCTAAGAAATTATCAACAAATAGTTTCCGTGTCCCTACTTATAGCGTGCATGATAATAACTTTTTATATAGCCGCCTTAATCTAATTTTATCACTTCTACCGGTACTCGGGTTTTAATAGCTCATTTAATGGTCACAAGTGAACATTATTCATTATTATACTGATATTAACACGTTGTTATGTTACATTGCGTACATAATCTACAACCTGAATGTTCCCTTTTCAAACATTATTCTGATGAGTTATTATCACACTAAATTGAATTAAGTAGTTTAAGGTGGAAACTAATCACAACTTCAATCGCATATTGTATTAATCCTGAAGTCAACATCAATCCATGGATATTATTTCACCTCACCGAGCGAGATACGTTTTCACCCATGCTCATAGTGAGTGGGTAGTCGTAAGCGATTTCAAAGTTAATTTCAAATAAACTAGGTTGTCAGACCTTTAAACTTGAATTTATTGGAAGATAATTTTGAATACTGATACCGGAAGATTTTTTTTGTTTTTTGTTGTACCTGATGGGTTTCACAAGTGTCTTAATGACTCTTATCGTGAAGAGGTGGGATAGGATAGTGGGAAGGAAGCGGTCGTGGCCTATATCGTGGGAACTATCCCGGCATTAGCCTTGGCTACAGAGGGAAACCACGATAAACCCCTGTAAAGATGGACGGTGGCGGGGATCGAACCGGGTCCGATATGCCCCCACACCTCCCGGATCGCATGGAGCAAGTGCATTAACCACTTGGCTACTGTGCCGGTAATATATATATTCATATATTATTATATATTATGGTAATATGCATATTATGTACTAAGGCCCGGTTTTACCAATCTTAGTTAGGGTGCTAATCCACTAACTATTAATTAAAGGTACGTAAATAACATATGTTACCAATGGTGATAACAAGTTAATTCACTAACTATTGCTTAATCCAATTTTGTAAAACCGGTGTGACAGTATTTCTTTACTGTGGTATAACATTATGTACAGTAATAATATCCCGGGAGGAGATTATGTACAGTAAACTTATCCCGGGTTATTATTACTGTACAGTACAAAAATCCCGGTAGATTATTAGGGGAGCTGGTATATTATAATAGCATTGAAAAATATATCAGTAATAAAATACTGGGGAAAAATCAGAGGAAAAAAAAGTACCTGTTGTGCACCTTTCAGTATAATCTTATCCCAGTGTGTTTTATTTTAGTCACCCTATGTAGTAGTTGCGCATTATTGGTTATGTAAAAACCCTCTTTTGGTATTGTGGGAATTTTTCTCTTTGATTTTTCCCCAGTATTTTATTACTGATATGTTTTTCAATGCTATTATAATATACCAGCTCCCATAATAATCTACCGGGATTTTTGTACTGTACAGTAAAGTTTTCCCGGGATAAGTTTACTGTACAGTAAAGTTATCCCGCAGTAAAACGATTCCTTTACACCGGGCCTAAATAACATGAATGTAAGAGAAAAGTGGAACAAGAATGCCTGGGCTGGTTACTTCCCTTCCAATATAGGTTATTCAAATATACATTACGACAGAACGGCATGGCGAGTCTCGTGGAGTGGTACCAGGGTGAGACGCGAACCCGGGACTCGGGCATCTTCCCTTCGCCTTCCCGGCCGCGTCCTGGTGAGGTCCACTCCCGGAACACGTCCGTCCCTGTCAATAGTTCATTCCAGAGAGAATCAAATAGCAACACATATGATCAATCGTTTCAATCTCGGCGGCCATATTGGACATTTACAAATAGAATCCAAGCAAGGCGTTCTGTATTATCACTGATATGTGTCGAATATTTCGGAAACTTCCCGGTTTGTCAAGCGGTGTGAAGCTACTGCCGAGACACAAATATATATGCCTTCGTGACGTTGAGTAACGTATCTAGGTAGTATAGATCTATGATGAATCTCAATAATCTCGAGTTTTTTTCCAAGTTAAAATTATTTTTTTCTCAATAACATCAAAACTTGATACAAAATTATTAATGTTTTTCAACTAGGCAAACGCGGAATATGCGTTGTAAGATGAGCGAGATATCTGAATAAGGTATAATAACAGTCCTACTTTTGCTACTTTATCGACTCTGGTATTATACACACTTTGTCCTTCATTTAATTGCTACTTTATCTTCTCTGGTATTCTACACACCTTGACGAATATAAAGAATAGTTAATGCTTGGGCAAATATCGAATCTAGGAAGCAGTGAATCTTGGCTCATTTCCATATATTTGATGAATGAAAACAGTTATTTGAATTTTTTTCTTCGAAACGGCTGATTCGAATTACTTACAAAATGGTGGTTATGTGTATCATTCATGTTTGAACACTCGGAGAAAATTTAATTTCTTTCGGAGAGGTTTCATTTTTTCGCATTTTCTTACCCAGCCTAATCTTATGGGGTTTTTAAAAATTTTGACAAGATATTTCTCAAAATCTATCCAACCGATTCATTCCAGAAACTATACAGTTCTAAGTTGTGAAAGTTGGCCCGTACAAAAAAGTTTCACGTTGATCAGTCTACCCATGTGACCTGTGCAGTGTTTACAAAACAAAACAAAAACAAAAAAAACAGACAAAGCTC
>OZ023329.1:6361419-6397382 GCA_964007535.1 Brachyptera risi
ATATATGCACACAAAGCGAAGGTTAGCGAGCGACGGTGTCACAGTGGTCTATCCATGTATCTATATCACCGAGATACGTTACTCAACGTTGAGAAGGCTCACATATCTGTGTCTCGGCAGTAGCTTCGCACTGCTCTGCTAACCAGAAAGTCTTCACCATATTCCACATATATTAGTGATAATATAGAATGCCTTGCTTGGATTCTACTTGTAAATGTTCAATATGGCCGCCGAGATTGGAACGAGCACATGTCGCTATCGGCTGCAGGATTAACGTGTCTCGGTGAGGTGATAGAATGCTTTGCTTAGATTCCACTTGTAAATGTTCAATATGGCCGCCGAGATTGGAACGAGCACATGTCGCTATCGACTGCAGGATTAACGTGTCTCGGTGAAGCGATAGAATGCTTTGCTTAGATTCCACTTGTAAATGTTCAATATGGCCGGCGAGATTGGAACGAGCACATGTCGCTATCGGCTGCAGGAGTGACGTATTTCGGTGAGGTGATATAGAATGATTTGCTTAGATTCCACTTGTAAATGTTCAATATGGCTGCCGAGATTGGAACGAGCACATGTCGCTATCGGCTGCAGGAGTGACGTATCTCGGTGAGGTGATGGATTGCTTTGCTTAGATTCCACTTGTAAATGTTCAATATGGCTGCCGAGATTGGAACGAGCACATGTCGCTATCGGCTGCAGGAGTGACGTATCTCGGTGAGGTGATGGATTGCTTTGCTTAGATTCCACTTGTAAATGTTCAATATGGCTGCCGAGATTGGAACGAGCACATGTCGCTATCGGCTGCAGCATCAACGTGTCTCGGTGAGGTGATATAGAATGCTTTGCTTAGATTCCACTTGTAAATGTTCAATATGGCTGCCGAGATTGGAACGAGCACATGTCGCTATCGGCTGCAGCATCAACGTGTCTCGGTGAGGTGATATAGATTGCTTTGCTTAGATTCCACTTGTAAATGTTCAATATGGCTGCCGAGATTGGAACGAGCACATGTCGCTATCGGCTGCAGCATCAACGTGTCTCGGTGAGGTGATATAGAATGCTTTGCTTAGATTCCACTTGTAAATGTTCAATATGGCTGCCGAGATTGGAACGAGCACATGTCGCTATCGGCTGCAGGATTAACGTGTCTCTGTGAGGTGATATAGAATGCCTTGCTCGGATTCTATTTGTGAATGTCCAATATGACCTATGAGATTGTAACGAGCACATGTCGCTATCGGCTGCAGGATTAACGTGTCTCTGTGAGGTGATATAGAATGCCTTGCTCGGATTCTATTTGTGAATGTCCAATATGACCTATGAGATTGTAACGAGCACATGTCGCTATCGGCTGCAGGAATAACATATCTCGGTGAGGTAATATAGAATGCCTTGCTTGGATTCCACTTGTAAATGTTCAATATGGCCGCCGAGATTGGAACGAGCACATGTCGCTATCGGCTGCAGGAGTAACGTGTCTCGGTGAGGTGATATAGGCCTACATCACATGGTCATATATGATCAGGACCTCTTCAAGTTTTGCCGTCCTGAATTGCCACAGCTTCATTTGAGATCCCATGAAATTAAATGATAATTTATTAATAACTGTTCATGTATTATAATGATCAGTTTTCATCATTTCAATAATATTTTCATTCAGCTCAAAAAAAAAAAAGTGAGAACAAATAAATGAAGATTAAAAAAATGAATGTGAAAAAAATTCATGATCAATATTATCAAAGATATAGTCACCAAAATATCGTGAATTGAACAACATTCTACTTATGTCAGCCCGCACACAAGAAACGGTTTTCATACGCGGGAAATTGTTGGGAAATAAATTGTTTTCTATATACGCTTAGCATTTTCTTTTTTTCGTTTCTCTTCAGTATCTAATATCAAACACTGTTACATGACTGAAATTGCATTTCTTCATTCATTCAATTGGATCTCACCATACTTTCAGAAACACAATATCTTTATTTGTTTTATACTTTTTGCCCTAATCTATAGAAATAACCTTTATTGGTCCCTGACTATACTATAAAACAGTATAGCAATCAGTATAAAAAATACATAGAATAATATAGAGAAATAGATTGAAAATATTACATATTGATACATGCAAAGGCAACTGATCGAATAAATAAAGTCTGTTGGTGTGTATATAATAATGTAAACTATGTACTTATGAGTGTGGTCAATGTAGAAATGAGAACAGTACATTTCTTAAAACTGTAATTTCTTATGTATAGAATAAAACGATTTCTGAATTTGAATTTAGAATTGAATTTGAATTTGAATTTGGAACATCAATAATAGTCAGGACGACAAGACAACCCCGTATAAGATCCACCGTGATCATGGCCGTGTTAACCACGCCGCACCTTCGACACGGGTGGAGGTGCCGTGCCCACGAGCGACGCTGCGATTGGCTGATCGTTTCCTCTAACCAGCCAATCAACGGCCATCACGTGGTACTGAACGACTAAAAACAAGTGAATTAACGTCTTCTTGATGGTACACAAGTTACGTGCCTCTTCGTAGAGTTCGCTGTTGTTCTCTCGCCGACTCGATCCTTTTTTCAGTCGCGCAGCGAGAAGAAAAGCATCTGTGGAAAACGATCGCTCAGAGGGATGGGGATGGGGTGGGGTGGGGTGAAGGGGATGGGGTGGGGAGAAGGGGAGGGGGAGGGGGAGGAGGGGTACAATACCCACTCTCAGAGTCATCAAAACTCGTTCACTTATCTTTAATCAGTTCGGAAAAACATTGATTCTACAAATATTCTCAGTAATGAGATGCATTTCTCATTTGTTACTAAATTTTAATTAATTTTCAACTAATCAATTACAGGGTGGATTATATATTTTAATTGAATTGTTTTTGAAATGATGATCCAGATTCGATATACTATAAGACGGGTGGATCAGTTGGTAGAGCTCTGAAGATTGGGTTCACGAGATTGGAGACCGGGGTTCGCTTCCCGCCATAGTCGATCATCCCGACCGAACTTTGTCCTGGTTTTCATCTTTCTTAGAAATGAACTCTGGGGTTTCTCGAGAGCTGGCCACGACAGCTTCCTTTCCCACTGTTTCCTCGACAACTACTAGTATTTTATCCCATCTTCTCATTCATCAAACATCGACGTGAGTAGAACTTGGTTTGTCGTCGGTTTACGTCGTCAAACTAGATTGAGATGAAAATACTTGTATCAATTGATGATCAACTGAAGGGATCAGAAGCAAAGTGGACCAACCCAAAAGTTGAAACAAAACACTTCCAATGTGGGTTGGTCCGTTTTGCTCCAAAATATAATGTGGGCCAGAAAGCTTGGTCCACATGTTTAAACCTCTGAAACTAGTGTTGAAAAAAAACACACAAAAATAACACAATACGAATGAAGTGGTTCGAATAGATCATTTTGAGAAAAAAATTGGGTTGGTTCACTTTGCTTCTAACCCCTTCAACTATGATTTATCTCACGTGTTCATCCATCTACTGGGAGAGAAGATCGCTCACCAACATTGAAACCACAAATATAATTGTGAAGATCGTGAAGTTAGGGAATTTTAGACATCCAATAGTTTTTCAATACGAGATTGACGACAAAGAACGCAACAGCATCTTACAAAAGTGCTGAAATACCGGTACAAGTAGTTGAGTGGTTAACGCATTCGCTTCGTGTGACCCGGAAGGTGAAGGGACATATCGGACCCGGTTAAAACCCCACCACCGTCCATCTTTACAGGGGTTTTACGTGGTTTCCCTCTGTAGTCTAGGCTAATGCCGAGATAGTTCCCACAATATAGGCCACGACCGCTTCCTTCCCACTATCCTTTCCATTACCCATGAAAACCTTCATCTCATCATCCCATCATCTCAATAATCATTCATCCGACGCCAATAGATCTTAGTCATCATTACAGTCCGTCGTTAAAACCCAATATAAGAAAAGAAAGAAGTGCGCTGAATGTTCAGAGGTACTTCGAGATCATCTATTTAATGTGATTTTTCAAGCTAGGAAAACGCTATATACGCGTTGTTAGACGAGTGGAAAGTAATAGTATGTCGACTTCATTGCCAAACTTTTGCCTAAATTCGCCAATTGGGTAACATTTTAGTTATAAATGGGTAAAAACGGCTTCGAGTGGTACCAATTTAGCACATTTCATGTTTTTTCTTCAAAATGGCTCACCTGATCAAGCTGAAAGTTTTCATAAATGTGTATCAAGATGTTTTTAACTTCACACAAAATTTCATTATTTTTGAAAATGAAAATTTTCTAATTTTTTTTCCGTCGTGTTATTCTAATGGGTATTTTTGAAATTTATGAAATTCATAAAAATAAAAGTTATCACCTGATAATGCCACAAAACTATACAAATCTAAGTTAGATGAGAAACCATGATAAAAAAAATTTGGAATTGATAGCTGTAGCCGTTTGACATGTGGAAAACCGACAAAAAAACATGAAAAAAAAAAAACATGAAAACGAACACCAATTTTTTTCAGTATGTCAAATTGAATCCTCGCTAAAGCTCGTCTAATTATTCATCCAGTCAACGAGCTTGGGGATACGAGTAGGCTGGAGATCCCAGTTGAACGTGGTGTGAACGGGAGCCCGTCAAGTCGCTTATAGTGTGGAACAAAACGGGAGGCAATCTCTCCAGTCAAATATTGAATATCTAACTAGGAAAACGCCATATATGCGTTGTTAGATGAGCGGAAAGTAATAGTATGTCGACCTCATTGCCAAACTTTTGCCCAAATTTGCCAATTGGGTGACATTTAAGTTAGAATGGGTGAAAACTGCTTCGAGTGGTACCAATTTAGCACATTTTATGGTTTATCTTCGAAATGGCTCACCCGATCAAGCTGAAAAGTTTCAGAAATGTGTATCAAAATGTAAATCAACTCCACGCGGAATTTCATTCCTTTTGAAAATAAAAATATTTCCTTTTTTTCTGCCGTGTTATTTTAATGGGCATTTTTGAAATTTCTTAAATTCATAAAAAAAAGTCAACATCCGATAATGCCACAAAACTATACAGATCTAAGTTAGATGAGGAACCATGATAAAAAGAAGTTTGGAATTGATAGCTGTAGCCGTGTGACCTGTGGAGAACCGACAAAAAAACATGCAAAAAACAACATAAAAACGAACACCAATTTTTCTCAGTATGTCAAATTGAATCCTCGCTAAAGCTCGTCTAATTATTCATCCAGTCAACAAGCTTGGGGATACGAGTAGGCTGGAGATCCCAGTTGATCGTGGTGTGAACGGGAGCCCGTCAAGTCACTTACAGTGTGGAACAAAACGGGAGGCAATCTCTCCAGTCAAATATTGAATCTAATCGAGGTATTCGAAAACAAATGTCGAGTCCAGACTAATGGAAACTTTAATTTGAACCGGGACGATGATGGGATGATGGTCGTGTAATTAAAACGTCGTGGTATATTTCTTCAAACGTTTCATTCAATCTGTGATACAAAAGATTCAATTTCATTAATAGCTTGAGCTATAAATACATTATTCCCTTATCGTCATTCCTGTTGAACCCTCATCCCACTTTTCCTGGTCTCATCAGACTTCTGTTTGATGTGGGATACACACTTCGGTTAGTTGACGGTGCCGACCGACCGTC
Source organism: Brachyptera risi (assembly GCA_964007535.1). Lineage (NCBI taxonomy): Eukaryota > Metazoa > Arthropoda > Insecta > Plecoptera > Taeniopterygidae > Brachyptera > Brachyptera risi. Next base: position 6,367,068 of record OZ023329.1, read on the forward strand.
TAGTCATCGCAAAACATCTAACGATCGGGTGTTTCAATCTGTCCATATATCACTGCCATCCAACTTGGAGCAGAATTATCATTCATATACTAGAGTAATTTCTCTTTCTCTCTCTGTCTCCCTTTCTCTCACTCTCTCTCTCAATCTCTTTTTCCCTCTACGTGTGTTTAATAGTTGAAGTGAGATTAACTCTCGACTCATTAATTGAAGGTTATCATATACTATGATAATAATTACACTGAACAACATAGAATTAGAACACGAAGAGAAATGGTTAAACTTGAATTCAATTCCAGGACCCCTATTCCTGAGATAAATGAGATGTGAGAAAAATAAAAGTGAGTGAGAAAACAATTATCTCACTTAAAATGGCCGATTTATCATTACTAATCGGCCGTTTTAAGTGAGATAATCGTTTTCTCACTCATTTTTATTTTTCTCACATCTCATTTATCTCAGTAATAGGGGTCCAGCCAGCGGGAAATGTACGTGCTTTCACTTCTCACCCCTGAACTACGCTCGCATGATCGTTTTCTTTGAGGCGTCCCCAGCCTCCATAGGGACAACAGTTACCGCCAGGGGGATTTCACAGGAACAAATGATCACGAAAGTTGAACATTTCTGCGAGAAACCAAATCAACAAGTAATCACAAGATGCAGACAATATTTGTCGAGAATGTTGATGAGTCATATTTCATAACAACTAGGAAAACGCTATATACGCGTTGTTAGATGAGCGGAAATTATTAGTATGTCGACTTTTATGACCAAACTTTTGCCTAAATTCGCCAATTGGGTGACATTTAAGTTATAAATGGGTAAAAACTGCTTCGAGTGGTACCAATTTAGCACATTTCATGTTTTTTCTTCAAAATTGCTCACCCGATCAAGCTGAGAATCACCAGAAATGTGTATCAAGATGTAATTCAACTTCACACAATTTTTTTTTTTCAAATAAAAATATTTATATTTTTTTCTCGCCGTGTTACTCTGATGGGTATTTTTTAAATTTCTGAAATTCATAAAAATGACAGTTACCACCCGATAATGCCACAAAACTATACAGATCTGAGTTAGATGAGGAACCATGATGAGAAGAAGTTTGAAGTTGATAGCTGTAGCCGTTTGACCTATGGAGAACCGACAAAAAAATATTTTAAAAAAACATAAAAACGAACACCAATTTATTTCAGTATATCAAATTAAATCCTCGCTAAAGCTCGTCTAACAAACGTGAAAAGTCCTCTTCTATGTCCCAGTAACAGTCGATATTTTCGCCAGCGATTTTCACCTCCCAGCGTTCCGTTACATACAAGTAACACGTAACTTATTGCGATTGTTCATCATGGATCGACAGTAATTTAGAAAATACTTCTTCGAATGGTGTGACGCAGTTTCATTACGAAATCTCCGTCCGAAGTCCTAGCAATCGTTTATATGCTACACTGACACTGGACATGTTATGGTCTGGGTGCAATTCTCTCTTTCATCACTTTCAGTCAGTCAAGTCGGACGCGGGTTCGATCCCCACATTCGGTATAGGTGTCTAGGAACCTCATTCGTGTAATCCTTAATGCCCCAGCTGTTGGTCGGGTCGTTAAACAAACAATAACCATCAGAATTAAGTGCATATCGGACTGATTTTAATTACCTATATTATACCACCTTCGTTTGACAAGGGTTATTGAATTACAAATCCTTCTCGAATGTATACACTTGCGTGTATAAGCGTCAATTACCAACACAATATCTCCAATTTGATAATCAACACCTAGATCATTCCGTTGAGATTTGATCACCGCAACAAATGTGTCAGTTTGTGAGTGTATGAGTGGTCGAGTGGCTAGCACACTGAACCGTCATTCAGGAGACCGGAATCGGATTCTCGCCATGGTTGGCTATCCTGACAATGGCTTTTCGTGGTTTGCCTGTCGTTCAGATTAATACCTGAGATGATTTCTTGACAGCAGGTCACGACCGACTCCTTCCCACTATCAAAAAACACCCAATTGAAATAACTTTCCATCTCATCATCCCATCTTCTCATATATCGTTCACCGACGCCGATAGGTCTTGTTGATCAATACAGTGTATTGTTGAACCCAATATTGATGTGAATATATCATTCATCGACGCCAATAGGTCTTGTTCATCAGTAGTACAGTGCATCGTTGAACCCAATGTGAATATATCATCCACCGACGCCAATAGGTCTTGTTCATCAATACAGTGTATTGTTGAACCCAATATGATTGTGAATATATCATCCACCGACGCCAATAGGTCTTGTTCATCAATACAGTGTATTGTTGAACCCAATATGATTGTGAATATATCATCCACCAACGCCAATAGGTCTTGTTCATCAATACAGTGCGTCGTTGAACTCAATATTAACATGAGTAAATAAATAAACGTAAGGAGAATAAAATAACCAAGCGAAAGATCATAAGACATCGCTTTTCCAATGTTATTCCTATGGAAAAGTGTCACATTTCCCTCCAGTTTTCCGCCATATTTCAGTCACGTGCTCGGTGTGTGACTTAGGAGGGGGCCAGGTTCGAGGCCCCGTGGGACCGTGTCCGCGCGGCACACGTGGCACACGCCGAGACGTGCAGCAGTTGACATATGTGGCGAGCGTGGTCTCGGCAAGGCGGGCTGCCCCCCCCCCCCCCCCCCCCCGCGGGCCCAGGACCGGGCACCCCACCCCAGAGCGATCGATAAGGAGACGCCTTCTGGCACTGCCAGATCAGGCAGGAGGCGATGAGGTGAGAAGAACGTGGAAACCGTGCATGCCATTCGGAGATATGTGAAAGTTTTGGCTCGGGATTACATATAGCATTAGGTGAGCGGAGAACCATCCTCTGTAGCCCGGTGCGGATAACACTTTATTGCTGATGGATTTCTTTATAGCATTGCATTTTTCTTCATTGATAATTTTGGATATCATTATTCAATCAATTCAATTTTGAATCATTTCATTCGTTATTCTTATGAATAATGTGATATAAATAATATGAGTAATATGAAGTTCATAATAATTATTATAAATGGAGCACTCGTGAATATTTTTTTTTTTTTTTTTTTTTTTAGATTCAAATAATACATACGTACAAGATTAATCAATACGCTCTTCCACAAAGCCAAAAAGGCTTATCTGTGGGATGAGAAATGAAATTAATAGCTTGGACAAAAATCGGGTTTATATCATGAAACAATGAAACAAGTTCACTAAGTGTTTACTTTTTTTCACTGTCTTATAAATCAATGGTTAGGCCTACCGTACTTGAAATACAACATGTGTCTATCATCTATTTCTGTTTTCACAACTCTCATCAAAATGATAATGATAATACACAGTGATGAATCAATATAATGATATATGGTAAGTAGGAATAATATGAAGTGTATTGATGTAATATGGTAGGCCTACTATTATTTCACAATCATTATTTATATAAATTTTGTGACCTCATTTCAAATATTTCAAATGTAATAATTCTCATTATTTTCTTCCTATTGTTATTTTTTATCGGGTATTATTGGATTTTAAGATTCGTCAGCACTGATTTAGGAGCAATGTTTTTGTATCAAGTTTCGATGTTATACAAAAAAGGAATCTCCTACGTTTCTTTCAAACTAGCAAACTGGAAACTACAAATTAACTACAAATCAGAAACCAGAAATTCAAACTGGAGTGTAGCATGTTTATCACGAGCTAATCCATTCAGGTATGGTTGTACGAAGATTTAACTTGCTGGTTAAAGAGCGAAAATTAGCGGATTAAATTGTTATTACCCTTGGTCACTAATGATGTTGTTGTATCCTAATTAATGATCATCTTAATTAAGACGAGCTTGTTATCCGTAGCTCAAGGTCTTGAACGATATCTGGTTGTTGGTGATGGCTTGACTGAATTCAATGTGCTTCACTTGGATGATATGACAAGTTGACAATACCGGTGGCCAAAATATCGGTTCTTTATGCATTTTCATCCTTGGAAAATAGGAAACGTGTGACAAATTCAATCGAATTCTCACCTTATATCTATATTATAATAAAAAATGAAACCGGCACAGTAGCTGAGTGGTTAGCGCACTTGCTTCGTGTGACCCGGGAGGTGAAGGGACATATCGGACCCGGTTCGATCCCCGCCACCGTCCATCTTCACAGGGATTTTTCGTGGTTTCCCTCTGCAGTCTAGGCTATAATGCCGGGATGGTTCCCACAATATAGGCCACGACCGCTTCCTTCCCACTATCCTTCCCATTACCCATAAAACCTTCATCCCATCATCTCATTATTCATTCATCCGACGCCAATAGATCTCAGTCATCATCACAGTGCGTCGTTAAAAAACCCAATATAAAAAAATAAAATAGAATAATATCAACTAATCAGGTTTTTCGAGTTCATAATCTTATTTCATCTGAAGAAATACATATTTTAAATGTGAATGTAATATATTTGTGCCTGGTCTATATTCACATAACGATGAATCACAATATGTCATATGTGACAATAATTCAGACCATGTACACAGTTTTGTTTAAAAAAAAAAACTGAAAACTTTGATCATATATCATCATACATCATCCACCCACATACGTCATTATATGCTTCCATGCGGACAATTTCCGTCCGCTCATTTTCATTCACGTCACCAGTATATGGTGTCAGTATGCCCCAAAGACAGCCTCGACTTGACCGCTCACAGCACATGGAGCCGACCTGGGGAATACATATCATCCATTATTGGCTTTCAACGACACTGTCATGGTAACTGAGATCTATTGGCGTCGGAGGAATGATTATTGAGATTTGAATCTTCTTTATTGCCTTTTTGCATGAATCAATATGAACATTGAAAATTAAAAATATAGGGCCTACAGACTAAGATGCATTGAGGGTTGCGTTTGTTTGCGGCCGGGAGATGGTGCCTTCACTTATCTTGAAAACACGTACCATACCGTGAGGACTTTTCTGTGTAATATGGATCGCTGCTCTAATTGGTGTTTTTAGACGAGCTTTAGCGAGGATTCAATTTGACATACTGAAAAAAATTAGTGTTCGTTTTTATGTTTTTTTTTCCTTTTATGTTTCTTATGTTTTTTTTCGGTTCTCCACAGGTCAAATGACTACAGCTATCAACTCCAAACTTTTTTTTCATCATGGTCCCTTATCTAACTTAGATCTGTATAGTTTTGTGGCATTATCGGGTGATAACTTTTAGTTTTATGAATTTTAGAAATTTCAAAAATATCCATTAGAATAACACGGCGTGAAAAAAAATTTGATTTTCCAAAGAAATGAAATTTTGTGTGAAGTTGAATTACATCTTGTTACACATTTCTGGAAATTCTCAGTTTGATTGGGTCAGCCATTTTTAAGAAAAAACATGAAATGTGCTAAATTGGTACCACTCGAAGCCGTTTTTACCCATTTATAACTTGAATGTCACCCAATTGGCGAATTTAGGCTGAAATTTGACAAAGAAGTCGACATACTATTACTTAGCGCTCGTCTAACAACGCGTATATAGCGTTTTCCTAGTATTTTAAACGACACATTTGAATGTAGCTTAAATATAACGTTTCCATAGTTGTATCTCATGTGTTATAGCTTGAGGTATATTTTTTGTTTTTCTATTTTATGGGCACTTTGAGGATATAATATGAACTCTCAAGCTGACAATTTGTTCATCTATACCGTTAAACGTGGACCGTGAATCGGAACATATTTTCAACATGGGAGGGATATAGGAAGTGAAGACACCATCTCCAACGGGCAAACGCAACCCTCAATGCATCTTGGTACAGTCTATGATGTTCTTTTCACTCCCACTGTCAAGTTTTCCTCGGAGATCGCCTTTGTGTTTTTTTTTTCACTGTATAGTGTTTTTATTATCTCTGTGAAATATCGATAACAAAGATTTTTTTTTCAAATTATGGAGTGATGAGATGATATTTTGTTGATATAATGTGAAGGATAGTCGGAAGGAATCGGTCGTGGCCTATATTGTAGGAACCATCCCGGGATGCATCAGCCCAGAGTACAGAAGGAAACCACGAAAAAGAAACTGTAAAGATGGACAGTAGTGAGGATCAAACCAGGTCTGATATTCCCCTCACCAACCGTATGACATGAAGCGAGCGCGTTAGCAACTGAGCTACATGTGCTGGTAATAAATATTGGTTCTTGGTGATAACTTTTGAACGCTATGAAATATCAAGATGCTAATACGGGGTGACACGGATATTTCCAATACAGCTTCAAGACAGTCGAGTAATAACTATCTCGACATTTATTGCCTAATTCACAGGCATAGGGGTCTACTGAAGAAGAAAACATTCTCAGCTATATAAGTGTGAGTGTTTTTATTTGTTATTGTTATCAATTTTTCACATCAATAACAGACTGATAGATAGATAGATGATTCAACAGTAAAAATAAAATCCACAAGTCCAGAAAGTCAAAAAAAAATCCACTAAGTCAAAAAAGTCAAAAAAATCCACAAAGTCCACCGCTTCCTTCCCACCATCCTATCCCACCTCTTCACGATAAGAGTCATACAGACACTTGTGACTCCCACAAGGTACAACACAAATACTTGACGGAGGGAGAAGAAGAATATTATGATGTGTATATTTTCAATTGTCAGTTTTTATATTGATTCATGCAACAAGGCGATTGAGGAGATGCGATTATGACGGAGGAATTGACCGGCAACTATGAATGAACAAAAAAAGGAATATATGGTTCAAAGGCCTACAATAGGGTGTTGGCACGTAACAAATGACAAACAATAGTTACCATAGCAATACAGCGAACTGGTGCACATTGTTGTCTCTCTCTCTTTCAACAATGGGTGACGTCACTTGACAGGTGTCCATAGGCTTCTCTCACGTAACAAATGACAAACAATTGTTACTATAGCAATACAGCGAACTGGTGCACATTGTTGTCTCTCTCTCTTTCAACAATGGGTGACGTCACTTGACAGGTGTCCATAGGCTTCTCTCACGTAACAAATGACAAACAATTGTTACTATAGCAATACAGCGAACTGGTGCACATTGTTGTCTCTCTCTCTTTCAACAATGGGTGACGTCACTTGACAGGTGTCCATAGGCTTCTCTCACGTAACAAATGACAAACAATTGTTACTATAGCAATACAGCGAACTGGTGGACTACCAAACATTCTGATTGGTCAGTTCCAACTGGTGCACATTGTTGTCTCTCTCTTTCAACAATGGGTGACGTCACTTGACAGGAGTCTATAGGCTTCTCTCACGTAACAAATTTCAAACAATCGTTACTATAGCAACACAGCGAACTGGTGGACTACCAAACATTCTGATTGGTCAGTTCCAACTGGTGCACATTGTTGTCTCTCTCTCTTTCAACAATGGGTGACGTCACTTGACAGGAGTCTATAGTCTATAGGCTTCTCTCACGTAACAAATTTCAAACAATCGTTACTATAGCAATACAGCGAACTGGTGGACTACCAAACATTCTGATTGGTCAATTCCAACTGGTGCACATTGTTGTCTGTCTCTCTTTCAACAATGGGTGACGTCACTTGACAGGAGTCTATAGTCTATAGGCTTCTCTCACGTAACAAATTTCAAACAATCGTTACTATAGCAATACAGCGAACTGGTGGACTACCAAACATTCTGATTGGTCAATTCCAACTGGTGCACATTGTTGTCTGTCTCTTTCAACAATGGGTGACGTCAGTTGAGAAAACCCTATAGACTATTCACGATAATGGACCAGAATATACAGATCAGGATATAGAATACAATGGGAATTGGAACCCAAAGTTGATGATTCCATTTCACATCACTTCCAAGGTATTAAAACTATATCTGTTCATTCCGTATGTCAATTTTGATCAATTTTGAAAATGTCACAACATTGACGGAAAAGTTGATATTCCGCCAAGTCGACACCCGTGCGCTCTTGCGCACATCGCAACCCTGGAGCCAGTTCTCTACGAATTATGACGATTCTCACTCTCCAAATTTCAGACAAATCAAGAAATCATCATCTCAATTTAATATTTTTTTAAATTAATAATTATCCTCCAGGACCCGGACCTTTTTTCCCGAGTCATGTCGTGCACATAACTCGATTCTATTCATGTTTCTTCACAGAATCAGGACCTATCATGACTCATGACGAATCATGTTTCTTCACAGAATCATGACCTATCATGACCTATCATGACTCATGACGAATCATGTTTCTTCACAGAATCATGACCTATCATGACTCATGACGAATCATGTTTCTTCACAGAATCATGACCCATCATGACCCATGACGAATCATGTTTCTATCACAGTCAGAATCAGAAAGCCTACGTCATGACTCGTGGTCTCTAGAAGACAAGAAATCATCATCTCAATTCAATATTTTTTGAATTATTGATTTTCCTCCAGGACCCGGATCTTTTTCTAAGTCCTGACGTAGACATGACTCGATTCTGTTCATGTCTCTATACAGAATCGGTGATGCCTACGTCAGGACTTATGGTCTCTAAGTCCTGACGTAGACATGACTCGATTCTGTTCATGTCTCTATACAGAATCGGTGATGCCTACGTCATGACTTATGGTCTCTGGGTCGTGACGTAGACATTACTCGATTCTGTTCATGTCTCTATACAGAATCGGTGATGCCTACGTCAGGACTTATGGTCTCTAAGTCCTGACGTAGACATGACTCGATTCTGTTCATGTCTCTATACAGAATCGGTGATGCCTACGTCATGACTTATGGTCTCTGGAGGACAAGAGATATATCATCATTCCTGAAACTGAGCTGAGATGATGATTTATAGTTTTCTCTTAAATTATTAGAACAAATATCATCTTCATTCGTTTAACTCCTGGACCCAGATTCACTAAAGACTCATAACTTTCATTAACTATAAGATTCATAACTTTGATCCGGCTCAAAGTTACGACAATTCCTAGAGATTATACCATATTTGATCTATTATTTCTTATTTATTTATTTCAATTTTTTATCAAATCCATTATTATTATCAATCACTCATTTATGAAAATTGAAAAATAAAAAAAAATAGATCAAATATGGTTTTGTTTCTAGAAATTGTCGTAACTTTGAGCCGGGTCAAAGTTATGACCTTTTGTGAATCTGGGCCCAAGTCTCAGAGTTGCCGTGTCTTTTAACATTCCGCAACATTGTCTCCGATAGTTATTTCCTCCAGCGCGTCTGTATATGTAAATATCCGTCCATTAAATCGCGGCCCTCTGGACGTCGCCAGTAAATCGTGTAACACAGTCCTCGACACCAGACTCCCTCTCCTACATTCCACTACACAAATCCTGCTTTCGCGACAACATTTAACCCCCCCCCCCTCTCTCTCTCTCTCTCTCTCGCTCTCTCTCTCCCTCTCTCTCTCTCTCTCTCTCTCTCTCTCTCTCTCCCTCTCTCCCTCTCTCTCTCTTCCTCTCTCTCTCTCTTCCTCTCTCCCTCTCTCCCTCTCTCTCTCTCTCTCTCTCTCTCTCTCTCTCTCTCGCTCTCTCTCTCTCTCTCTCTCTCTCTCTTCCTCTCTCTCTCTCTTCCTCTCTCTCTCTCTCCAGCGCAGCTCTTGGGTGATCTTTTGGCAATTCGTTTCACTTTCCACCGTTCGAAACGCGTTCTTCTTCGGAGAGAATGGATTACACGCGGGAGAGAATAGATTACACGCGGGAGAGAATAGATTACGTGTTGAAGAAGAAAATCAAAAACTGAGACGAGAGGTTAATACACTGAACCGTCATTCAGATGACCGGGGTTCGATACCCGCCATGGTCGACCATCCTGATGAGGGTTTTTCGTGGTTTTCCTCTGTAGTTCAGGTCAATACTGGGATGGTTACTTCGACTCCTTCCCACTATCCAAAAACACACCATAAAATAACCTTTCATCAGATTCTCATCATCCCATCATCTCATATATCATTTACCAACGACAGTAGACCGTAGTCATCAGTACAGTGCGTCGTTGAACCCAATATAAATTTAAGAATCAAAAAAGGATTTCGTTTTGAATTATTGATGGTAAAACTAGACTGCATATCATAGGCTGGTGTAGATATTTGTAATTGACCATTCAATTGACCGTCCATCCAGGAAGTAATATTATTCCATGTTGATTATATGCTCATAAGCTCTGTGTATCATCATGCGATACCATGTATCTTCTCCATATGAGAAGTGAGAAGTCAATGAAACAACAACAACAACAACAACACCAACAACAACAACACTACGAGTTGATCAAGTCAGGTCTGGTTTTACGAATTTTTCATTTGTTGATTAGGTTATGATTAGCGGCTCTGTTATCGCCCTTGGTGACCACCGTGTTTTCGTACTTTAATTGGTATTAAGCCCGATTAACACGAGTTTTCGTGAAACAAGGTCTTAAACAATATCTGGGTGATGGCGTCAACTTCTAAACAGTTTGTTACATGTTATTGATAATCTAGATGACTAGTGCAGGTTATTTCAATACGTATATCCAATTGAAATAGAGAACAAATAGAGTTTAATATTGTAGTCCACTCTATTTGTGTTTGTATCGTTCACAAGTATTCACACTATTTTATGCCACAGTTTTGTTAACTACAATAAATTAAAATACTACCATCCGTCCGGCACTGCGCATTTCCTCGCCTCCATTAAAACACATCCGTTTCACCCAAGTTTAATTATCAACGAAAACTAATTTCTGTGGCAGTTTGAATTGTATTATTTTTTATTCACTGCAACAATTGTCTGTTCGAAGTGTGTATATGATGTGTTTTAGAACTTATCCACATGGTACTGTGTACTGAAAAAACTGTTGAAAACAATCTGTAATGAGTAAGTTGAATACAAATACAAATACAAATACAAATACAAATACTGTATAATATAGAACCATTGAAAACATTCATTTTGGTGTTTTTCATTTCGAAAAGTAACTTGCGTTATTATGTTAAATATATTTATTTAAATTGTGTTTAACGACGTATATAATGATAACTGAGATCTATTGGCGTCGGATGAATGAATAATGAGAAGATGGTATAGTGAGATGAAGGTTTCTTAGGTAATGAAAAGGATATTGGGAAGGAAGCGGTCGTGACCTATATTGTAGGAGCCATCCAAGCATTAACCTGGACTACAAAGGGAAACCATGAAAAACCTCAGTGAAGATGAACGGTGACGGGGATCGAACCAGGTCCGATATGCCTCTCCACCTCCCGGATCATATAAAGCGAGTATGTTGACCACTGCGCTTCATGTGCCGGTATATTCATTATGGCGTGGTTCACAATTAACATAGCTGGTGATTAGTAATCAGAGAATATAGTAATAACGTTATTCAACGGCATATGTAGCCGAGTGGTTAACGCACTTGCTCCATGTGACCCGGGAGGTGGTGGGCATGTCGGACCCGGTTCGATCCCCGCCACCGTCCATCTTTACAGGGGTTTTTCGTGGTTTCCCTCTGTAGTCTAGGCTAATGCCGGGATGGTTCCCACAATATAGGCCACGACCGCTTCCTTCCCTCTATCCTATCCCACCTCTTCACGATAAGAGTAATACAGTTAGCTTGTGAAACCCATGAGGTACAAAAAAATGAAATTTAAAAAAATATAGTGTATAAGCGAAATAGATGGTTACGCGTTCCCATTAACTGAACACAATAGTAAACTGTGGTATATGGGGATTGTGTTGGTAGCCATAAGACATGAAATGAATCCATTTCTCATGACTGTTATCTTCGGTCTCCAATAGTTGTTACCGGTACCCAAAATTTGAATTTGAATTTGGAAAAAGATTGATGCCTGAAATCGTTTCGTGTGAATCGGTTTCGTCTTGCAGACAAATCGAAAAACATTCTATTTGGACCGAATAATCTATGATAATCATTATAATGATAATAGTAATGAAAGTTTTATTCACTGTTTACATTGTAAATGGCTCCTTCGATAAAATATCGAATGATTATATAATAACGAGATACAAATTCAAGATAGTTTGGTAAAAACATAGCCTATACTGTATGATTATTCATTCAACAGATAATTTTTAACATTTATACTAAATTTCTCAGGCCTGGTTTTACGAAACTTGATCAGGCAATAGTTATTGGATTAACTTGTTGTCACCATTGGTGACATATGTTATTTTCGTACCTCTAATTAATAGTTAGTGGATTATTAGCCTTACTAAGATTGGTAAAACCGGGCCTCAGTAGGCTATACTGTAATGATCAGATATAGTGAACAATTCAATCCATAATTCTCTTCTCTTTCTTCCATTCTCATTCATGACCATCCTATTCTCTTCCTCCCACTCTTCCTTGTTGCATGGAATATCGTGTAAAACCCTTGTTCAGCGCTGAAGGATATAACTGTAGCAATTAACTGGCGTGTGATGGGCACTGCACTTGATATAATTGAGAGCACTAAGGTGTTGCCAGACACGAGCATTTCCCCGCCCTTCTACCTTCTGTTGTAGAACCTGAACAGCCACTTTTCTCAGACGGCTTATTTATATTTGCTCTCAGGGAATAGCTCGTCCACTGACCTAGTGTGACCTCCTCTTGGACGTGACCTGACCCACCGGCAGGATTGACCTCTGTGCATGATGGAGTGAATAGCCCCCCGTACTCATCGGGGGTTGGTTTCGTAATGACCCCACCAGTATGTATGTCGGGCGGGGGCAGACGTGTGGAACGACTTGGAAGGAAATATGAGAGAAGCTATAGGGTGGTACTGCCAATGTGTTACATGTATGCTGTTATTTGTTTTATTCTGTATCATTTTTATAATTCTGTTTTTGGTTTTGGGAATCGTTGATTTTCATATTCGGTGTTTGATGGTATTTGAATGGAATGTTCATGTCGAAAATATTGTCACTATCTTATACACTGGGAAAACGCTATATACGCAATGTTAGACGAGCGGAAAGTAATAGTATGTCGACTTCTTTGCCAAACTTCTGCCTAAATTCGCCAATTGGGTGACATTTGAGTTATAAATGGGTAAAAACGGCTTCGAGTGGTACCAATTTATAGCACATTTCATGTTTTTTCTTCAAAATGGCTGAACCGATCAAGCTGAGAATTTCCAAAAATGTGTATCAAGATGTAATTCAACTTGACACGAAATCTCATTTTTTTCTAAATGAAAATATTTTTATTTTCGAAATTTATAAAATTCATAAAAATAAAAGTTACTACCCGATAATACCACAAATCTTTACAGATCTGAGTTGAATGAGGAACCATAACTGAGAGAAGTTTGAAGTTGATAGCTGTAGCCGTTTGACCTGTGAAGAACCGAAAAAAAAAACCAACACCAATTTTTTTCAGTATGTCAAATTGAATCCTCGCTAAAGCTCGTCTCACAAATTGTAAATATATAATGATAATAATAATAATAATAAAAGGTCTTTATTAATCCGGCGAAGTCAAGCCAATGGCTTCTCTTACACTTAACCGCTTTTACATAGACAGATACATAGACATGATATGTGAAATACTTTAATATCTATAATAACTATATACTAAACATTGAACAAAAAAAATAAAGTATAGCATATCACATAGAAAATTGCAGATAAACTAGAGGACATACCAATAACTAATAACTAGAATATATTGCAATAGTTTCAAGTGGTGCTCACATAATGACAGTTATATTTATAGAATTTAATAACAAAATTATAGATTTTTAGTTGAAAATGTAGTGAAATGTAGTGACGTTACCAGTGTAATGATAGAAAACATTATTATAGTAAAAAATGAAAAATGAAAAGAATATGTATGTTTGATAATTATTTAAAAGGCAACACTCCAGTTCTAGGTTAGTCCTGGTGAATGGATTGTCTAATAATCATCATAACCTAATTTTAACCTGAATTAACAATTTATTTCTAATAATACCTGAGAACATTATGGAAGGAATAATTATATAATCTCAGTCTCAAATACATAATATAAGTATTCTGTTCAGGTACATAATGATACATAAGGCTGATTAGGTATTACATTCAAATAGATTCTAGCAGGTGTTTTTTGAAGTTGATTTTGAAAGAATTTAGGCTACATTCAATAAATGGTTCAGACAGATTATTATACAGTTGTGTAGCATTATATGTAAAGGATCGCTTAAACATAGTGGTGGAGTGAGAGACTATTGAAAGCTTGCTTTTATTTCGTGTATTGATGGGGTGTGATTCCTCTCTTTGAATACATTTGTGTCTTAGATACTCGGGTTGACCTGATGACATTATGGTTTTGATAAATATTCCCAGATGAAGAGTTCGCCTTGCACTCATATTTAACCATTCACACCTTTCATAGTACTTTGTAATACAATTGTTCCTCTGTGTTAGAGGGTTATATCTCGTAATGTCAAGAATAAATCTAAGACACGCATTTTGGGCAGTTTGAATTCTTGCAATGCTATGACTATCTAAACATGGACCATATATTACGTCACAATAATCGAATTTAGACAAGATAAGAGAGTCGACAAGTTGAAATTTAAGTTGTTTTGACAATATGTGTCTAGAGAAGTAAAGATGTTTGAGCTTGCTGTAGCATGATTGGATTAAAGTTGAAACTTGTTTCTTGAATCTGAGGTCACTATCAATATATACACCTAGGTTTCTGGCTACATCTACGACCTTCAACGGTTTTCCATCTCATACAATTTCTATGTTAATTATTTTCATAAACTTGACGCTGTTAGTTGTGCCAAGATGTATGGCCATCGATTTTTCGGGGTTCAATTTTAATGCGTGTTTAGTTGAAGATATTTGAAGGGCTTTTAAATCCTCATTAATTTTCAATGTTGCTTCTTGTACGTTTTCAGTTTTATATGAGAAATATAGTTGCGTATCATCAGCATAACAGTAAATTTCACAGTGCTGTACAGGGTGAGAGAGATCAGACGTATAAATATTATATAATAACGGACCCAATATGGACCCTTGAGGGACACCTGCTTTTATCGTTCCATCTTGAGACATATATTTACCTATATTTACCCTCTGTTTCCTACCTATCAAATAATTTCTAAAGAGTGAAATTCCTATATCATTGAATCCATAGTACGAGAGTTTTGCCAGAAGTAAGTTATGGTCTATTGTGTCAAATGCTTTGGAGTAATCCAAGAGTACCATCGTAGTTACCAAGCCTTTATCACTAGCTCTGAAAATATCATCAGTAATATTTGTTAGGGCAGTTGACGTACTATATTTATCTCTAAAACCAGACTGAAACTTAGGGATGAGGTTGTAACTAAAACAATATCGTTTCAATTGAGAGTAGATAACTTTTTCAGCAAGTTTCGAGATGACCGAAAGTAAACTTATTGGTCTAAGGTCTTTAAACTCCAGCGGTTTGACTATTTTGGGAAGCGGCTTAACAATAACAATTTTCCATAATTGTGGGAAGTAGCCACGAGTTAAACATGCATTTATTATGTGTGTTAGATGATTAATACAATAGGGTAAACATAGTTTCAAGATGTGTGTTGATATTCCATCTGATCCAGTTGCATTTGATTTTATAGATCTAAAGAGAGAAATAATTTCAAAGCAATCAACTTCTTTGAAGCTGAATATATTTGGAGTTTTGATAGATGAAGTATTATTATAAGAGTTTATTGGGTCTACATCTGCTACGCTAGTACTAACCGATTCAAGATAGTGATTATTTATTTCGTTAACATCACACAAGAATGAGGGTATATCCACTTTGCTAGAGTTATCATGTATATTCATTCCTTTCAACTTGGACCAAATATTTTTTGTTTTACCATCTTTCAGCTTTTCATTGAGGTACGCTCTCTTTTCTTTCCTAACCGCATTAGTCACATAGTTACGCAATGTTCTGAAATATTCCCACTTCTCTGGAGTCTTGGATGTTTTCCATGTGGTGTGAGCCCTATCTCTAGTTTTCATCATTAGCTTAAGGTTATGTGTTAGCCAATGGGCTTTAGGCTTATATATCCTTACTTCTTTTGATTGAGTATGTTTATCTATGAGCGAAATTATAGCATTATTCAAGAAGTCAACTTTTTTATCTATATCTTGTATATTATAAATATCATCCCATATTGTGTTGGTGGCATCAAATTGAAATAAGTCATGATTCACTCTTAGAAAGTCACGCTTTGTTATATATTTTTGAGGTTCTTTGATAACGGTAAATTTCATTGTACAGTAGGTAAGATAATGATCGGAGATGTTGCACATTGCATCAACACCAATATTTGAAATTGAAGATGCATTGCTCACTAACATTATATCAATAAGACTACTACTATTTTTTGATAATCTAGTGGGTTCATTTATAACTTGTTCGAGCTTATAGGTTGTTAAAAATTCATTTAGATATTTTGTCGATGTTAGATCAGGTTTTAACATATCTATGTTTAGATCGCCTACGCATATTATTTCATCAGTGTCTTGTGTGATAAAACTAAGTGAAGTATCCAGCTTGTTGATAGCTTCCTTATAACTGATGGCTGGAGATTTGTAAAGAATGCCAATTGAAATACGTTTTTTCTTAATTATCAGTTGTTATCCATAACTCTTCCAATTTCTTTAACATGCTATTGGGTTGATTGACGTCAGGAGTTTCTATTAACTTACATGATAAAGTAATACGGGTGTAAACACCCACTCCACCTCCACGCTTATCACGATCCTTTCTCCACAGGGTAAATCCAGGGATGCTAATGTGATTTGATTTTAGATCCTTATTTAACCATGTTTCAGAAACAGCCATTATATCAACATTGTTTTTAAGAACGTAACATTTAAGTTCATCGTAACTAGGATAAAGAGATCGGGCATCGGTTTTGGATCTTCATCCATATATGTGTTCACAGATTTGTGTATATTCCGACGCTACAAAAGAGAGTCAACATCTGCCCTCATCAATATCTATCAGCCTTTTTGACACATTGAATAGATATAATTCATATCCTCCTTTCAACTACTTGAACATAATTTATTTTCAAATTCATGTTCACTGAAAAACCTATCGACACAAATATGTAGTTCAAATTTTTCGGGGTATTTTTGTCCGTCGCACGGGAGTTACAAAGAAATTGCTAAAATTTGAAAATTTGTGATTTTTACGTGAAATTATCTGAACATTTTCCAGTTTTGGTTTCATGAAAATTTGTTGGTATATGGACTTACTGACGAAGTAGTTTCACATGAAAATGGGCAAACATTTTTCACGTTGGATAACAAGTTTTCCGACAAAAGAGAAACTGTGAAATGTTCACTTCAAAACCGGATAAGGCTGGTCAGGTGTGGTCTTTGAATTCAACCATTACATTCTGTTGACACATTCCCTTTCGAATAAGAATATTATATCTCCGACAAAGACTAACTGATATATTTTTGCCTGTCAATATGTAAATATATATATATATATATATATATATATATATATATATATATATATATATATATATATATATATATACAACGTGTGTACAGAAATGCACCCTCCTGTCTATTGTTCATAGAATGTATAGTAATTGAACAGTTGATATATATGATATATATATATATATATATATATATATATATATATATATATATATATATATATATATATATATATATATATATATATATATATATATATATATATATATATATATATACATATATATATATATATATATATATATATATATATATATATATATATATATATTATATATATATATATATATATATATATATATATACATATATATATATATATATATATATATATATATATATATATATATATATATATATATATATATATATATATATATACACAACGTGTGAACAGAAATGCACCCTCCTGTCTAT
This sequence comes from Brachyptera risi, assembly GCA_964007535.1. NCBI lineage: Eukaryota > Metazoa > Arthropoda > Insecta > Plecoptera > Taeniopterygidae > Brachyptera > Brachyptera risi. The sequence goes on from OZ023329.1 coordinate 6,384,982, forward strand.
TGTTCATAGAATGTACAGTAATTGAACAGTTCATATGTTTCTCCCAGGTTGATGTTGTAATCAATGTAAATACATTGTTCAACACCGAAGAGTTTCAAAACTGTATTTCAAACGAAAAATTCGTAACAATGTCCTCTTCAAAGTGTAAACTAGGAAGAAGTCAACCGTATACCAACCTAATAACCGAACAACAAAGAATAAAAACAAGTGGTTCGGTTGGTACTGATACATGAAAAGAGTGGGTTCTATATGGAAGTTGTTCGGTGACTCCACTCATGAAATGTCAAGTTGTATTACAGCTTTATTGCTCTCATATACTTGTCGATATCCAAAATGGCCGACCAGTACAACCGTCTCTATCAGCCTCAACTCTCAGTCAAAACATAACATTCAAAATTGATGTGAATTGACCACTAGTAATTGACCCGCCCATAAACTTCACAAAACAGATAATCCAATCAAATGGGCTTTGTTATGTGGGAAAATTGACATCTGAACCTATCAGAGTATCTCTAGATGCCTACATGGAGTATAGATCAAGGTGACCCTGGCGATTAGCCACGCCTATCACCAGTGGTCAATTTTATATTTGAAAGTTTTATACTCGATTTTTTCAAAATTTTCCTAGGCATCGCCCATCTTATAACTCTGACCCCTACCACGACTGTCACTTGGAATAACGTTATAGGCACAGCTAGCTCCAAGAGACTGAGGACTTTGATTGGATAATGTAATCCAGGAGAGCTAACTAAATACCATGACAATACCAGATAATAACAATGACACGGTATCTTGGAATGCAAAATAACTGACATATTTCGTGGTTCATCTCGAGAGGAGGTCTGGGATTTGATGAATATAAATACTCAAGAACTCGACATGTTGCCATGGTACTCCGCTCTTTTAGTTACTATTCACCATCACAAGTTGTAGGCCTTGGGATCTATAGCAGGACCAAGCGGCAGTCAAGAGCCCTGAACTTGTAGTTTTAAGTAAGAATCGCACGAGGAAATTGATGGGTACAATTTTGAAAATGCTCACAAGAATATATAATTACCATGGCGAGAAAAGATGATAATATTTACAACTGGAAGAAAGTGATATTCTGACAACAGTGTATTCACATTGTGTTTTTAACAAGTTTAGTGATAATCACGTCCGCGGATACCAAGGTGTCTAGATTTCTATCACATTAAATATCAATATCCCACCCATCTGACAACACATGTGCTGTGAAGCCAGGGGGTGAATTCAGGTAGACTTTACTCTCTTAAATTGCTGTCTTATCGTAAATATGAGACAGCGCTAATTCGAGTACGTTTTTGATGTCGTATATGACCATTTACGATGTGTAATTTAGGCGAATGACTGTAGCTGTCTTTTTTTTTATTGGGTTTTAACGACGCACTGTAATGATTACTAAGATCTATTGGCGTCGGATGGATGATTAATGAGATGATGGGATGATGAGAAGAAGGTTTTTTATGGGTAGTGGAAAGGATAGTGGGAAGGAAGCGGTCGTGACCTATATTGTAGGAACCATCCCGGCATTAGCCCAGACTACAGAGGGAAACCACGAAAAACCCCTGTAAAAATGGACGGTGGCGGGGATCGAACCGGGTCCGGTATGTCCCCTCACCTCCCGGATCACGAAGCAAGTGCGCTAACCACTCAGCTACTGTGCCGGTCTGTAGCTGTCGTATTAAATTCACGCTAGTTTAAATTCAAGAGAGTAAAAAAGGTACCTGAATTCGCCCCCTGATTCGTGAATGAATCAAGATTATCTGATTACTGTTGACACTTTATTTCTCCATCAATGTGTGATCCAGTGCCGTGTAATGTCGGCACTTCCACGTCTGAAGTGCCAGTGCATGGTTGCTCACACACACACACACACACACACACACACACACATACACACACACACACACACACACACTCTAAACGACTCGTTAACCCAGTTGTTAATGACTGCCAGCCAAGTGTTCGTGCTCGCATCTTATCTCACATCATAGAACCTTGCCGAGAGCAAAGTGCATACATCAGTGGTTCCGGTTCCGGCTTCCCTATTGGCTGAACGGAATCCTTCAGCTGTGACGTCACGCTTATCCATATCCGGGGAACACGAAGGAGCGAACCACCCGTGTGTTGTGTCGTGGGATAGGGGAGACGGCCGATCGTTCCGTTCAAATGGCGTTCTCTTGGTTTCTATTCATGTCGAAGTTTGGAAATCAAAGTTTCCGTGGTTCGAACCAGATGCATGCGCCATGTTCAAAACTCTTGCGTTGTTCTGTTTGTTTTCCGCCCGATAGGTCACAGGTCAGGAGGGAAGTCTGTTTTAGATAAAACTCGAGTTTTTGTTTCGTGACGTCGAAGGAGTAGACGAAAAGTCGGCCAAGTTTTGAGGAAATCTGTGGAATAATCAACAATAGCATTCGTTTACGAGTCTGTTTCGCGATAGTGGTTGGTGCAAAATTGTCAAATTGTGCATAAGTCATAAGTGCATAAGTGCATGTGTCATAAGTCGAGCAATAATCTCCAATATACCGAATAGAGAGGAAGTTGGTGTTTTCGAGAATTCTCCCAAACTATTGAATACATACATTCAACTGTATTTTGGCACAGCTGATTCATGGAATCAAGATCTTCATATCGGGTGAAATAGGCTATCTGTGAGCTCTGCGAATCATTGTAGCATATTTTGTTCTTCGTTTCTAAACAGAACAACTGAATACACACAATCAACCGTGTGTATTTGTTGAGAAATCAGACTTATTTCCAAACTATTTCTTTTTTTTTAGTTTTCAAATTTGAATCATATACGAAACATAAGTCTATTCGATCGTTCATCTCACTGAAATGAGATCATCATATATTAAAACCTTGATTAGACCTGACTCTGAAATGTACAGAATAACAATCAATGTAGAATACATGGGAGAATGTAATGAAACAAAATCGAAAAACTGAATATTGAAATGATATAAAACTGAAATAGAATTGGGAGAATCAACGATAACATACACAAATCATGACACCAATAATAACTGAGAACAAAATGAATGTCAACCTTGATGGATGATCAGATGAGCGTAGCGAAGATTCCATTTCACATGCCGAAAAGAATGGGCTTTGTTTTTATGTTTTTTTTGTTTGTAAATTTGTAATTTTGTGCGTGGCATACAGGTCAGGAAAATATAACTATTGACTTGAAACTTTATCTACATATTCCTATCATACCAGAATAGGCTGGGATTGTTTTTCACAGAAATCGGTCGGAAGATTTTTCCGGAAAAGATTCGAGAAGTTTGAGTAATCCTCATAAGAATAACATGGATGGAAAATACTTAAAATGTGGAAAATATTCAAAAACTTCAAAATTTTCACTGAATATGAAAAACATAATAACGGACATTTTCAGTGACTTTCACAACAATCGAATTACAAATAACAAAGACAACGCATTGAAGGTGTATATTTTATTGAATATTGGGAGTAAATGGTTTTTCAAAGTGTATATGCGACAGATTGCAGCACTATACATATCAACGAGTTGCAGGTAAAGTTCTCGAACGTTCAAAGTATTTCAAGGTCCGTAGATGTGGATTGATCTGACGAAATGTTTTTCATTATAGATTTCCATATACTTCTAAGCTCATCCCACAACACGCATCCCGCGTTTTCCTATAGTAGTTAGTTATGGAACTATTACTTCCTAAACTTGTTCTCTTTATCCCCTTCATTATCTTCATACGAGTAATGTTCTGCCCTCTCTCCTTCACTATCTGCCTCTCACGACGTTCCATCTTCACTGAGCTTGTTTGCGCTGATAATCTGTCGTCTCTGAGTGCACGCGCTTCGCCCCCCGGACACGACTCGGGCCACGTGACAGCACTGGGTCCCATCAGACGCTTCGTGTCAACACCACTTGCCTCTGATGGGCCTAAAGCTGAAGTTGGGACATCAATATTCATGTCTATGGGACCAGTCGATTCCAAGATCTACAGCTAGATCAAAAACCCCACACATAACATCACTATTTATCCCATCATATTATTCATGTTTCCGAGATGCAAACTGTGTGATGATATGAATAAATATGACCGAATATATATATATATATATATATATATAAATATATATATATATATATATATATATATATATATATATATATATATATATATATATATATAGTATATATATATATATATATATATATATATATATATATATATATATATATTTATTTATGCATATATCGCCTCGATATATGTTGGCTTCCTCCATCATTCATTAAGTTATCCTCATCCACATAATTCTACTGACTATCAACTATCAACAAGAGGCATCTCACTCTGCAGAGACCTGTAGCCACAAGGTTTGCAACTCAAATATCATGAATCAATATAATAACTGTGACAGCTCGATAGATCTGATATAATATACAAATGATTATGCATAATAGGTTGACTCATATTGCTGACAGAAACGTCTCGTGGTCTCTTGTAACAACCAAACGGTGCTTCTCTCACACGGTCTCGTCAAGAGTCTTCCTTATAGCGTTAATTGAGAGACAATGATTGTGTATATAGTTATATACGGTTATATTATGAGTAATAAGTTTGAGAGTCGGATTTACACTCATTATTTTTTCCAAGCAAGATAGCCCGCGCACAAGATTCAACTTATGCGGGCTTCACGCTTACAAAATATCATTCCTAAATTTCCAAATTGTATAACAAAACTTTATATCAAATTATTTACCCTTTAATATGTTTTTAATTGTTAACATTTGATTTTATTATTTTAAATTTGTTCATTTGTACCTTTCTGTCTACTACCCGTATGCAATTGTTGTAATACATGATATGTAAGCGTTGTATGTGAATAAAATGGTCTCAAAATAAAAAAAAAATATATATATATCAAGACAACATTGTTGATAATAATGGGGAAATTGGTTATACAGAATGTGGAACGAATTTAATTGACTTGTAGACAACGTTATGTAAGTGAAATTCCCACCAAAATGTAGTTATGAGTTCATTAAATTGGGACGTTGTCATTAAATACGAATTGAAGTTCTGTACAGTTCAGTTAAATTTGTTTCCAGAGTTCACAATACCTTGTAAAAATCTTCAACCTTCCGAATATTCGTATCTTTTCCCATTCCTCTGCACTTTTCTCCATTCACTCACTTCAATGTTATATCTCTCAGTTTCAGGATCATTCAGTGAATGCCGGTGGAAAAATATTATATATGTATATTTAATATATATATATATATATATATATATATATATATATATATATATATTTATATATATATATATATATATATATATATATATATATATATATATATATATATATATATATATATATATATATATATATATATATATATGAATCCATTATAGTTTTAGGGTATAATCGTGTTAAATTGAGTACAAAGTATAGATGTTAGATACTTTTTTATTTTCTACTCGACGCGTTTCGACGATCTTATCACCGTCTTTTTCAAGAGATGTCAATCTCTTGAAAAAGACGGTGATAAGACCGTCGAAACGCGTCGAGTAGAAAATAAAAAAAGTATCTAACATCTATACTTTGTACTCAATTTAACACGATTATACCCTAAAACTATAATGGATTCATCAATTATAATTCGTGAAAGTTTCAAACAAAAAAAAAAAAATAATATATATATATATATATATATATATATAATATATATATATATATATATATATATATATATACATATCTGTTCCATCTCACTTCATTCTCGTCATTAATTGATTTTCACATGGACGGTATGAACTTTAATTCAATGGAAACAGAGCCACTTGAAATGCACTACAAACTGGTATATGCATTGGAACCATCAGAAGAACGTATTCACCACCATGAGTATTGCCTGTGAAGAGATGTGGTTACCGAATGCGCATACCGAATGCGCATACCGAATCACAATTTCCATAGCATCCGATGCGTGGAATCCACAAATAATAAATCAAAGGAAATTTAATTTAATTCACCGCAGGAGTTGAAGCTCATTTTCAGTGAATTTTCTGAACTCTTTGATACCTTATCTTTTCCTTTGGAATAAATCCACCGTGAAAAGTACGTATAAACGACTTCTTTCGTAGCTCCTATATAGCTAATCAAGATGACTTCTCTTTTGAGACAAATCCGTTTGATTACTCTTTGCTGTTGCCATTCTCCATTCTTCTTCGTCTTTCGCTACAATCTCTCTTCAATCTCCCTCTCTCTCTTGTGTATATCCATTTCTCTCCCACGGACGAGTTCATATATATATATATATATATATATATATATATATATATATATATATATATATATATATATATATATATATATATATATATATATATATATATATATATATATATATATATATATATATATATATATATATATATATATATATATATATATATATATATATATATATATATATATATATATATATATATATATATATATATATATATATATATATATATATATATATATATATATATATATATATATAGAGCGAGAGCTTTCCTCTCAAGATCTTTGTCTCCTTTCTGTTTTCTCATTACAAAGTCATATAAGCTCTTTGCTACTTCTTTCTTTTTTCTAGCTACGTATACAGACACTCCACTTTCGAAAGTTTATCTTTCACTCATCCTCGTCCTGCATATAACATATTATATGAAGTCCCAGATAAAGAGCAAGGCTAATATATTCTGTCCCTCCATGTTGTCTGCCATCTTTATCTCACTAACGAACACTAGACAGTGTTTTGGTGGTTTTCTCACTCGCTCTCTTCAAGTCGTTCTACCCTCGGTTCAGCCAGATAGTTTTAAAGCTTTGCGCTAGAGCTAGGCCTGCATATATTGCCTCCACAGTCAATACGAGTGTGATTCTGGTGGTCGCGATCGGGGGTCTCGCGTGTCTATCAGCGTGGGCGGTCGGGCGTGCCGGGGGAAAGTAGAACGTGGTGACAGTGGTGGGATGCTGGTAGGGCGTTACGCCTTGGGTGGGGAGGAATGTTGGTGAGACGTCAGATCGTTCGGTTGGAGTCGGAGGTTAACGATTGGGTGATATCAGAATATTGCCAGTCAGCAATGCGGATTATGAGGGATGTTTTAGACAATGTTTTCCAGCTAAATCGCAAGTTATCGGAAAGAAAACTGTGAATGCAAGTAATTGAGGTTTTAACGGTCTCTGAGAATGACATAATATGTTACTAATATTACATATGACATCATATTATATTATAGATAACATTGTGGGTTGACTACGAGTTTACCTATCCCTTATATGGTTTCCACACAAACAGACAAATTGAATTTGTTATTGCAAACGCCTATAATCTTAGTTCATATGGAGAAAGCCTATCCAACGAGATTACAAAATATGTCATTTTGGCGATTTTGATGTTCATAATTTCGTATCAAAGAGGTTTTGGTTATATGAATATAGGCCTACTTCACTAAAACGCGAGTGTATTGGCGTGTTGAAAATCTCGAGCATGGAGTGCACACTTGAGTCGATTGGACGCTCGGAAAAAGCAGTATTTTAGTGATTAATTGTAAACCTATACTCATGATCGCAATATGACATCAATATTCTGATTTGATGAAATACTTCCAAAGTACTCTCAAAATGATTGGCCTATGTATTGGAAAAATTATGTACCACTTGGAGATCGTTGTAAATTGAAGCTGAAACTCACTGTATTCGACGAGAACGAATTGTGTGCATATACAAACTTGTAAACGGTTCCTGACTGTAGATGTATTTTGTGTATCTGAATGTGGGTGAGGCGTGATTCTCCGGTCACTTCCCACCCAATGCCATTAGATAAGCTAACAAGATGTTACTCCTGCATTGCAGTACATCCATTAATGAAATCACATTCTTCTTCTCAATTAAAGACACAATCGCTTTCCTCCCGAGAATCGGGCCACGCGTCAACGACGACCACCCCATACCAAACACACCCCATCTCCCCCCCCCGCCCCACCCCCCCCCCCCCGCCAAGTGTGTGAGCCGCGCCAGCCCTACTAGGGCCTCCCTCGCCCTCCCTCTCTCTCTCTCGCCCGTGGCCTACATCCCCTGCTTGCGCCGGGTCGCCAGCCCCTAGTTCTCGCCGAGCCGCCGACTGATACACACCCCTTGGTTCGCACACAGTCTGCCAACCTCAGCACATGTGGAATAGAACGTGTTTGCACGGGAGATAATTACTGGGAATAGTGTGTGGTTGGTTTTTGATTGGTGTTTTTGTTTTTTCGTGGTGGTTGTGTTGGTGCCAATGTGATGTGGATTTAGGCCTCGCGGGTTTGGATACGCTGTGTGGTGGAGTTGAATGTTGTTGTGGTGGTAGCGTGCTTTTTGATATTGTGTGGCGAAAGTTTAATTGAATTTGATGCTAGAATTGCCGACAATTCTTTTTTTTCTGAGGCGTGAGTCAATTATTCGAGATTTTTTGAATATGATTTCGGATATTTTCAAATGTCCACTTATTTTTGCGATGAAGTTCGTCAATAAAATCATCTGTTATTTATGATTCCATTTCAATTATTCAAAACTCGTTCATTTATACTATAAGAATGAAAACAATGAGAACCTACTCGTGAATATTTACATATATTATTTGTTAGTTAAGATTGTCTTATTGAAATATTCAATCCATTAATTCCGTTTGATTCTGTAAACTGTGCAGATTTGTGCCAAGAGGGCGGTGGAACGATTCTGTTCTCGCCGTTTCGAAGATCGTTTCTGTTTTAATTGAAGGCGGCAGTGAAAAGCAGAAGCCATTATCAGTAAGACGTGCACGAGTGATGTGATCACATTAACTGTTTGTACAGCTGGGAGACGAAGCGAGCGAAACCTTTCATTCAACTCGGAGAACTCTTCAGTCCTCCCATGTATACTACATTCTACATCCGATACATATTTCTTTCAATTGAAAATTGATGAAATCGAGAATAAACTTTCATTAGTTGAACATTTTTTTCACTTCCCATATATCGACGTAACTGGGCCTAATAGTTCCAATTAGTAAACAGACCGAATTACCTTCGGATACATTTTTAAACTCTATATTATTCGAACATTCCTCTCTTCGATGCGTTCAAACAGAATCCACATTGAAAATGTAATATAAATAATAATTTGTCGAATATTTCCTGGATAATTTTGTTTTGCAGCCTCAGGCTAGAATATTATGTTGTGAATTAAACCGTCAAATGTAATACATTCTGTTCCGGTATTTTCTTTCAATCAATTATTCCACATCATGAGTAGAACCATTGTTGATAATACACAAATATTATCGTGAATTAATAGTTCTTTCTCAAATAAATATCAGCCTGATTATTTCAATTATCGTATAACTGGAAACGTCGGACTGAGGCGCCTGTGATGCCAACATTCCAATAGAGGCCGATCATCTTTGGGTGACACCAACAGCGTTGTCATTTCATCATCTTTTTCGTGTTTCATAATTTCTTTTTTTTTCAATAACATCGAAACTTGATACAAAATCTTTGTTCCCCAATTAAGGCTATGGATGAAAGATAGGATCGTTTGGACGGGGCTCCACACGCGCGATCTTACCACCCCATTTTGATTATTTAAAACTAATGGTCTTCAACACCAGGACTGCGCTTTCTGTGTCCATAATTTTCCGCCGTAGATAAAAGTCTTCCAGTATAAACACACGAATGTTGATGTCTTCCACTTTGAACTAAGTCTCTTGGGCAATGATCACTTCTTTCCATTGACAGCAGATGTAAAGTTTATCACTATACAAAATGCACAAATTAAATTAGTGATAGGCCTATAATGTATAATCATAATTAAAATAAAATTCAAAGTAATGTCACCATATATATCGTACGAAGAAATGTGAAAACATTGTCGATACAGTGAAGCCGCCATGATGTCCCTTTCAAAGAGCTTCCATCCAGGAACCGTCTTCTATATTCCATGCCGACACATACAGTGGTATTTCAAATAAATATCAAATCGATTAATCAGACGGATTGTAATCATGTTCCAATGTGATACGAATATTTCAATATGGAACGATCGTGTTTGGGTGACACTGACAGCGTGGTCATTCATCAAATTTTCTCGTCTTTCAAAATTCAAAATGAAAGAAAATCGTAGAAATGTCACCATATAATTTACTCTCAATACCAATGCTGGTAATGTCGGGATATATATCACAGAAACGGTTTTTACTTATAATGTGTTCTGGACTTTCGGAAACTGCAAGACTTTTATCTGCGGCGGAAAGTTATGGTCACCAACAGCGCAGTCCTGGTGTTGAAGTTCATTGGTTTCAAATAATTAAAATGGGGTGGTAAGATCGCCCTTGTGGTGCCCCGTCCAAACGATCCTATCTTTCATCCTCAGCCTTAATTGGGGAACAATGATTTCTATCAAGTTTCGATTTTGTTAAAAAAAAAATATATATATAATATCATTTGAATGGAAAACAAAAAAACAAAAAGTAGAAAACAAATAAATGATCTTTTCTTTTGATCAGCAAGAAAATTGTGAAAGCATTCCCACCCAATACATTGTTGCAACTCCATTCAAAGAGTTACCATCAAGGGATTGTCTCCTCTACCGGGACGTTTCTTTTTGTCAAGCCTGACATGATTTCCACCCCTAGCCTCGGGCGCGAGCGAAGCGATAAACCGCCGAGTTGTAGTTTACTACCGGCACAAAGCTCGTGTGCCACAAGACAAGCGAACGGTCGACTGTTGAATGATAGATGACGTCTCATAAGATTGGTTCTCGGATCTTGTCGGACATTAATACTGTGACACGAAGCTTTGGTCGGCTACACTCGGGTTGTACGAACAGAGCTGGAATCAGGGAATACATATGTCATTAGTTGGGTCCTTGAGGGAATTGTAGGAGTCGATTTTGCGGAATATCAGTTTTTGGGTCATAACTTTCGAACGGTATGAGATATAATGATAATAATAATAATGTTAATAATAATAATAATAATAATGATTATTTAATTTTAGTAGTAGTAGTAAAGGTTGTTTATTTATCATTCATTCACATAACATCAGGCTCACTTTTTCCACAAAGCCTAGCACAAGGCTTATCTGTGGATCGGACAGAGAATAATAAAAACGAACAAAGAAAACACTATATTTGCATATAAAAAATATCATTGCGCCTAATTAAATTAGAAAGGTAGAATATTGGGGAAAAAGTAGGATATTGCTGGATACGAATTACACATCAAGTGACAAAAATTCCATGTGCAATTAATTACAGAGTACCACTCGAGGAGTCTAAAAGCCAGCACTTAATAATAATAATGATAATGATAATAATTCCTTCATTTTGACCACTGATCTTTCGATCAAGATGTCAGTCACGTCAAGCAAGATGCATACATGACATACAGACATAACATCAATTTACATAACTCTCACAGACAAGCAAACAGAAAAAAACATACAAATAACAATGAATAGACAAATTAAAAACGTGCTGAAGGTTAATTCACAGTCAATAGTATAAATAGTGGAATAGAAGGTCAAAATATGGAATAGTTGAAATGGACATTTAAGATAGAGATATTCAGCTAGTTTTACCTGTACAGTCAATGATAAAGTCAGAGACTGAATGAAAACATTTGTCTCGAAAAAACTTTTTGAGGCCAGATTTGAATTTGACGTCTCCAACATTTCTTGATTCTTTAATTCTATCAGATAGAACATTGAATAGTTTACATCCAGAGAATATTGGACTCACCTCAAACATGACGGAATATCGCAACTTCAACACATGGGCAACACAGCTGTTATCAACACCTTCGGGATGATATTCGTGATAACCATTCAACTCATGGCTTATAGTTCGAAAAATTATGGTCACAGACAGCTGGTGTTGAAGATCATTAGTTTCAAATAATCAAAATGGGGTGGTAAGATCGCCCTTGTGGTGCCCCGTCCAAACGATCCTATCTTTCATCCCTAGCCTTAATTGGGGAACAATGATTTTGTATCAAGTTTCGATGTTATTAAAAAAAAAAAAAAATTTCAAGCGTAGCCAAACAACTTATTCTCAGCCGTATACGCTCGACAGTAATGCGACATGAGCTATATAGTCATATTTAATACCATCTTGAAGGTATCTGAAGTATTTGTTTTCCTCGTGTTAGAATTCCGATATCTCATACCGTTTGAAAGTTATCACCAAAAAACTGATATTCCAAACTGAATCGACTCTCATGGGCTCTTAATTGTCCTACTTTCTCATCCTCAGCTTCAAACGAGCTGTCACGATTTCAAGTCAAGTTTAACGCATTTAACGGAATACATAAACAACTAATTTATGTTGCA
>OZ023329.1:6397582-6430082 GCA_964007535.1 Brachyptera risi
TATATATATATATATATATATATATATATATATATATATATATATATATATATATATATATATATATATATATATATATATATATATATATATATATATATATATATATATATATATATATATATATATATATATATATATATATATATATATATATATATATATATATATATATATATATATATATATATATATATATATATATATATATATATATATATATATATATATATATATATTTATATATATATATATATATATATATATATATATATATATATATATAAATATATTTGTACTCATACTGATGCCAAATACACATGCGAGTACATACATTTTTTTCCATGAACATAATACAATTTTCAATCAAAATATACACATATTTTCAGAGAGAAAACGTTCAGATTTAGACTGTGCCGAAGTACATCTTCACATTATCATCCAGTTTCAAAACGAATATAGGTATATATATTCTTCAGGATCCATTCCAATGTGACTTGAAATACCACTTTATGGGACCACAAGTGTACTTGTTAATATATATATATATATATATGAATTTATATATATATATATATATATATATATATATATATATATATATATATATATATATATATATATATATATATATTTATATATATTCAATTCTATCCATTTTTCATTTTTTGTTCAGAGGACTGGTACGTCAAGAATATATGGACAGACAACTCTTGCTATTCAAACAACACACAAGTCGACAATACAATATGCGTGTCGATGTAACAATTGGAAATAAAATAGGGATATATTATTTTCGAATCTGAATTTTTTTCATCTGAAAAAGCATTTCATCTGCCCGCAAAGTGTCCATGTTGAATCAAGAACATTCTTTGTATAATGTAATTAACGATGGAAACACTTAAAAAGGGGCGTGGACCGAGTAATTGTTTGATGAACCTTCTCGTTATATCTTCTTTTCATTGGGAGCGTTCGTGTTCGCCCCAGAACCATTATCTACCAATTGAGTGGATGATTCTTATCAGTAAAGAGCAATCACTAATTCCTGTCCTCACGATGCACAGTCGAAACTGTCGATCGCTGATGGTATTGGATGGGGGAGACGGGCGATCGAAACTGTCAACATCCGTTATGCGTTTCCATTGGTAAAACCAATGGATGAAAATGAACATTAGTGGAAAATCACTTCAACTCTATTCAGGAGAGCTTTTAAGGGTCGTTCATAGAGCCACGGCATTTTTGCCGGCCGGCAATCTTGTCGGGTGCCGTTGGACGTCAAATGATTGGTACCGTTCATACTACCACGGCAAACTATCGCCGACTCAAGGCAATTATATATCGAATCGATGCGATAACCATGGCAACGTCGATAGTGATCGAGCTTGACAGTCGATAGCTCATACGCAGAACACACAGTTTGAGTATAAACGTGGCCGTGATGTCGTCTACGTCATCACGGCAAGTCTGTCGTCCGGCAAAATGTACAACTTCATTCAACTTTCAAGGACACAGTGTACGACAAGCCCGGCAAGTCTGTGATTGGCTCATTCATTTTGACGGCACGGCAAATTCGTGTTGCCGTGGCTCTATGAACGTACCTTAAGACGTTGTTCTCGAGATATTTCAGTTTTTTGCCCGGAATGATATTTGAAAAATATATAACCTGTGGAATACACATATTTTAATACCCACGAAACGGCATGAATGTCAACGTAGGCCTATGTCATATACATTCAAGGTATACACTGATGGAAAACAAACGTCTCTTACCTGTTATACAGTTTTTCATATATTCAATTTAATTTCTTTGTTGATTAAATAATCTGTACTTTTAACCACAAAAGAATGTGATATCTCAATTTTCAAATGATGATCAGCGGAAAAAATGATATTCAGAACAATCGACTCCATATTGTCCTTTAAATCGTTATCAAATCCGAATTTGGTGGAGGTGCCGTAAATTCTGAATTTGGTGGAGGTGCCGTATTGATACTTTTCTCTGAGTAAAAGTGTCGTGAAATCGATAGACAAGAGTGAATGAGTATTTAGGTCAACTGGAGCGACACAACGAGGTCATATTGCGCCGCTAAAGATGATGATAAAAGATGGATCAAGATCAATAGTATACATTATATAATAAAGATATCGGTTTATCGAATAATTGATTGAAATGAAATGAGGAAATTGAATGTCATGAGGGTTAGAGAATAGGATGGATGAAATAGAAATGATCATGCGAAGATTTCATTCAAGTTCTAATTAGATGAGCGTAGCGAAGACTCTATCCCACTCTTATAGAGCTTTGTGTTTTTTTTTCTTTTTTTCTCGTTTTTTTGTAAGCACTGCACAGATCACATGGTTTGACTGACGGGCAAACTTTTACAACTTGGAACTGTAATCACAATGAATTCACAAATGAACATGAAATTATTCGAAATGGGAATGTATAAATAGAAATGGTGATATAAATAGCTATGAATATGTAATGCTGATATGCTGTAGATCCGTGTGTGTGTAGAGATGGCGCCGAGGTTTGAAGCTTGATGACTGAATTAGTGATGACAGGTGGAGCTGCGGCTTGACACGCCCGGAGATGGACTGACCGACACGTTGTGCTCCTACGTGAGGCCACCACATGCATTTCTCTCCGTGTACTGATCAAGTGGTTTTTATCTGAACTAGCCAAACGCAACATATGCGTTGTAAGATGAGCGAGATATCTGAATAAGGTATAATAACAGTCCTACATTTGCTACCATATCGACTGTGGTATTCTACACACTCTGTTCTTCATTCAATTGCTACTTTATCGACTCTGGTATTCTACACACCTTGACGAATCTGAAGAATATTCAATGCTTGGGCAAATATCGAATCTGGAAAGCAGTGAATCTTGGCAACCCAATACTGCTATAGGGTGTTCGCACGTAACAGACGACAAACAGTATAGTTACCATAGCAATACAGCAAATTGGTGGACTACCAAACATTCTGATTGGTCAATTCCAACTGGTGCACATTGTTGTCTGTCTCTTGCAACATTTATTGGTGACGTCAGTTGAGAAAACCCTATTGAGGACTCGCAGTCTCCGCCCCCTTGACGTCACAAATCACACCGTCCAATCAACAGGGCTGTTAAAACTGTAGTCAAATTCAGATATCCAATCGGAGTCTCTTGAAATGACTACAAATGATATTATCCAACTGGCTCACTGGTAAAGCCACGCCTATTTCAAGTCGTCATTTCTGCTATTATTCTCATATATTTGATGAATAAGAACAGTTACCTTTTTTTTTCTTCAAAACGACTGATTCGAATTGCTTAGAAAATGATGATAATGTGTATCAGTATCATTCATGAGTAGCCCTAGACATTGAGAGGAAATTTTGATTTTTCTGAAGGAATTTCATCTTTCAATTTTTTTTTTGTCCAGCCTAATCTTATGGTTTTTTTTTAGAAACTTTGACATGATATTTCTCAAAATAAGTCCAGCCGATTCCTCTCGATAACTATACTGTTCTATTTTTTATAATTCTGCTTGTACAAAAAAAATCCATGTTGGTCAGTCAAATCGTGCGACCTGTGCAGTGCTTACAAAAGAGAAAAAAAAATACAAAGTTCTATAAAAGTGGGATGGATTCTTCGCTACGCTCATTTTACTGCTGATTCCATCATGGGCTGGGTTTGCACTGCGTATAGGTTCAACACATACGCGGTCACAAAAAGTACTTTCTCTTGAATTGAAATTTGATTGGAATAGAATCTTTCCACATTCAACCCTTACTTCTCATATAATATACGTGTAGTGCGTATGAGCATTGTCTTCCAGTGATGCATGCATTTATATTGAGTTTAAAGACGCATTCCACCGATGAACAAGATCTATTGGCGTCGGTGAATGATAATATGATAATATGACATGATGGATGATGAGATTGAAGGTTATTCTATCAGGTGTTTTTTGGATGGTGGGAAGGAGTCGGTCGTGACCTATTGTCAAGGAACCATCCCAGTATTGACCTGAACGACGAAGGGAAATTAAGATGCACCCCTGTCAGGATGGTCGACCATGGCGGAAATCGAACCCCTGTCTCATGAATGACTGTCCAATGTATTGACCACTCGGCCACACGTCTCAGTTGTCTTCCAGTTTCAGTAATTTAAATCATCTGCAGCTTGATTCACTACTTTAGGTGACCGTGAGTGTACGTCATGGAAGTACAGTTGCGGTCACATGAACTGGTCGATCAAGCTTCATTGAAATGCATTCCGAAGAAAACCTACTGATATATAATCGCTGTAAGTAGTGGACATTGTACTCCATGCAGAGTCTGGGAGAAAATCAGCGGTTAAATGTGCGTAGATTCCAAATCTCAAATCTGATGTAGATTTCAAATCTGAATATTAAAATTGGATTGTGCAAAACTTAATAATAATATCAAGTATAGGTAATTTATGTTGACGTGCCGTAAAACTGTGCGTTGATCCTCGCGGGTCATCTCTTGGGAAAGAGAGTCTCATCAAAGTTGAGTTGGTTTGCAATGATAGGAGTGACTGAAAGTTGATAAACTCGATGCAAGTTTCTTGTTTGCCCAACAGACAGGATAAGCCCAACAGCTAGGTCTTTCGGAATTGAAGATTCGTTAAAAGTTATTCTTACGTTGGACTTTCCTCCAAGATATAATCTCTTGATGCGTCTCGTCTTATTCCTTATCAATCCCGCCCATCAGTTCGATGTTTGTTCAAGTGATCTCGAATTGGGTTTTATTTCCGTTCGAGTGAACCCAGAATAATGATATCATTCCAATGATTTGATACGATTTCCGATCGCATCACAGTCAGCAGCCAGGACGAAAGCAGTTCGAGAATAATAGTTCGAGAATGACGTAATTAATTCTCTACTACAATTGATAATAATCGAAATGTAAGGCTTTTATATTGGGTTTTAACGACGCACTGTAATGATCACTAAGATCTATTGGCGTCGGATGAATGATTAATGAGATGAAAGGATGATGAGTAGGCGATTTTTATGGGTCATTGAAAGGATAGTGGGAATGAAGCGGTCGTGGCCTATATTGTGGGAACCATCCCGGCATTAGCCTAGACTACAGAGGAAAACCACAAAAAAAAACCTGTAATGATGGACGGTAGCGGGGATCGAACCGGGTCCGAAATGCCCACTACCTCCCTGTTCACACGAAGCAAGTGCGTTAACCACCACGCTGTGTGTCTTGGTATGTGAAACTTGACATGAAATCATCATTTGCAATGACGTCAAAGATGATAGGGTAGGGTCGTTCGGACCATCACAAACACGGCATTACCAACCCAGAGATAATAATCGATTTGGAATACCGGTCATTAATTCGACAAAGTGTCAACCAATGTTTCCTCATCAGTTGTTCTTAAAATAATTGGATGAGCGAAGCGAAGATTCAATTTCACCATACCCGGAAAAAAGTGCCTGTTTTTTCCGTTTTTTTTTTGTTCGCGCTCCACAGGTGAAATGAAAATTATTTAAAATCAGTTGATACTTGGCACACACAAAGTGTCTTTATCCAATTCGATACTGCATAATTATGAGGCGCAATCGGTTGAACCACTTCTGAGAAAACTCATCACAAACTTTTCAAAAATCCCATAAGAATAGCCCTCAGGAAAAAATTCGTGAAAAAGATTTCATCCGAGGGAATTCAAATTCTCAAGGATTTTCAATATGATAATGATACACATTATTCCAAACTTTCACTTGAATCGAACAAGCCGTTTTGATGTGAAAAATATATTATGTAATTTTTGTAATTCTCTCAAAGCTATCAAGATACCAATTAAATCCAAGCAACAAGTGTCACCACTGGACTGTAAACGATTGAAACAAAGCCTTCTTCATCATTATAGAAATCAATAATGAAAAATAAGATGGCAGTGATGTAATGGTTTGGATCTCGAGGTGTATATATATAATAACCAATCCAAAGATAAGTTGATATGTTCCAGCTCATCCATCAACGCGGCAACACATAACGCATTTGCCTAGTTAAAAGTATTAAAATATCAATGTTTCTTCCGTATTCGAATTTTGACATATCATACCGTTCAGAAGTTACCACACAAAAAACTGATATTTCACTGAAATAACTCCCATTTACTCTTGAAAACGGTACCGGCGGCATTGTTGAACTCACGAAATTTATCATTTTGGTGCAAAACAAATGCAACTGCTAAGACCCCGTTTACATTACTACTCAACTACTCTAGTAACCCCACCTACGATCGTAACTTACCGTGTGTGAACGTGAATTAGTTGCTACGCTAGTAACAAAAGCTACTACAGTCAACTTACTACCGTTAGTAAGGTTACTCTAGTAGATGTACCCGTATGAACGCTCATAGGTTGGTACGATCGTAGCCTGGTAGTATAATTTCAAGATGGCGTCGGCGAAAGTTGTAAATATTGCCTAATCAGCTGTGCAAACAGCCTTCAAAAATTATTTTAGTGTCGTTGGCTAGAAGGCTGTAAAGCTCAAAACACACTCACGCGGTAAATTATGTAACTAAAACGTCTAGTAACCAAGAACTTATTTTTTTTCCGTGTGAACGCAATATTAGTTACTGCCCATTTACTCCAGTAACTCTACTGTAGTAGGATGGTAGTAATGTAAACGGGGTCTAACATATTAGCATTAACTACGATTAGCTACTTTGTGACGTCAAAAATCAGAGCCACGTCGAATTTTAACATTTTGTAGTGTACATTTTCTTGACATATTATAATCAAGAAGACCGTTTTCGGACAATTCTTGTCCGAATGTGTCTAAAAATAGAATTGTGATTAATACTATTGAAGGGATTAGAAGCAAAGTGGACCGACATACTATTTTTTCTCAGAATGATCCATTTGAACCACTCCATTCGTATGCCTATTGTGTTATTTCTGTGTTTCGTTTTATTTTTTTACTCTTCAGTTTTAGAGGTTTAAACATGGGGACCAAGCTTCTGGCCCCCATTATATTTTGGAGCAAAACGGACCAACCCACATTGGAAGTGTTTTGTTTTGACTTTTGGGTTGGACCACTTTGCTTCTGATCCCTTCAATTATTCACTGAGCCGTGTGGAGTTCGATGTAGAAGCGATAGTTTTGCTAGCAGCAAGTAGAACTGGAAGTAGATTTGTCATCAGAAATCACTTATTTGAAGAAGTGAGAGGGTAAACCTCATGTATGACATGTTAGATCCTGTTGGTATCGTGCCTCTACTCTCTCACTCTCGACGCCAGCAATTATCGCGTTTCCCAGCAGCTCGTTGCCATGGCAGCCGCGGGTGTAACATTGTCTCCAGAAAGTTTCCGTCAGTGTCGACACGGCGTGATGAGATACTGAAGCATGGAAACCTCCTCGGGTTGGAACAGAGTTTTCAACAGAGATGCGCTAGATAGATTTTATTAACCAGTCAAACAGCGCATGCGTTGTAAGAAGAGTGATACTTCTCTATAGAGTATAATCCACAACTATACACACCTTGACACATGTAAAATATACTCTATTCGGTGAATATCGAATCTGGAAATCAGTGAATCTTAGCAATGGCTGCCATTATTATTTCTATTTATGTGTTGAATAAAAGACAGTCATTGAATTATTTCTTCTTCAAAACGGCTGATTCGAATTGCTTGGACAAATTGTGAGGATATATGTATCAATAATATGTCCACAATCAGAGAAAATGGCAATTTTGTTAAGAGATTATTTTTTCAGTTTTCTCGACCAGTCAAATCTTAAAGAATTTCTGGAAACTTTGTGATAATATATGTCATAAATGGTCCAACCTTCATGACACAAAAACTAACATAGTACTGAGTTTAATAAGTCCACATATACAGATGAAGTTTCATGTCGATCAGTCAAACCGTGTGACCTGTGCAGTGCTTACAAAACACACACACACTCACACACAAAGCTCCATAAGAGAGGGATGGAGGTATCCGCTCTCGCTCATCCAATTGTCGGATGATTTATACATCCCTGTTATAGCTCATCATTTGGCGCATGAGAAGTGAAGGAAATGAGACCAAGCTGAGATCTGATAGATGACTAACGAGACTGCATTGTTGGATATTACGTTCAATCAAGAATTGAATATACAACTTACAACTTCATTGATCAGATGAGCGTAGCGAAGATTCCATTTCACATGCCGATAAAAATGGGCTTCGTTTTCATGTTTGTTTTTGTATTATTATTTTGTATTATTATATACGGATCAGGAAAAAATACCTATCGACTTCAAACATTTTCTATATATTTTTGTCATACCAGAATAGACTGGGATTGTTTTTCAAAAAAATCGTTCAGAAGGTTTTTCCGGAGAAAAATCGTAGAGTTTGGAAAATCCGCGAATAACCCGGCTGAATATATCTTGAAAAACAAGAATTCTTCAAAAGCTCTCAAATTTTCACCGAATATGAACAATACTATTATACACCTTTCCAGAGATTTTTGCAGCAATATAATGAGAAATAACAAAGAAAACGCATTAAAGGTGTACATTTTATGGAATATTTGGATCAATTGGTTTTGCAACGTGTATATGCGACAGGTTGCAGCACTATAAATATCAACAAGTTGCAGGTTCGGTTTTTGAATTTTTGAAGTAATCCAAGGTCCGTAAATGTGGATTGAGCTGACAGAATATTTTTCATTCTAGATTTCCATACTTCTAAGCTCATCTCACAACGCGCATTCCGCGTTTTCCTAGTTGTTAACAATATCCATGGTTCAACCATGTAACTAAAAACCAACTTTAGAATGAAAATTCTAATTTCTTAAGACATGCAGATCTTGAGTGAGTGATAGTGATTTCATCACTCATATTTGATCTTGACACGGTCATTCGTTTCCAATCACGGCCAATGATAAGTCAACTACCACATAATATATCACATAACTCAGCATTCACTTGGAAAATAGTACGTATATTATTCATGGGTATATATATATATATATATATATATATATATATATATATATATATATATATATATATATATATATATATATATATGTATGTATGATTTTTAAAACTGTTTAAAAATTGCGACCTCCCCCGGGACTTGAACCCGGATCTCCAGATTGCCGGTCTGACGCGCTACCCATTACGCCAGAGAGAAAGATCTACTTGAACAGTTTTATTTGTTGATATCTTTCGTACCGTCACATGAACAGTTTCAAAAATCATACAATTATAATAACCTACTGGTGGTCAACCAGGAAGCTATTGAAATCATATATATATATATATATATATATATATATATATATATATATATATATATATATATATATATATATATATATATATAAGTATATATATTTATATATATATATATATATATATATATATATATATATATATATTTATTTATACACCAACCCCATGTATAACAAACATTCAGTGGAACAAAGCAATCATTTGTCATATTCAAGAACTAAAACTGTCATGAAGAGCTACAAAACAGAATGCCGGTGGAGGTGCCAGGTTGTGTCTCAACTTCCAATCATTTCTCTCGCAGGCGACTGTGAGTAGGATCTGTTGTACCGTCTCACACGCGGCAAGCTGTGGTGTGGTGATTCCGACCACGTCGAGCTTAATCATGATTTTAATAACAAATCAAACTGGAAATAGAGGTCAAAATAATATGAACAAACTGCCAACTGCAGAATGTCATCCGTTTCATTGTTTTCAGCGAGTTCGAAACACATTATATATCATTAACTATTACTCCAACATGGAACGTTGTTTTGATCACACTGTGAATATCACGTGTCAAACTGAAGCTGGTGTATTCATATTGTTTGTCGGGAACAAACAAACAAAACATCACACATGACTTTCAGTCTAGTTCGAATTAAATAGAAAGGTCTTCGCTCGCTCGTTCCAATAAATCATTCGATCGGGACAGCTCCGACATGACGGCCAACCGGAAGTCGTCGAGTGCTAGTGATCGCGTATCGACCTGTTGCCATGGGTCCGTTACTCGGTCGTCACAACACTCGAGACACGTGTCATGGGACGTGACGTGGCAGTAGTCACAGCGGTAAACAATAGTGGCGACAGGCGAGATTGTCGCGTATAATTGAACGTGACGCGTGGATTTTTTTGACCGGGGGATTCCACCGGGGAGTGGGATTTGTCCGGGCCACATGTTGTGGAATTGGAGATTTTTTTTTTAATAACATCGAAACTTGATACAAAATCATTGTTGCCCAATAGACCATTTTCATATTTCAATGCGCAGGCGCGTCACGACTCCTAGCAGCCGAGATCGCTTTATTGCATTCTGGGGTTTTTAGTACTGTTCAAAAAGTCAGAGTTAAAGGCAAAACATCAGGATATGAAACTTGCATCATCTCTCATCTTACTCACTCTGACAACGTGTAAATCTCTCAGTATATATTACACATATAAATGTTTAAACTACTATCATATTATAACTTGATACGTTCACTGTAACGCACAATAATATAAATCAAACGTGCTTAATAGCATTGGCAGCATAGGACTTTCGAACTCGGGTAATAACATCCCGTTCTAGTTCAAACGATCGCCGCTAGATGACTCATTATTTTTGAAAATGGTCTATTGAGGCTGAAATTATGAGTTAAAGTTAGAAGTTAGGAGAAGTTGAAGGAAAACGCAGTAAATGAGTTGGATGATTCTTTGGTTATCAATCTTGATCTTCATATACGATCATTGTTCTCCAATGAAGCTAAGATGAGCCAATGTAAGATCGTTTAGAATAGATTCCAAGATTGCGAGACGGTCTTTTCACCGGATGAAAATTGTAAAATGAAGTTGTAAGATGAACGGGATATTTGAATGGAATATAATAGGAATTATACGCACCTTGAATTCGAAATCGCTCTCCTGAATTGTATGAAATCTGTCAATTGTGTCCGTCGTTGTTGTCCGTAAAAAAATGTTAATTCGTTTTTTTTTGCCAAGAATATTATCCGCCTTTTTCCCGTCAAAATGCTCCGATGAGTGTTTCCAGAATCTAACAAACGGTTTCTCAAAATCTACTCGACCGATTCTCAACCAAAACTGAACGGTTTCGAATTGAGAGCTACCTAGAAATGTTGTGTAAATCAATCTCGGCTTGCAACCTGAAGAACGTATACAGAACAAATATCAAAACTTGATTTGTAATGAGGGAATATCAGAATAAATATGAAATGAATATCCAAGCTATCATGACAAAATTGAGAAAAAGCTTTCGTGTTGATGTTTATGTTGGCTGAGGATAGTTGGTTACTTTCGACTACGTTTGTTTTGGGTTCGAGCATTTTCATTGTCGTGTGGCGTGAACTTTTCTCTATATTTCAACATGGACCAATTTACAAAATAATAACAAAAAAACACTCGCACACTGGACGAGGTACAAATAACGACGCAGTATTACAAAGCGAGAAAAATGTTTGTAATTTTAATCATTTTGGAACATATATTGTATGAGTCGTGGTAGCAGGAGTAATTCCCATCTCTTCACACACAAGCGTACTCACCTCGGAGAGTTCGCGAGTAGATATCGTTAACTCACATTCTACTGATGAGTTGATGAAATTAATCTCCAAAAGTATCACATTTATATAATATGTTAGGATTGAAACATCATTTTAATTCCGACAAAACATTGAGTGAGCTTCGAACTATTCAAACTGAGCATTCAATGTATTCATATATGCAGCCTTAAGCTGAGTACTTGTTCGACATAGTTTCACTTATAGGCACGGTATTACCAAGTTCAATTAGTCTTTATCTGACATTTGTTTTCACCAACTCTCAGATAAATACTAACTGGCTTCGGTAATACTGGGCCTTAAGAAAGTATTACTTCGTCAAGACTCGAGAGTATACCATGCATGATGTACATAAACTGTTGATAAAAAAGAGTTCCGGTTCCGATTCCAATCTTATGAAAGTCAAGGGGACATTGACACCTTTTTTTCCTTCAACTTTTGTGCTAATATTTTCAAATGGAATTATTTCTAAATGTTATTTTTATTTTTTCCGGTACCTGAATCTCTGAAACCATCAAAGATAATCACTCCAAATTTTCACCACATGTGGATATGAGTACGCCATACTTGTGAAGAGATTTTATTGTTACTATATCGAACCACATTGGAAGTAAATTTGTATAAAAATACAAGTGAAATAAAAATATAATGAATTTTCTATGCCCAAAAATATGGTATTCTTCGGACATTTTTCAATAGAAATGAAAATTACGAGCAATTTTTTTCTTGGAATTTATTATTTCGTGTATTTGTACAAAAGTTGTATGTAACTACTGTGAAGAATGTGTGCATGTAACTTTCATAGTTTGTTGAAACATGACACGTAAAAAGTGCACATTCAACATTGTACAGGTATGGGGCTGTCAAGGGTGATGTTTTTGTTTCTGATCGGACTTCACATACCGGTAGTTATTAAAAAGTTGGCACACTGAATGAGTTATACTCAATACTGTGCAAAACTCAATCCCCATTGAGATACTATTTCCCCCATTCAGCTCTCTTCTGACTGTCACAACGTTCCTCCCACCTATCAGCAACCAGTGTCGACAGTCATTTCAAGGCTGTGTCAGCAACCCGTGTCGACATAAACTAAAAGACTGTAACAATAAGACTGTGTCAGCAATCGGCACCACAGTATTAAGACTGTCAGCAACCCGTGTCGACAGTAATAATTATACTGCCAGCAATCGGCGTCGACAGAAGTAGTAAGACTGTGTCAGCAATCGGCGTCGACACTAGTAAGACTGTGTCAGCAACCCGTGTCGACAGGAGTAGTAGGACTGTGTCAGCAACCCGTGTCGACAGGAGAAGTAAGACTGTGTCAGCAATCAGCGTGGACAGTACTAATAAAACGGTAGTGTCAGCAATCGGCGTGCTAGTGACCCGCGATGTGTAGCCACTGCAGTGAGTGCTGCCACGGCACTGCCAAGCGGTCGGTGAGACGCAACAACGACGAGTCAGACTCGGAGGATACTAACGGCATGGAGTCGTCCTGTTCAGGTAAATCATTGGAGTCTGCCATATGATCTCACGTCGACCTCGCTGCTAGTTTCCATTGTTGACAATTATAGATTGTTGACAATTATAGATTGTTGGCAATTATAGATTGTTGTAAATATATTCATTGACAACAATTGAAGTGACAGCAACGCCTTCTATGTGGTGGACCATTCAAAGAAGGCAGTTATTGGTTCAATATGCTTCTGTCAAGTAACAAATGACAAAAACAATAGTTATCATTGAAACACAGCGAACTGGTGGACTACCAAATATTCTGATTGGTTAATTCCAACTGGTGGACATTGTTGTCTGTCTCTTGCAACAATGGGTGACGTCACTTGAAACAAGCCTATAGGCTTCTGTCAAGTAACAAATGACAAACAATAGTTATCATTGAAACACAGCGAACTGGTGGACTACCAAACATTCTGATTGGTTAATTCCAACTGGTGGACATTGTTGTCTGTCTCTTGCAACAATGGGTGACGTCACTTGAAACAAGCCTATAGGCTTCTGTCAAGTAACAAATGACAAACAATAGTTATCATTGAAACACAGCGAACTGGTGGACTACCAAATATTCTGACTGGTCAATTCCAATTGGTGGACATTGTTGTCTGTCTCTTGCAACAATGGGTGACGTCACTTGAAACAAGCCTATAGGCTTCTGTCAAGTAACAAATGACAAACAATAGTTATCATTGAAACACAGCGAACTGGTGGACTACCAAATATTCTGACTGGTCAATTCCAATTGGTGGACATTGTTGTCTGTCTCTTACAACAATGAGTGACGTCACTTGAAACAAGCCTATAGGCTTCTGTCAAGTAACAATGCTCTCACTGAATCATATCTATGTCAGCAATACGTTCGACACCATCACTAGTGAATTGACGACTCAAAATGGGCGCGGCTTCAGCAGTCAGCCAGTTGGATCTATATCATTTGTGGTCAATTGAAGATACCCTGATTGGATATTTGATATTCACCACAGTTCTGACAGCCCTGTTGATTAGACGGTATGATATGTGACGTCAAGGGGGCGGAGACTGCGAGTCGTCTTGACTACAGTTCTAACAGCCCTGTTGATTGGACGGTATGATTTGTGACGTCAAGGGGGCGGAGACTGTGAGTCGTATTGACTACAGTTCTGACAGCCCTGTTGATTGGACCGTATGATTTGTGACGTCATGGGGGCGGAGACTGCGAGTCGTCTTGACTACAGTTCTGACAGCCCTGTTGATTGGACGGTATGATTTGTGACGTCAAGGGGGCGGAGACTGTGAGTCGTCTTGACTACAGTTCTGACAGCCCTGCTGATCGGACGGTATGATTTGTGACGTCAAGGGAGCGGAGACTGTGAGTCATCAATTGGGTGGTCTATTTGATTATTTTCAATATACACGATTTCTTCATGCAATATTGTTGAAGTTTAGAGAGATGGCATACTGAGAAGTTGGGACAGACAAACTGGTACTGGGGCTGGGATTGGAGAAAACAAACGAAGCACATTGTTGTTCACATGACAGCAATGTGTGACGTCACCACAGAGCGTGACAACACCCACAAGAAACACATTGATCATTTGAATATTATTTGGGGTACATTTTCGATCTGGAATTGATTTTTCAATTATTTTCAAATGACGAAAATCAGCCACCTCTTGTGTATGAACTATCTCAATCAGCTCGTTTTTCATTATTCGTTATTATATTATTATTGAAGGAACTTTATTGCTGGCGAAATTCGGCAGGGCCGTTCTTCCATTTAACCAGTTAAAGCATAATTCACATACATTTCAGAACAAAATTGAACACACAGAAAATACAACAAAATACAGAATGATACATAAATACATACGGTTGTACACACAGATATCTGAACAGTATGTAAACTCACACAATATCAATGTGAAACAAAATTATAAGTATAACATAATATTTTCTTCAAATTTACCAACATTTTTTTTTCTATTCAACATTCATGGGAAAAAGAAGTAAAAAGAAGCAATAGTGAGAAAGATGCATCAATTGGAACATACAATAAATTTAATAAAGAGTGAATAAATTAATGTTATAGGCCTGCTGAACCAGTGTCACAAGAAGTATTCACTATCGCTTTGAATTTGAAGAAGACATTGTGTACATTCTGTTTTGAAATTATTACCATTTTGAGTTTTTATTCGATTTGGTAACGCATTCCACGCTCGAGGTTCCATAATTGAGAAAGTCGATTCATTAAGAGATTTAGCGTGTAGTGAGATAGCAAGATTATTGTAACGCGTATCACATCGCGTTTCAACCAATCACATGCATCAATAAATACGGTAAAAGAATGTCAAGTTTAGTTATACCATATGTATTTAATCAGTTGCCACCGAATCTTACTAGTTTATCTACCTATCAAGAAGTAAAGAAGGTACTACGAACTTGGTTTATCGATAGGTGATTATGTTTTTCCTTTCCTTAGAAACTCAGAATTTTCTCAAATTGAGTTTATTGTGTTTATATGTTGTTCTTTTTGTAGTAATCAATGAATGTTTTTTTTATATTTAGAAATTGAACCAAGTAGAAGAATTTTCGAATTATTTGTTAAGAATGAACCTTTTATTTCCATTTCAGTGCTATGTTACAATTTCAATTACGGGTAAAATGTTTAATATGTTCAAGTTTGTGTAATAAGTGGTAATAACATATGAAGTTACATCATGTTCACTCTATGTATAGTATGTTAATACTTGCCTACAGACAAGTCTCATCAGAGGCTTTGTAGTATATTTAGTAGCAGAGTTCCTGATTTTATAATTTGTACTAAAAATGTGTGAATGAAAAAAAACTGAGAAAAAACATTGATTTCCTGATGATCCTCATCATCTCCTATCGTTAATTAGGAAAACAATATTCTTATATCCGGTTGTTTATTGCGAGTGAGTATTTCTGGCCCCACCACTCGTCGTCTTGCATTTCTAAAACGATTCAGCTCTAATTGATAGTCCGTAGCTAACTCTGACAACAGCATTTAGCAGCAATGATGACAAATCATGCCGGTTATTAGTGTAATTAGCAGGCAATTAGTGGAGAGGCTTGATGACTTCTTGCTGGCTTAATTAGAAGACGTCGATGCGGCATGCAGTTGGCCAGACTGGAGTTTGTGTGTCGCTACTTCAATATTCAAGAAACAAAAAACATCCAAAATATTTCCAACAGCCTAATTTCTGATTTTTTTTTTTCATATCTAATTTCAATATTTCAATATTCAAGAAGAAAATATTTGAAATAATTTTTTTTCTCAATATCTAATTTTAGTATTCGAATATTCCGTGTGGAAGAACTGAAAATTACAATTTTACGATGAGATGATGTGAAATTTTCAGTAAAATCAACGGATATTATTGATATTGTTTTATGTGTTGATCATCCTTTGATTACAGATGTTTTGCTTACTCTCCATCTCCACATAGGCTCATTCCATAAGGAATTATATTGGCAACTAAAATTTGAATCAATTCAACACTTTTTTCATCGACATTAAAAGTATGATATAGCCTATACGGCCATTGTTCCCTATAGAGGCTATGGATGGAAGGTAGGATCGTCTGAACGGGGCGCCCCAAGGGCGATCTCACCTCCCCAAGGGCGATCTCACCACCCCAAGGGCGATCTTACCTCCTCAAGGGCGATCTTACCACCCCAAGGGCGATCTTACCACCCTAAGGGTGATCTCACCTCCTCAAGGGCGATCTCACCTCCCCTGAGAAATAGTTTGATATGAAATAGCTCATTCAACACAGTGTGCAAATCGTATTATAAGTTGAGAAAGGAAGAACAATTCAAAAGTCGTGTTGGCGAAAAAGTTTTCAAACTTCTTCTGAATATTTTTTCTCTCTCTTAGATCTTATTTTCGCCTTCTCTGTCGAATCTTTCTTGTTTTTTCACTTGAAATTCACTTTTGTAGTGAGAAAAAATAACTTGATTTTTCTTTCCAACATTCGTGCTTATTTTCTTTAACTCGCCTGTCTTATTTGACACTTCGTTTTGACTTCGTCCATTCCTCATCTATTTCCATACTCTCAATCCTGCGCGATGATTATTTGTGAATAATCATGAACATGATCTTCTCCAATACTCGTTCAGTCGTGACTGAATAAATATGTAATGAGTTATGTAGGCCTGTATGTATGTAATGATATCTCATGTATATATGAACGTAGACAAACTGTCCTAAAAATATTGATCGGAAAATATCACCGAGTATTAAAATAATATTGAAATATGAAATATGAATTTCAATTCATAATATAAATGGAAATGAAAATATATCGATTATGGAATATACATTCACTTGAATATATTTGAATATGAATTTTTAATATGACTATGAATAAATTGCTTGGACGTAGCTGAAGTCACTTTCTCATTCGTGACGTTGTTGGTTGCCATAACGACGCACTAGTGGCCCAATTAACCAGACTCCGACTGACGTCACGCTGACTCGGAAACACTCGGACTGACGGAGTTTCCCGAACAGAACAGCGTCTGATCGAGACTACTTCTACCCTGAGCCGTCCCCATGGCTTACTCGTACCCCCAAATAACCTAGCTGTTGGTGGGGTCGTTGAGCTTTCAATTATCATCAGTCATCACTCTGACTAGCTAAAGAGTCCACGGGAGTCTATTGAGCAGAATATCAGTTTGTTGATGCTATGTTGTGAACAGTATGATATATCAATATTCTACTACGCGAGAAACACAGATGAGTATAATAGCTGCAAGACGCTATATTTGGTTATTAAACTATATATTATATATATATATATATATATATATATATATATATATATATATATATATATATATATATATATATATATATATATATATTATATATATATATATATATATATATATATATACATATATATATTTATATATATATATATATATATATATATATATATATATATATATATATATATATATATATATTTGGTTATCAGCTTGTGCCATTGTTTTGGTGGAAGTGCCGTGTTTGAAGTCAAGCAGTCAGCGGTGCAGATACACGTGACGTGACATGACAATGTTTCAGGCGGACCATAACATCAGACCTGGTTCATGCTCGTTCTAAAGCCATCAGCGTTCATCAAACATACTCGTGTTCACACGAACCACACTTTAGTGCTAGCGATGTGGGTTAGGAGAGACGGTCGATCGGAACTTTCATCTCTCGTGGACTCTTGTATACTTGTTTCGAGTGGGTAATCTCATCAGTTATGGTCCAGACCATCCTTGCCCCCCCCCCCTCCCCTCCCCCCTCCGTGTTGTGACGTGGTACTGATTAGTTTAGTTTGTTTAATACCACGTATGCGGCAGTTGAGTCGGTAAAACAGTTGATTAACTTTCATAACACCCGGATCAGGGGTTAACTATGCACCTTGGATCCAGATTAACGTGGCTAACCACGCATCAAGTAGTTTCGTTGTTTTTTCATCACGGACCAAAACGAAATATATATTATAATTATATTTTGATATGTCATTCCAGTTTCACATACAAGAAATATGTTGTTTCATGATGATGAATATATATATGAATATTAATATATATATATATATATATATATATATATATATATATATATATATATATATATATATATATATATATATATATATATATATATATATATTTATTTATATATATATTTATATATATGAATATATATATATATATATATATATATATATATATATATATATATATATATATATATATATATATATATATTATATATATATATATATATATTCATATATATATGTATATTCCATCTTGTTTCCGATGCTTCTCTCGAATATAAACCAACTAGTATACATCATTGACTTTTTTTATTTTCCATTTCCAATTGGCCTTTCGTGTTCTTGAATATTGTCATATCATATTTCCATTATGGGTCAATTAAACTTATCGTATGTTTCAATTGTCCACTTTTCCTCTTCCTCTTTATCTCTTCTTTTTTTCTCTTTTCCTTTTCCACTTTTTCTTTTTTCTTTATTCTCCTTCCGAATACTGCATGTGCTCTCTTCATTTTCACATTCTTTCAGAATGTCTTCCATTAATTTCACTCATTACTTTTTCACATTTTGTCTCAATCACAATTGTGGAAATTCTTGAACCTGATCCCAGAGCTCGGTCGTATCAAATGGGTATCAATTTCAAATCACAAAAGGTGTATTCATCTCAACATACCGTGTGATTGAGTGCGATTTGAATGAATTCACTCTGGTGATTTTCATCACCCGGTGAGAAAGTATACACTGTGACTGAGAAATGTAGGAAAAACCATCTACAGCTGATTCAAGTGGAAAAGAGAGTTGATAAAATCCACTTTCCTGGTTGATTTTGATATATTTTTTGATTTTAATCAAAATTCTATTCCTACCATCCACAATCGAATCAAGTGAAGGGTACGGTTGGAATTTAGTAACATGTAGGTTGAATAATATACTTTCCGGGGCAGTTGAGAGAGACTATTTATAATTTTTTCAACGTGTCATTTTTTTGGGTGACTAAAAATTTGGGTGATGAATAATAATTATTTTTTTCATTTTTCCATCAAGAGAACAGAAGTTACTTTCTTATTGACAATATGCCGCAAAGATGCTTCATACTTCTTGTCTGCAGATAAAGTTAACAGATAGTTGATATTTGTGAAATTTTAAGTATACACATTGACTCGAGTCTTCTCGAGTCTTACTTAAAAACTTAAAAACTTGAAAACTTAAAACTTAAACCTATGAACTTAAAAACCAATATCAGAAAAGTTGAAACAATTATATTAAAATGACGAAATATAGTCTAGTATAACGTTGAAAATAATACTTAATAGGCCTACATTGCTCAATACTGTGCTCGTTTTTTTTCAAATATTTTTTTTCCATAATATGATACCATCAATGTGAACAATTACTACTGTGAGAGGTTGTTCTTCCGACCAATAACTTTACTTTTGAGTAGGTTTGATATTTGAGCCTTGTTACCATGGGTTGGAAAGGGGTTGAGCATTTGATCGCAGCATGGAGGTAGAAATATCCACGCATTTCAACTACAGTGTAATACACTTCGATGCGTGTAATATCCGTCAGTTATCTGTTGTCGCTGGCACCAATGTGCGAGTTAGTACAATTGTACGATACATCCTTGTACCGTGTAGATCTCTCGCTCGCTGTTGCGGGCGACTGATTCCAACTCGGGGCCAAACGAAGTGAAAAAACGAGATTTTCAATTCTGAAAGTTGATGTCGTCAAACTAACCGCCCCAGCGGATTGGATTTATGAAGGAAATATTCACGACTGAGTGATTTGTGGATGAATATACGTGGCTGCGTAATCATTTCTCATGATGAAAAAATGAATTTTATATTTTTTAATGAATGTTTGAATTTCAAAAGGAGACGAATTAATATGATGATGATAATATTGTATTTTTTAGTTGATACGAATGAACTAGCCGACTGAAATATTCGATATCATATTATTAATTTTCATCTCTCACACAATTCAATGTATTCAGAATGTGAGGACTAACAGAAATACAGCTCTGTACTCGTGTTCCAATGAGAGAATCATAACCAAAATAATCATAACTAGAAGAATTGAAATTGGAGGAATTATAAAAAAAATGCGGAAACTTCAGTTATTGGGATATTTTCGAATTCGATCATTATTGGTATCATTTTCTTTCCTAATTACATGAAGTTTTCCAATAATTCCATTCAGAAGGGCATCACAGCTCGGAAATTCATTGGCGGGCACGAGTGGCGAGTCGCCCGGGAACGAAAATCTCGATTGCCGCAAAAAAGTTTGTAAAAATCTTGTTTGGAAAAAAAAGTTTGTAGAAATCTTAATTTGGAAAAAAACACCACTGCATGTGGAATAAATATTTAATTCAGAACATTTTGTAGAATATTATATTCCTAACGGTAAACTAGAATCAATCAGACATTCATCCAAAATCGAGAAACTCCACATGTTCTTTGTTCGTGACAAGAATCCCTCACAACACACGACGTAAGTGCCCGATCTCTCATCCCGCTCATCCACCTATAGCGTTCTCTCTTCATACACAGTGATCTACTGTATTGTGTGCAGATAAGTGGTATTGTATACTGAATACGTGGACCAGATTATCCGTGTAATTAGTCAGAGACTAGAGCTAGTTCAGTGTACGACGTAAGAGCCCGATCTCTCATCCCGCTCATCCACCTATAGCGTTCTCTCTTCATACACAGTGATCTACTGTATTGTGTGCAGATAAGTGGTATTGTATACTGAATACGTGGACCAGATTATCCGTGTAATTAGTCAGAGACTAGAGCTAGTTCAGCGTACAACGTGGCGGCCACGTAAGACGCATGGTTCATATTGTTCGGGTATGATAATATCATGTGAGTTTACCCGCTCCGGTAAATGTTTAATCTAAATGCAAGGCGGGTGGCCCACCCTTAAGGCGTCGAGGTGATAAGTCTTCATTATCCGTCGTGTAGCACAACGTTGTTACTGGAAAACACCTTCAACTTCCGGAACAAGAATAAGAAAAAAACTGTGAAATAACATTTCCCTCCGGGCTGGCCAACCGTTGAGAGAATCGCTTACTTTTAAAAGACAAGAGAGCGGAGATGGTATAGAAGGAAGCTTAACTCACTTTCAACATGATTTAGATGCAAATCAAATTCTTGCAAATCAGAATGCTTTTAAAATGGTTTTGTGGTCGCAGCTTCAATCTACTTTAAGTAAAGTGCTCTTTATTCCGTCTCACTTTGAGCAAAGAAGTGGACTGGGAAGTGGAGATTGAGAGTAGCATTGAGAAAAAAAGTGTGGAGAATACATCCACATTATCAGCGTTTTTATTCGAGTTCAGTAATATATATAGTGTTTGACTGTCTAACTTTCAGACTGTTTCTTTTATTAAAGAACGAGATTGTTTTAATTATGAGGAAGACAGTTTGATGAAGTGATAAATGAAATCTCTATTATATTTCGAATAATAAATCAACATGGAAATAAGCGTCAAATTGTTCGTACAAACTGAAACATCATTCCTAAATAATGAACGTTTTTGTCAAATCATGATGATGTGACCATTCTGGGACTTTAACCCAGGACCTCTTGGTCCAAAGGACCGATTCGGTCCAGGACTAAGAGGTCCTGGGTTCAAGTCCCAGAATGGTCGCATTTTTATGAATCGACAAAAATGTTCATACATATCGTTAATTGATCGCATCCATAAAGAAATGTTGTAGGCCTACAATCATTCCTAATACTGGGTCGATTACTTCTTTCATTTCCAGCAAAAAACAATTGATGAAATGAAAAGTGATGATTATTGTGATTATGTTGATTATTATGCCCCATTGGTAGGCTGGGAAAACGTTCTAGTTGCCTAACCCCATCATGTCGATGCTTGATCCAATATAAATTAATACATTCTTTCTCTTACTTCAAAATTCTATAAATCATGCATTCACATCGGGAAATTATTTCTTACCGGTCAAGAGAAGTATATATTTGAAAAGGGGTAAAATCATTTCTGAGCATTATTATATTTTCCCAGCTTTATAAGGTTTTCAGATACGCGTTTTTCCGAACCAACACACACATATTATAGGCCTCCCTAATCCAAGTTTGTGCGTAACTCACATTGACAAGAACTTTCTGGATTAAAGTGTTCATTCCCCATATAATCTATTTCCGCTGTGAAAAGCGCACAAAAGTCCGGAATAGAAGTAACATAACACGTGTATATATAACAGTAAATAACATGAATAACATTATATAACAGAGGTGTTCAACACTGTCCAACATTCGACCGTGGCCCTAGTCTCTATTCTATAAGCACATATCCTGATCTCTGATATGACTTGGATTTCATCATTCAAATATGAATATTAGCATCCATTTCATGATTTTCAAATGATGATATATATATATATATATATATATATATATATATATATATATATATATATATATATATATATATATATATATATATATATATATACATAAATATATATATATATATATATATATATATATATATATATAAATATATATATATATATATATATATATATATATATATATATATATGAATATATATATATATATATATATTTATATATATTTATATATATATATATATATATATATATATATATATATATATATATATATATATATATCTATATATATATATATATATATATATATATATTATATATATATATATATATATTTAATTTTTTATATATGTTATATATATATATATATATATATATATATATATATATATATTTATATATATATATATATATATATATATATATATATATATACATATTCATATATATATATATATATATATATATATATATATATATATATATATATATATATATATATATATATATATACATATATATATATATATATACATATATATATATATATATATATATATATATATAATAAATATATATATATATATATATATATATATATATATATATACATATTTATATATATACATATATATATATATATGTATATATATGTATATATATATATATATATATATATATATATATATCTATATATATATATATATATATATATGTGTGTGATAATTAAACTTCTTGGATACGATCCAATATCGAGATATATGGGATTTTATAGTTATGTCGAAAAAGATACGCCTCGACCGGGATTCGAGCCCGGGACCTTCTGCTTGCCGGGCAGGTGCTCAACCACTAAGCTACCGAGGTATTACTTCTTCGACATAACTATACTTGGACTCACGATACTTTCGAGGGGACTAGCCCTATAGGGGGCTTAGGTTCACCCAAGGTGTAACGATTATACGCTACCACTGATCCTTGTGACTCTATTTTACCTTCACCCAGGCATGAGGAATGATGTGATAATTAAACTTCTTGGATACGATCCAATATCGAGATATATGGGATTTTATAGTTATGTCGAAAAAGATACGCCTCGACCGGGATTCGAGCCCGGGACCTTCTGCTTGCCGGGCAGGTGCTCAACCACTAAGCTACCGAGGTATTACTTCTTCGACATAACTATACTTAGACTCACGATACTTTCGAGGGGACTAGCCCTATAGGGGGCTTAGGTTCACCCAAGGTGTAACGATTATACGCTACCACTGATCCTTGTGACTCTATTTTACCTTCAACTATATAGGCATGAGGAATAATGTGATAATTAAACTTCTTGGATACGATCCAATATCGAGATATATGGGATTTTATAGTTATGTCGAAAAAGATACGCCTCGACCGGGATTCGAGCCCGGGACCTTCTGCTTGCCAGGCAGGTGCTCTACCACTAAGCTACCGAGGTATTACTTCTTCGACATAACTATACTTAGACTCACGATACTTTCGAGGGGACTAGCCCTATAGGGGGCTTAGGCATAAAGTATCGTAGATAGTATCGTAGATACGAAAGTATCGTGAGTCTAAGTATAGTTATGTCGAAGAAGTAATACCTCGGTAGCTTAGTGGTAGAGCACCTGCCCGGCAAGCAGAAGGTCCCGGGCTCGAATCCCGGTCGAGGCGTATCTTTTTCGACATAACTATAAAATCCCATATATATATATATATATATATATATATATATATATATATATATATATATACATATATATATTGTTGGCGCCGTTATAATTCCAATAGGATTTATTTGTGACGCGGGATGATAATCTTACGACTATCGTCGAGTGAATTTGATGAGTGGACTGTATGTAGGGTAATTGGGAAGAAGTTTGTAATAAATAGCACGATACCTGTGTTTCCCCTGAGGTAATCGTCTTGAAGCGTCTTGAAGCGTCGCGACGATGTTTGAGAGAATGCACTTTGTGAAGACGTTGGGTGGGAGAAAGAAGTACGTACGTATTGGAGGTTGGATTTGGAAACTAACGGAATGGTTTGGGAAATGGTGATGAATAAATGATAGAAAAGGAATAGTATGGCTTGATTTAACTAAATAAACTTCACTGCTTTACGAGGAGATACACTATGCAACTTGCATACACGAGAAAAGACACTGACGAACGGGTGTCCGAAATGACGACTTATGCAGGCAATATAGGCCGAACCATACGACACGAGAGATGACAAATAAGTGACCTGAGATCGAACTGCAATGAGAGGTACATGATGTGCCTGTTTGTGGTATCTAAAGGTCAACGGATGACGACATAAATAACTGGAGGCATATTGCGTATTACAACTAGGGGTAAGGGATGCGAAAACAAACACAAGGGGGAAAGACCTAGTTGGTCGTCATAATAGGATTGGCGCAAACATATATATATATATATATATATATATATATATAAATATATATATAATAGTATTGGTTTGTTTTGTCTTCGGTTTTGAACATTAACTTGCACCTATTATGTCCTTGAACAGCTGTTACAGCCATTCGACAAGTTACCTTATTGTCTGTCTATTTCGAGCACTCGCTGCTAACGGAACCAAGGTGTTGATGTTGTGTCTGTTTTTGTTCCAGAGGAGGAATGGGGAGTCGACGGCAAACCTCGGGGACCTCCTGGCAGTGACCAATCAGGTGAGGAAACGGGATATTCACAGCTCGCGGGCGTTGTTTGCATGATGATCCCATCGACAGCTAGGTTATACGGGGGTACGAATGAGCAGGTGATTATGAAACTATCAAGTCATGATAAGTGAAAGGACGCTTACACACACCCAAGCCCAATAGTGACTTCAGTGTCCAATGCGGTGCCTCAGCGTACTGAGCTACCGATTGCGGCTGGGGGTACTCAAAAATGTGAATGGGGTTCACAAAAATCGATACCTTATGCCCATCGCGATTTCTATTCTATTGGCAAAGAGACATTGCATGGTGAGAAAGAAGTATGAGTTATACATGGTGTGGGGTTATGAGAATCTTATATATTTATTCTCAGTCCCATAATATAATATAATAATAGAAAGTCTTCATTCGCCATGTATGACAAGAGTTGGTAGGCCTACAGTCAACAAAGGCTAGGTTCAGTCAGATGACTGTTCTATGCACCTAATCTCATACCGATAAGAGAATGAACAATTTAATTGATTGAAAGTGGGGGTTACAAAATATAGTTAAGATCAGTAGTCAAACGTGAAATATGCGTTGTGTGATGAGCGAGATATTCGAATAAGGTATGAAAGTCGATGAAGTAGTTCTACCCTTGCTACTTCATCGACTCTGGTATTCTACACACCTTGATATATGATTAAGCTATAAAAGTCGTTGAAGTAGTTTTTCCCTTGCCACTCCATTGACTCTGGTATTCTACACACCTTGATGTATATAAAAAATACTTATTTCTTGAATCTAGAAAGCAGTGAATCTCGGCAACTCAATTCTGCTTCCACTTCTATAATATAGGTCTATTTGATGAATAAAAACAGCTAATTCAATTTTTTCTTCAAAGCGGCTGGTTCGAATTGCTTACAAAACGGTGATAATGTGTGTCATTCATGTATACACATTTACAGAAAATTGTATTCTATTTGGAGAGATTTTATTTTCCATATTTTCTTGCCCAGCCTAATCCTATGGGGTTTTTGAAAATTTTGACATGATATTTCTCAAAATCGGTCGAACCGATTCATTCCAAAAACTATACAGTTCTATGTTGTAAAAGTTTGCCCGTACAAAAAAAGTTTCATGTTGATCAGTAAACCATGTTACCTGTGCAGTGCTTACAAAAAAAAAAAAAAAACACAGACAAAGCTCCACAAGAGTGGGATGGAGACTTCGCTACGCTCATCTAATAAATATCTGGCCTCCGGTTCCAAACTGAAATGTTTCGCGAGGTAGTTGGGCCCACCATATCACTAGGGCAGCTGGGTGTCTCGGAGTCGACTTGCCAGGTCTGGCACTCCCCCCTCTTCATCTCCTTCTTCCTGTCCTCTGACCAACTCCCTCAACCTTTCTCTATCTTCCCACCCCCTTTCTTCTACAATCGTCTTCCAACTTCCCCAGTCTGTTCCACGGCCTCTACCACTCCGTTTATCCACTTCGTCCTCAGTCTTCCTATCTTCTTCATCCCTTGCACCTTGGCTCCTTCATACCCTCTCCGAGGTATTCTTTCCATCTCCATTCTCTTAATGTGTCCGAACCAACGGAGCCTTTCCATGGCCAATACTAAACACAGTGCCTCAGCTTCCAACTCTCTCCTGATCTTATCAATCCTTATTTTATCCATTTTTGTCACTCCTGCCACACTTCTCAGAAATTTCATTTCAGCGGCCTGCAATTTCCCTTTCTATTTTCCCCCCCATTGGCCAGGTCACTGCTGCATACGTCATTATGTCCTGTACAGCAATAACTTGCATTTCCCCGGTACTTTCTCGCTCCACAGCAATTTTCCAACGCTTTTGTAGAAACCCTCCGCGGTTCGCGCCCTATTCTCCATCTCTCCCCTCACTTCACCATTCCTTGTCAAAATGCTTCCCAGATATTTTGAATCCTTCGTTCTCCTGATAATCAGTCAATAATCAAACTTGAATCAGGGGTGATTAAGAGCCTGCATATTAGCTGAGAATGTTTCTCTTCAAAATGCTCGACCCAAGTTTGGTGTGCGTTCCAAAGTTTGGTTGTGGGTTGAAAAGTGAAAGAGGGATAACATTGAAAGTGTTCCAGTAACCACCGCTAGATGGAGGAGTTTTTCATTACAAAATTTGGACAAAATCTTGTTACATTACACATTTTGGCCAAGGAAATTGGGAAAACTGTAGAATTACAGGCGAATCTGGATTTCAAATATTGATGATCAAAGTTGAACTTAAGGATGTGCGTTTTTAGTTTATTTCTACTTTTTTCGGTAACCGGGAATTAAGCAATGAAAACCATCAAATTAGGCTCACTTTGATTCAATTATTGCTCCATAATAAAATTATTCTTCAATTTTCGATTAAGCATAACCAATTGTGAGGGTATTATTTATTCATTGCATTTTACCGCAAGTCCGTAGTGTTTGTAGTTCTTGAGATATATGTGGCGGAAGTGCACCCTTTAAATCTGTCCAAGATGCGGGCTCTTAACAGTCATTCGCTTACTAATCCATCAAGAGAAAATAAAAAATAATATTATTTTATTTGATATATTGAGAACATAATTATAATCACACTTTTGATCCTATCACATTATTCAGTACTCAGAAAAATATATTCCAATTTCTTCCTCACAGTTATTGACAACTTGGATATCTATTCAAAATTCCCAGTTCAAACATCACCAGTGAAGCAAACAAACTTTAAAGCTCGTTATTATTTGTTATCATATTTTTATCATACTTTTTCATATATTTTTTTATCATTTTAACCTTTATTGGAGCAATTTCCACGGAACTTTCTCGTGTATACCTTTGTGATATTGTCTCTATATAATCCTCCAGGATCTGTTATATGGTTCCAATAATGAGTATGTTTGGCCTATGTCTATGACAGTACTTGATAATATAGTTGAAATAAAAGTGAAAATTTACTCACAGTGAGAAAATCATTATTCACTGAATATGAACACAATCGAGATATCCCGAAGAACCATATTAAAGCACTGGTGGGTATAAAATGCACAATTATTGTTCCCCAATCGAGGCTAAGGGAGAAAAGGTAGGATCGTTTGGACGGGG
Organism: Brachyptera risi; assembly: GCA_964007535.1. Lineage (NCBI taxonomy): Eukaryota > Metazoa > Arthropoda > Insecta > Plecoptera > Taeniopterygidae > Brachyptera > Brachyptera risi. Next base: position 6,426,391 of record OZ023329.1, read on the forward strand.
CACCACGTGGGCGATCTCACCACCCCATTGCAATAATTTCAAATGAACCTCAATGAACTTTGACACCAGAAGTGCGTGTCTGTGACGATAGTTTCTCGCCGAACATGAGAGTATTTCAGGGTCTTCTTTCGCCTCAAATCGTTCGTTATCTTTTCATACTTCGTTTTTTGAAAATCATTCATTTTTTAATCATCATTTTTTTTCTGGCTGTCAATATCCGAGATTGAGATCATGAAAAATAAGTTCAATAATCATCGTAATATGTTGTGCAACGTTTGAATGACATTTAAAAACGTTTCTCACGTTTTTCATACACAAATAGAAATTTTGTATCGCATTTATTCGTTTATATTGGGTTCAGCAACGCACTGTACTGACAACTACGATCTATTGGCGTCGGTGAATAATATATGAGATTAAAGGTTATTTTATCAGGTGTTTTTGAATAGTGGAAGGTGTCGGTCGTGGCCTGTTGCTAAGGAACCATTCCAGTATTGACCTGAAGGACAGAGGGAAACCTTTGTCAGGATGGTCAACCATGGCGGAAATCAAACTCCCGTCTCCTGAATGACGGTTTAGTGTATTAATCTCACCACACCACCTCTCGGCCACACTTTCACTTTCTGGTAATGCATTTACCTCTCGAGAGTTTCAGTTTTCCAAGGAAGTCAGACTCACCAGAACGACAGCTATTTCACTCTTTAACTATTTCATTCTCGTGTTTTATTATTTCACATAATAATATATAGCGGTAATAATAAAGCTAGCTTAAACCATCATCACAAATCCATGTTTTACCATTCTCCATCATACTATATAATAAAAAGGCTGGCTGAAACCGTACGGAGGGAATCCCAGGACAGCATGAGCCTGTAAGCTACGGGTAGGAATATTTGAGCGCGTGTAAAGTTCAGATCGAGCCTTGAACGCTGCTAACGAAGCCGGGAACTTGAGGGAGGGTTTATAGACGAGAAGCAACGGAATGTTTTGTTATTCAACGGGGCTGTAGTCACGGCTTAACATACTTGACGTCGGCAAAGTGGTTATATGAACTATCGGGGGCACTATCCTAGCACAAATCTGACTTCGATTCACCGAGACGCGTGGCCGAGTGGTAACACACTGAACCGTCATTCGGGAGACCGGGGTTCGATTAACGCTATGGTCGACCATCCTGACAGAGGTTTTCATCTGTCGTTCATGTTAATCCTGGGATGGTTCCTTAACAACAGGCCACGACCGACTCCTTTCCACCATCCAAAAACACATTATACAATAACCCTTCATCTCATCATCCCATCATCTCATTCATCATCCACCGACGTCAATAGATCGTAGCAATCAGTACAGTGCGTCGTTAAATCCCAATATAAAAAATTCACTCTGACGAAGTCGATTTAGTGATAGATATTATTTCAATACATTTACATTCAACCTGAGATTGTTGGCTCTCATTAGAAACCACACTCAACATGTTGAACAAATGTCATATTTTGTATCTCTCATTGATACAATTGAATATTAATTTTGAATAAACCCAGGCCCTATATATAAAAGAATCCTCGATTGCCAACTAATTTTGGCGGATTTTGATTATGTCGAGAATGGTTCATTTCTGAGAAAGTGATACCAAAATCATTGAAGTTGCAATTGGTCAAAATTTTTCTGAATACTCCGTTTTGATTTACTGCAGTGAATTTCCTTCAAATTCTTCAGCGATTATATAGTATCTTCTTACAGATAACTGTATTGTTCGAATTATACCCACTAACAATCCATACACTTACCTAACGCAAGCGCTAAATGACCTCGCTGTCGATGCGCCTTAAAACCCTAATATTCATTCATTCCTAACGCAATCTTCACCAATCCTACAAAACTGACTTATATTTCTCTAGCTGTTCGCTATTCCAAGGAGCAATGATATTTCGGAACGGGATCAACAAATATAAACACAACTGCGTCTTTCGAATCATTGAATTTTCGAAACATAAACACAACTGCGTCTTTCACGTCTCACAAGCTCTCACGATTATTTGTTGAGTGATGATTTTCTTCTTCCAATACAAGTATGAAATCTTTGCATTTACTACTGTTTCATTTGACGTATCGGATAATTGTGTTTGTCAACGCAGGCTTTTTTAGTATTTAACAGACTTCTTGGCTTCGATCTGTAATTGATATAGCATTAGGAAGACATGTATGTGCTGAATTATTTCAGTTTAATGTGTATATATATATATATATATATATATATATATATATATATATATATATATATATATATATATATATATATGAATATTTATATATATATGAATATATATATATATATATATATATATATATATATATATATATATATATATTTATATTCATATATATATATATATATATACACGCATGACAAGACTATGGAACGATAACCTGAGACCACTGAGGTTTTGTTACTGGATATTGACATACCGGTACAGGTGGCTCAGTCGTATACAGCTCTTCGGAAACCCAGTTTTCCATGCGATAGGTACATGAGGGTAGATAGAGCCTCGGTTCGATGCTATCCACAGTTTATAACAGAGTTATTTTCTGTTTTTTCCCTCTGTCGCCCCCGAGGCGAATCTCAGGATGGTTCCCACAATACAAGACACAACCGCTTTTTTCCACCATAATTTCTCTTACCATTGAAGAAACCTTCATATCACATTTCATTACTCATCCATCGGACGCCAATACTCCCCACTCAGAAAGAGCACAGTATCTGCGAAATATCGGTTCCGAGGTAATCGGGGGTTACATGGGGGTCATATAGGGGTCATATGGGGGTTATTCATCTGAATAAACAGCCAGTGTTATGGTTGGTAGTGAGTGTATAGGCCTACTTGGATGAAACGCCGCATCTACCACTCCTGGCTGGACATACGAGGATTTATCCAAGTATTGGTGGATACTGTTTCATTTATTTGTACCCCCACTGGTTCTGCTCATACGGTGATTTCTCTTTCTGCTTTGACCCATCTAGAGAGAATAGATACGGTGTTCTAACTGCGTGCAATGGAAAGCTGAGAAAAAATGAGTCAAGAAAATATATGTGTGGTAGAAGACACGACTGGTTCGAACATTCATCTCTCGTGGATATAAGTATAACTGCTAACGTATGAGGTTGTTGCAGTACTTTATGATGAGCTAAATGAAGAGATAATGAGATTCTCAAGTTTGTTTCACCATTTGATCAATTTTAGTCACATCACTTATCAAAAATACATTTTATTTCATTCAATTATCATTTCATTAGTATCAATAAAGTCATTACAATTCCCATATGATTATTCACAAGCAAAATAATGGAGTCAAATGGTTATACTCATTGCATAATTCATCTGTATGTAATTGAAATTCCATTAATTGACGATAGAGACATCCATTTCATCGGGTGTTTTGATAGCTAATGATTGGCCAGTGACCCCGGGGATCGATACAATCAATTAGTGACGAGGTGAGGAACGCACGGACGGTTCAGGTTGTGGAACAATCAGCATTGGCTCATTGGTAATTGCATTCACACAACCGGGTTTCACTTTCATGTTTCCAGGCGTCGTGGACGTCGTTTTGTGTATCCAGGCGTCGTGGACGTCGTTTTGTGATTCCCGCCACACAAAACAGTCGGTAGAACGGTTGTACATCTACACCGTGCG
>OZ023329.1:6432582-6435511 GCA_964007535.1 Brachyptera risi
ACCTCAAACTGATGAATCAACCGAACAATGCTCGATCATACGACAAGCTCTTATTGAGTTTCCAGTTCTCTTTCTCGCTCATTTTCACACATTCGTTCGATTTCTAGAATTGTTCGGAAGTCGTTCCCACAGAATTAAACTCATTTCCCTCAGTCGACTTCACGTTGCTTGAATCGCTGTAAAAACTGGTTACAGTCACTCGCATGCTATTCGTTCATGTTTTATGTGTTTCACAAACGTGCTTTTCATTTCAACACTTCCGCTCACCTAATCTGTTGCCAGATTTGTTTCCTAAATATTGATGATTAACTCTTATTTCCATAGAAGATCTCTTTTTTATTCCCTGTATTCCACCATGCCACCTCGGTGTGTGTAATCCGTATTTTAATAACCATTCAACCTGCATTACACTCAAAGCAGGTCACAGGTCACAGTTCACGCAGACACATCAAATCTACTAAAAGCGTAATCTTGTACAAACAAACTAAAACAAATTAAGCTACACAACTCTACCCTATATATATATATATACAGGAGAGAAAAAACTATTATCTCGTATTTATTTCTCGGAAGCAATCAGTTTTCCATGAAATTAATTACACAGAATGAACAGGCTCGTTGCCGGGATGAGTAATTAATGAACGCAATACGTAATTTCACACCCGTTTGCGTCCCCCCCCCTCACCCACCCACACCCCTTTTTCCCGAGAAATACAATATACACTGTTATTTCAACTAACCTCGAGCGCTCAATCGGTTACCTATCAATTTCATGCCATGCCAATCACACGTAATTAATTAGCTGCAATTAAAGGTGCCAGTGGCGTGCGTTATGATGGAAGTGTCAAGTTGGGGAGGGGGGGGGGGTGTTGATTGCACGCCAGTTGTCGGCAAGTCGCGATGAAAGCTGTGAAAGTGAGAGTGTTCCTCCCTTTATGCGGTTCTTGACGGCGCGATTGTTCAGTTAAGTTTGGAATCGAGATTCAGTCTTGTGGAAATGACGACGGTGGTTATAGGTCAAGGGTTATCATACAGAGGCCAGAGGGATACATGGAGACATGTGAACACAACACATTCACTGGATCGGTCAACAATTCCTGACTACCAATTGTTTTTTTATACTAAAACGCGAAATATGCGTTGTAAGATGAGCGAGATATCCTAATAAGGTATAAAAGTCGTTGAAGTAGTTCTACCCTTGCTACTTTATCGACTCTGGTATTCTACACACCTTGATATCTGAATAATTGCTGTAAAAGTCGTTAAAGTAGTTCTAATCTTGCCACTTTATTGACTCTGGTATTCTACACACCTTGACGCATTTAAAAAATACTTCATTGTTGGTCAACTCTTGAATCTAGAAAGCAGTGAATCTCAACAACTAAATTCTGTCACAATTTGTATGATATATTTGATGAATATTATCAGTCATTTTATTTTTTTCTTCAAAACGACTGATCAAAATTGCATACGAAATCGTAATAATGTGTAAAATCCATGTATACACATTTAGAGAAAATTTCATCCCATTTGGAGAGATTTTATTTCTCAACATTTTCCGCCCAGCCAAATCTCATGAGGTTTTTAGAAACTTTGAAATGATTTTTCTCAAAATCGGTACGACCGATTCATTCCAAAAACTATACACTTCTAATTTGGATGAGTTTGCGTGTACACAAAATTTTCATGTTGATCAGTCAACCCTTGCGACCTGTGGAGTGCTTACAAAAAAAAAAAAAAAAAAAAAAAAAAACACACAGACAAAGCCCCATAAGAGTAGGATGGAGACTTCGCTACGCTCATCAACTATTGACTTTATAGTATTTATTTACTTTCAATATGTTTTATTTTGTATGTTTTGTTTACTCTCAATATCAATGCTGGTAATGCCGGATATATCACAGAAACGGTTTTCACTTAGGCCTATAATGTGTTCCGGACTTTCGGAAACTGAAAGACTTTCATCTGCGGCGGAAAATTATGGTCACAAACAGCGCAGTCCTGGTGTTGAAGGTCATTGATTTTAAATGATTAGAATGGGTGGTAAGATCGCCGTTGTGCCCCGTTCAAACGAGCCATTCCTTAATTCATCCATTGCCTTAATTGGGGAACAATGATTTTGTATCAACTTTCGATGTTATATGAAAAAAAAATACTATTGACGAGCTTTCAAACTAATCATGATTTATTTATTCATTTAAACAAATTTTGTATATCCCCCAATGTTAGTACATTACATAATGGTAATAACAAGTTGATGGTACATAGAGAAATTGATAATACACACGTAAATAAAACAGAATAAAATGGATCATAAATGGTTCATATAAATGGAGAGAAGCCCGCATAAGAGTAATGATTAGAAATATCGGTGATTTCCTTGTTTCATAAATCTGATTACCAATACTGTTCGGAAGTTAACATCAAAAACTGATATTTCGCTAAATCGACTGCCATGTATCTTCTAGCTGACGACTGACGAGGACGATGTGCGATTAGTCGGTCGGGCGCTGCGAGGGTCACCTCAACTGTTGTATTATTGTCATTCCTGGTGGTGATTATAATATTGCTACCACTCTTTTCCATGAACCATTTGATCAAAGGATGTGTGAGCATATACACACAGAGTTGGTATGGAAGCAAGCGCGGTCGAGGGGTTAACAACTCCTGAAATCTGGTGTACACTTGTCATGAAAGCTTCCTGAAATCCCTTGAAATCCTCTTGTAACACCTTAGAATCTTCTGGGCATGCCGTGAAATCTCCCTGAAATCCGAAATCAGGTGTACATCAAATGTACTTGTTGTTCACCCCCTCGGGCGCGGTATTATTTAGCGCTCGTGTAGTTGGCATGAAGGAATCAGGCTAACTACTTCTGACAAGGGAAATATAATCTAATCAAACTAGAGGTACACAGTTACGATTTTGAAT
>OZ023329.1:6435711-6458211 GCA_964007535.1 Brachyptera risi
GTCAGAGGTGTCACAAGTGCACGTCCGATGGCTACATTTCATAACCTGACATAACGGCTGGTTGTTGAATGGGTCTTACTTGGCGGCATGGTCACTACTATTAGTGAGCTCCCTATTAGTTATTCAGCGGATAACTATAAGTGAGCTCAACCAATAGTTATTCAGCGGATAACTGTTAGTGAGCTCAACCAATAGTTATTCAGCGGATAAATATTAGTGAGCTCACTAATAGTTATTCAGCGGATAACTATATTAGTGAGCTCAACCAATAGTTATTCATCGGATAACTGTTAGTGAGCTCCACCAATAGTTATTCATCGGATAACCATTAGTGAGCTCAACCAATAGTTATTCATCGGATAACTGTTAGTGATCAATCTGTTGGATACGATCCAATATCGAGATGTTTTGGATGTTATGGTCATGTCGAAAAAAGATGTCTCGGTCGAGGCGTATCTTTTTCGACATATCTATAACATCCCGTTCATATATATATATATATATATATACATATACATATATATATATATATATATATATATATATATATATATATATATATTTATATATATATATATATATATATATATATATATATATATATATATTTATATATATGATTTTAAAACTGTTCAAAAATTGCGACCTCCCCCGGGACTTGAACCCGGATCTCCAGATTGCCGGTCTGACGCGCTACCATTACGCGTAATGGGTAGCGCGTCAGACCGGCAATCTGGAGATCCGGTTCAAGTCCCGGGGGAGGTCGCAATTTTTAAACAGTTTTAAAAATCATTAATTATAATAACCTACTGGTGGTCAACCAGGAAGCTATTGAAATCATTTATATATATATATATATATATATATATATATATTTATATATTTACATATATCTATGAATATATATATATATATATATATATATATATATATATATATATATATATATATATATATATATATATTTATATACATATATTCATATATTTATTTTTATATATATATAATATATATATATAATATATATATATATATATATATATATATATTTATATATATATATATATATATATATATATATATAAATGTATATATATATATATATATATATATATATATATATATATATATATATATATATATATTCATATATATATATATATATATATATATATATATATATATATATATATATAATATATTTATATATATAAATATATATATAAATATATATATGTATATTTATATATATATATATATATATATATTATATATATATATATATATATATTATATATATATATATATATATATATATATATATGACTCCTCATATATTTCCCACAGTAGCTCAGTCAGCTGAGGCATCGTTTCAAAAACTGAAGTCTGGGCGTGGGTTCAATTTCCCACAGGCATGGATTTTTTTGAACATCCTCTCACTCATCATTACCCTATAGTTTCACAATACCTGCTCATTCGTACCCCCATAACCTAGCTGTTGGATGGGGTCGTTGAACGAACAATAATCAACCAATAAAGATGTTCCCACCTTCTCAGAATCTCTTCATATGAAAATGTGAACCGTGTAAACAAAACCAACACAACATCGGATTTAACTCTGTGCTTCCAATCTAACCTTCCTTTGTAGCCTTTCATCAGTTCGATGTTTCCATCGATGGCTCGAACAACATGTCAAAAAAAGTATCCAACCTCCGCGTAAATATCCAATAAATATTCCGTTTGTCGGCGACATTGCGTCACACGGCGACGTCGAGTGTGTGATTGTGTTCCACTCGAACGGACGACGCCTCCGTCTGATCCCCGGCGTCGCGACGCTCGCCCACGCGTGTCTTACACCGCCGTCGTGTAGGTACGTGAATTATCGCACCCACGCTGGATGTGGGCTACACAGGGAGGCGGCGCCCACCCGTCCCGACTGCACGACCGCCCCGGATATGTCATGTGACACGGTGAGCCGCCGGGCCAACTTTAGGGTGCTGTGCTCGAAGCCCGGTTAAGCCGCTGAGTTATAGGTATCGTCTGGCCATGTTCGAGCGTATATACCTTGTAAACCAGGTATAGAGATGTGTCCCATTGAAGTAGATTCAATCCAATACGGTTATTCAATTCGGTTTGATTTATTCGGAACGTAGCCTTGCGGGGATAGATTGGATTCGCGTGGTGGAAGAAAATTCATATTGGAAACCGTCTTCTCCAATAATGAATATATGACTCACATATTGACCAAACATATACATATAGTTGCATGATGATTACATTTTTTATTTTCACTGTGACGAGTGGCCGAGTGGTTAATACACTAAACCGTTATTCAGGATGACCGAGATTCGATTCTCGTCATGGTCGATCAGCCTGACAGGGGTGTTTCGTGGTTTCCATCTGTCGTTCAGGTTGATACTGGGATGGTTCCTCAACAACAGGCCACGACTAACTCCTTCCTTCTATCTAGAAACACCTAAAAAACAACCTTTCATCTCTTCATCCTATCATCCCATATATCATTCACCGACGCCAATAGATCGTATTCATCAGAAGAGTGCGACTTTATACCTAATATATATATATATATATATATATATATATATATATATATATATATATATATATATATATATATATATATATATATATGTATATATATATATATAATATATATATATATATATATATATATATATATATATATATATATATATATATATATATATATATATGTATATATATATATATATATATATATGTATATATATATATGATTTTCAAAACTGTTTAAAAATTGCGACCTCCCCCGGGACTTGAACCCGGATCTCCAGATTGCCGGTCTGACGCGCTTCCCATTACGCGTAATGGGTAGCGCGTCAGACCGGCAATCTGAAGATCCGGGTTCAAGTCCCGGGGGAGGTCGCAATTTTTAAAACAGTTTTAAAAATCATTAATTATAATAACCTACTGGTGGTCAACCAGGAAGCTATTGAAATCATATATATATATATGTATATATATATATATATTTATATATATATATATATATATATATATATATATATATATATATATATATATATATATAATATATATAGATATAAATATATCTAATGTTCTGAAATAATTCAGAAACAGATCGGGTATTTTTATTTTCCGCACACAACAGAAACATTGCGACGGCCATGAATATATGAGCCAGATCTTGGAACCTCGGAAATAAACCAGACTTTGACGTCTAATCTCGACTACCTTCTTCAGTGCTGTGAACCATTGCAGCATTTCTATTCCTATAATTGGTTTACTGATAAACCACTCGTGTGTTATAAATCAATTGACTAAACTCTCAAGTCTTCGCCTCAGTTATTGCTCTGTATATTAGCCCGGCGTAACCAAGGAGACGTGCGGAAATGGATTTAACAGGTTGCAATTTTAGGGATGCTTTCGTTCTCCTGGATATTATTTACCGTTCCTTGCTTCATCCCCCTCGTATTCCGCATCGTGAACAAATTACGTGGATTAATCAAAATACGGTGATGTAATTATTATAAAGTTCCGAGGAAGAAAAATTGAACTGTCAGTTTAGGTTGGCTTACCAAGGCGCTGTCGTGGGATCAAACATATTATTTACAAGTGTTGTACTCATGATATGTAAGGTTCTCGAACTAGTGTGCGTGTATCGTACCTCATTAGAACTTATATTTCATTCAAGACATTACATATTTCTCCTTTGTATTTCTTTTTGTTCTTTCTCTTTCTGTATCTTATTGTAATACTGACTCTTTTACCTGAACTTTTTCTGTTTTCTCATTCTTTATTCTTATTCTTTCGTTTTGATTTTCTCTCCATTAATTCTTGTATCCACGATGGAAGAGGGTTCCGAGCGAACGTTCCTCGTATCCCACACCACTGGCGCACCGGTGGTTCGCGCCGTCTTCTTTAGTGAACACACATGTATAGTAATGGGAAATATAAATGATTGTAATCGTTTCTTCACATCTTTTGTATGCTGTCCTTTTTGCCGTCACATCCTATTGGCATACCGTAATTGAACTGTGAGTGAAGGCGAAGAATAGGGTTAGATTAAATGACTTCTTGAGTGTAGAAATGAAATATATTTTTTTTAATATGAGCCATTATATATATGTATATATATATATATATATATATATATATATATATATATATATATATATATATATATATATATATATGAATGAATAAATATATATATATATATATATATATACATATATATATATATATATGAATATATATATATATATATATATATATATATATATATATATATATTCATATATATATATATATATATATATATATATTAATATATATATATATATATATATATATATATATATATAGTTATGGTTATATATATATATACATTTATATAGATATATATATATATATATATATATATATATATATATATATATATATGTGTGTGTGTGTGAATATATATATATATATATATATATATATATATAAATATATAAATATAAATATATATATATAGTCACATATATATCTATATATATATATATATATATATATATATATATATATATATATATATATATATATATATATATATATATATATATATATGTGTGTGTGTGTGTGTAGTGAAGAACGCATGGGCGTCGATGTAATGAAATATGAGATTCGTTGTTGGTGATTAGGCCTACTTCTCAGTAGCTTGTGCTCCTCTCAAGTGACGTCACACATTGTTGCTATAAGCAGACAACAATGTCCCCGAACTGTCTTCTCCAATCTCAGCCTCAGTATCACTCTGTTAGCCCCCGACCATCGCTAGTTGCTATGGCAACATGACAACATGCCATCATGTTTTATTCTCATCATTATACCTTCATATACATCCTATAACAGACACGTCGGTAAGATATAACAACACATTTTTCAAGGTTTGAAATTGTATAAACAAGTCTGACGTAAAAAGTATGTTATTCCGTTAATTTATACTCTCTTTTGATTTATATTTTCAGTCTGGTTATATATTTTTGAATAATAAATGTTTGCTTTTACAACGCCATTAAAAAGTTAATCCGAAACTAACTAGAAATATCATGTTGTGCAATACGTTTTTCATGTAATTTCCCATGGTCGGAATGTTTTCTGGTCTAGTCCTTGTTAGCAAGCAGTCGTTACGTAACGAGAAGTCCCACGTCCGCTCGACGTTATCTCTGTGGCCTGCTGGGTGCACACGGCCTGACGTCACATGTTGCCGTACTACGATGTCTGCAGTTGATGGGAATGTGTGGATTCAGATTACCTACATCGACAATAAAACTAGGAAAACGCGGGATTAAGTTGTGAGATGAGCTCATAGAAGTATGGAGATATGCGTTGAAAAATGTTATCTCGGCTCAATCCACATCTACATATATTGTGTCAGTCTGAACGTTCGAAAACCTTACCTGCAACTTGTTGATATTTATAGGGTTGCAACCTGTCGCATATACACTTTGCAAAACCAATTGATCCTAATATGCAATCAAATGTATACTTTTATTGCGTTTTCTTTGTTATTTCCCATCCGATTGTTATTAAAGTCACTGAAAATACGCATGGTTATGTCTTCTATATTCGATGGAAATTTTGAAGCATTTGAAAAAGTTTCATATTTCAAGTATTTTCCAACCGGGTTGTTCGTATGAGGATTTTCCAAACTTTCCGATTTTTTTTTAGGAAAAACCTTCTGAACAATTTCTCTGAAAAACAATCCCAACCCGTTCTGGTATAAGATGAATGAATGGAAAAAATTTCACGTTGATTTTTTTCTGACCTGTATGCCGCGTACAAAATTACAAAAAAAATGAATAACGAAACCCAATTTTTTTCGGTATATGAATTGGAAATCTTTTCTAAGCTCATCTAATAACTAGTACATTATGTTATGATCAAAATATATGTATTAGGTACTAATTGAGATAAAAATACACTCACATAATTCCTAATGTAGAGAAGCCCTTCAAATTTCTTTTTTTTTTCATTCATATTTAATTGACACTCAATTCATCCATTATATTCACTTTTTCCAACCGTTCATATAAGTCAGTATATACAATCTTAAACTAAAAAATATACGGACTTCAATATTTTTTTTCTCTCCCACAGTCAAGTCTCCCTTGGAGACTTTGTGGATTTTATTTTACTGTTCAGTTTATCTATTATTTATATGAAAAATTGATAATAATTTTTTTAAGTCTCCTCACACCCGAGGATCTTCTAACACGTGTCTTCTTGAGACTGCTAACGACTGTCCACAATCTAATGTCTCAACCTTCAGAGGACTCTTCATTCACAAATAATAATTTCAACAATATCGGGTTTGAGATAAGCATCGAGACGCAGTTCGAGGCTTTTGCCCCCCTTGGGCCCTAACACCCCGACCAATAACCATCGAGGACCTACCCCGCTCGAGGGTGCATGGTCGTCCCCCTGGGGTAGGTGGAGGCGGTGCGACGAACTAACGAGCTAGAGGTGGTTATTGTGTCCCTACTAACAATGGTTATTCTTATTGACAGGGAGTGCATTGAACTATCGCTAGGGGTAGTTGCCAGCTATAATAAATATGAAGAAAAAGATTTGACTAACTTTTCTGAGTCCACGGGAATCGATTTAGCGAAATATCAGTTTTTTGATGATAACTTCTGAACGGTATGAGATATCAAAATTCCAATACGCGAAAAACACAGATAATTGTAATAGCTTCAAAATGATATAAGTTATAACTATTCAAAACATATCGCGTAACTGTCAAGCGTATACAGCTTAAAAATGTTTTTTTTCAGCTGTATACGCTCGACAGTTATGCGGCATCACTTGAATAGTTATAGCATATATCATCTCGAAGCTATTATAATTATCTGTGTTTCTCGCGTATTGGAAATCCGATTTCTCGTACCGTTCAAAAGTATCATCAAAAAACTGATATTTCACTGAATCGACTCCCGTGGACTGAGAAAAGTTGCACACCGACTCCACAGTGGTTGATACGACAGCTGATGATGGCTTACAACTCAGCATCGGTTGGATCTTGATTGTGAATAATGTAATTAGATTCCATGAATATTAAATCAATACGTTGAGGGGTGATGAACAGTTGAAACGTCTGTTGAGGGGAAGAATATTCGATCTTCTCATTTGATCTTTTTTCTTCGATTCTTTTTTCTCCTTTCTTCTTTCTCCCTTCTTCTTTCAACTCTATATCATACTCATCATATTATTATTATCATCATTATTTATCATACTATTATTCATTCCATCAATTATAATCATTTCATATCTTCATTTCACTTCTCATCAAAACAGTCGTTATCATCCTCTCCTTCGTACCCCCACATGACCCAGTTGTTGATGAGGTCGTTAAGCCATCATCAGTCAACAAGAAACCCGCTTTCCATAACCCAGCATCTTTGTAAAAACTGTTGAAAATGCATTTGCATTGTATAGAAAAATATCTTGAAAATACCACATCAACTGTAATAATTCACCTTCCTCCGAGGCTCAGTCATCTAAAGCACTGCTCAAAAAACTGAAGTCACCTTCAGGTGTGGGTTCGAATCCCGCATAAGGCATGGTTTTTTCTGAACATTCTTTCACTTATCATCACTTCTTAGTTTCCGTATCACCTGCTCATTCGTAACCCGTACAACCTGGCTGTTAGTGGGGTCGCTAAGCAAACAATAATCGTCATCACGTGATACCTCAGCTGTTCATGTTCGGTAGACAACATACACCACATTAACTTCTGAGTGTTTAATTATTTATAAAGATTCCTCACTTTCCATCATATGTGCTATATACACGTTGTGGCTCTTACCAACCTCGACAAGCTAAATATACGTAATTACGTTTTTCGCGAGAGCATATAATACAGCTATAAATAGAGGTTATGGACGAAATTGCGTGAAAAAATCGCACTTCCTGACACAATTGGAAACGAGCCAGCGTGTTCGTCCGTTTGGCAGACATCTCACAACTGCCATGTGGCCCACATAATACAGGTACTCGTGGCCGAGACGTGGACTCTCCTAGTGGAGGCGCGAGTGGTTATATTACACTGGACCGTCTTGTATTTATTTATTTATTATTAACTCTTGCAGTTGCACATAAATGCGCGGTGGCAAGTTCCCTATCAATCCTATCCTATCGCCTCCCTAACCTTCTGACGGAATAGCTTCAACCCTATTTCATCCTCCTCAAGTATACTTCTACTAAGCCCATTCCAATCCCTACCTGTCCTATTCAAGAAAGAGAACTTACCGACATCTAATCTAGCCCCCTTTATAACTACTGCTCTATCATGACTTCGCCTACCCCCATACCCTGACTCATTCCTTTCAATCAACCTATTCAACTCTCCCCAGCCCCCTTCTCCTTCCATTACCCTGAAGAAATTACAGATCCGATCCTCCTTTCTCCGTATTTCCAATTCCCGCCATCCCAAGTCTCGGATCATCTCAGATGGACTCTCCAATATTCTCCCCCTCTCCCCCCTTTCATTCTCCCCCCATTTCCACTTCCTAACCCTACCTGTAACCCTTCTAACTGCAATCCTTTGCACCCTTTCCACATCCCTTATCTCACCTAATCTATAAGGATCCCAAACTGAACTAGCATATTCCACCATGGGACGCACTAACGAGAAATAAGCCTTCTCCTTTATCTCCATACTTGACCCCCTAAGCTGCCTCATTACAAAGTTTAGTGCATTTATACTCTTTTTTACTATTCTCTCAATCTGACTCCCCCACCCTAGACGTCTATCAAATACCACCCCCAAGTACTTGTAATTTTCCACTGACTCAAGTGACTTCCCTCCTACATCATACACTACATCAGCCCTCACTCTCCTCCTACCAAAGGTGACTAACTTACACTTCCCTTCATTTAACCCCATCTTGTTCAACTGAACCCAACAATTAAGTGCAGTCAAATCTGCCTGAATAGCTACTACATCCTCCTCTGTATTGATTTCCCTATATACCACACAATCATCTGCAAATAACCTTATTCTCGAATTAACAACCCTAGTCAGATCATCTATATATAAATCAAATAATAACGGACCTAGCACACTACCCTGTGGAACTCCTGACGTAACCTTAACCTCACTTGAAACCTCCGAACCTACTCGAACCGTTTGAACTCTATCCTGAAGAAAGTTTCCAATCCAATTAACACCCAGCATTCCCAATGGACAGTTTCAACTTCCCTAATAATATAGTGTGATCTACCTTGTCGAAAGCCTTTTCAAAATCTAAAAACACTGCATCAATATAGCCCCCCTTGTCTACTACCCCTGCCAGCTCTTCCGCAAAACCTAACAACTGTGTCTCACATGAATACCCCTTCCTAAACCCATGCTGCACTTCCGAAATACCCCTATGTTCATCTACTTTCTCGGGGTTCGATTCCCGTCATGGTATACCAGTGCATCGTGGTTTCCCTCTGACGTTCAGCTGTCAATACTGGGATGGTCATTCGACAACAGGCCACAACCGACTCCTTCCCACAATCCAAGAACACGTAATCAAAAATAATTTTCCATCTCATCATCCCACCATGTCTCATTCACCGACGCCAATAGATCGTGGTCATCAGTAGAGTGCGTCAATAAACCCAATACAAATGAATGAATATGAATAAAGTTCGAGCCTCCAAGTGGAGGCGCCGGGTTGGTGGGCTCAGCCTCTGGCTTCAGTCGGTTTCAAGTGACGTCACACAATGAGTCCACGGGAGTCGATTTAGCGAAATATCAGTTTTTTGGTGATAACTTTTGAACGGTATATGAGATATCAAAATTCTAATACGCGAGAAACACAGATAATCATGATAGCTTCAAGTTGGTATACGTTATAATTATTCAAGTCATGTCGCATAACTGTCAAAAGTATACAGCTAAAAAATGTGTTTTTCCCGCTGCATACGCTTGACAGTTACGCGACATGGCTTAAATAGTTATAACTTGAATCATCCTGAAGTTATTCATATTATCTGTGTTTCTCGTGTATTAGAATTTTGATATCTCAAACCGTTCAAAAGTTATCACAAAAAAATGATATTTCGCTAAATCGACTCCCGTAGACTCTTGAGCGGACAACAGTTTATCCCAAACTATAATGTTCTCCAATTGAAACTTAGGTGTTGGTGTTTTGTCCCCGACTCTCCCATTTGTCTTGGTAACTTGACATGACATAGCCACGTGATAGCGCGACTTATGATTGGACGGCATTTAGCCATGAAGTTTGGGTGATCCATCAGAATAGCAATCGCCAACTTCCGTTTCACCTCACTCTCTAGATTCTATAGACCATGCATTTGAGTGCTGCGGCTACTCCTAATGGTATTCAAACTTGTGACAAAAAAGTTCGTGAAATCCAAGAAAAATCACCGTTGGGCGTGGGTTCGAATCCCGCATAAGGCATCCGGGTTTTTGTAAATGTCCTTTCACTAATCATCCCTTCATACATTCATAATCATCTGCCTATTCGTACCCCCGTATAACCTAGCTGTCGGTGGGGACGGGGTCGTTAAGCAAACAATAATCAATCAATCCAAGAAAAAGTACCTCAACGATGAATATATATGGGAGGAATGAAAAATTCTTAGAATTTGTCCTAAATTCCAACACTCGTTATGTCAATTTCCAACGAATTAACTAATGATGACTAATGATGACTAATGATGACTAATGATAGCCACGGCAGCTTTATGAGTAACTGATGATTGATTTGTTCATCTCCCTTCAAATGTATTCATTAACTATATCTACAGCTTGTTGAAATCTATTGAAATGAACAATAATATATTGAAGTAGAATGAACCATTTTCTGATGAGGTAGCAAGCAACATCACCGTCGTGGTGCCCGGTCCGAACGATACTAACTTGTCATCCTTGTGTTTGATTGGAGGTGGTGTCAATCTCACATTTAATGTTCTCACATTGGAAAATATTCTTCTGTCACAGACTCCTACTGTTCTACGTATCCATCAGATCACTCTTTACAATTTTTTTATGTTGGGTTCTTAACGACGCACTATACTGATGACTACGATCTATTGGCGTCAATGGATGATGAATGGGATGATGGGATGATGAGATGAAAGATTTTTTCTTCTATATTGGGTTGACGCACTATACTGATGGCTACGATCTATTGGCGTCGGTGGATGATGAATGAGATGATGGGATGATGTGATGAAAGGCTATTTTATTAGGTGTTTTGGATGGTGGGAAGGAAGCGGTCGTGGCCTGTTGTTAAGGAACCATCCCAGTATCAATCTGAACGACAGAGGGAAACCACGAGGAACCCCTGTCAGGATGGTCGACCATGGCGGGAATCAAACCCCGGTCTCCTGAATGACGGTTCAGTGTGTTACCACTCGGCCACGCGTCTCGGTATCTCTTCTCAGTATGGAGAGTACATTCATTTCCATTGTTGTTGTCGGGTCGACACTCCTGACCGTCAATGCTAGAATATAGGAGAGACGGTCGATCGGAACCGCAAACTCACGGCTTAGAAAATGAAAACGAATCATTATAATTAAATTCTGTAAACATGTCGAAATGATGTCTGTTGTTGACGAGTGCCAACCTTGCCGCACTGAATATTAGATGTGTTTATTCGATAGCATGTTATTACCTCACCAGCCACGCCGCTGGGAGTTCCGGGAACGACATTGGGGGACGTAGACTGAAATGCAGGACGAAATCAAAAGATCGTTTTTTACATTTTTTATCGGTCCAATACAGTGATACAGAAAGAAAATAACAATTACAACGAAAAAAAACATCCACGAAGCCCTTCAAAGAGGTCTTAACTGTGGTTTAGAATATAGTTCAGAGTTGAGAATAAGGGTTATGATATGATTATTATGGGCTTATGTATATTAGTCATAGTTAAGATGAATAAGGGTTGAAAATGAGGTTATAAACAAGGGTTGAGATATGTCGCTCCTATCAGATTATTTTATCACGTGTGAAACTTGCATCGAAGTCCTTGAAGGGTGAGAATTACAGGGTAGGATCGTTCGGGCGGGGCACCACAAGGGCGATCTCACCGCCCCCAGGTAGAATAATCATGATATACAGGGTAGGATTGTTCGGGCGGGGCACCACAAGGGCGATTTCACCGCCCCCAGGTAGAATAATCATAATATACAGGGTAGGATCGTTCGGGCGGGGCACCACAAGGGCGATTTCACCGCCCCCAGGTAGAATAATCATAATATACAGGGTAGGATTGTTCGGGCGGGGCACCACAAGAGCGAATTCACCGCCCCCAGGTAGAATAATCATAATATACAGGGTAGGATCGTTCGGACGGGGCACCACAAGGGCGATTTCACCGCCCCCAGGTAGATTAATCATGATATACAGGGTGGGATCGTTCGGGCGGGGCACCACAAGGGCGATTTCACCACCCTCAGGTAGAATAATCATAATATACAGGGTAGGATCGTTCGGGCGGGGCACCACAAGGGCGATCTCACCGCCCCCAGGTAGAATAATCATGATATACAGGGACGGATTTTTCGGGCGGGGCACCACAAGGGCAATTTCACCGCCACCAGGTAGAATAATCATAATATACAGGGTAGGATCGTTCGGGCGGGGCACCACAAGGGCGATATCACCGCCCCCAGGTAGAATAATCATGATATACAGGGTAGGATCGTTCGGGCGGGGCACCACAAGGGCGATCTCACCGCCCCCTGGTAGAATAATCATAATATACAGGGTAGGATCGTTCGGGCGGGGCACCACAAGAGCGATCTCACCGCCCCCAGGTGGAATAATCATAATATACAGGGTAGGATCGTTCGGGCGGGGCACCACAAGGGCGATCTCACCGCCCCCTGGTAGAATAATCATAATATACAGGGTAGGATCGTTCGGGCGGGGCACCACAAGGGCGATCTCACCGCCCCCAGGTAGAATAATCATAATATACAGGGTAGGATCGTTCGGGCGGGGCACCACAAGGGCGATCTCACCGCCCCCTGGTAGAATAATCATAATATACAGGGTAGGATCGTTCGGGCGGGGCACCACAAGGGCGATCTCACCGCCCCCTGGTAGAATAATCATAATATACAGGGTAGGATCGTTCGGGCGGGGCACCACAAGGGCGATCTCACCGCCCCCTGGTAGAATAATCATGATATAATTGATTAGAAAGCAACTATAGGCCTACTCACGAATTGCTCGAAGTTTTGACGCTATATACAGCGTATATATGCTTATACCAGACAAAACATAACCTGAAAAGGTTGAATTAACCCCAGGTTAGGTATACTAACCTTGGAATTAATCTGATCCAACTGACCAGATCAATCTTATCTTTCCAGCCTAACCTGAACTTTCCGTGGAAATGCAGCTGTGAATATAGTTTTTCTTCAATAATTAGAATGTATTCATTTTTGTGTAGTAAGGTGTAGGTAGCATAACAACACTGAAATAACAATTTACATGAGAAATCCACAGTGAGATGATTAACAAGATTGAAACGGCGAGGTTCAGATACATGAGCATCTGCTCTCCCACCTAACATTATGACTGAAATGCGATTGAGAATTCAATTTAATTTCACAAATTATAAAAAAGAAAATAAGGAAATGTTGAGGAAATAGAACGGAAAGAACTGACAGATCACAACTAAATTAAACATGATTTTTTGAAAATATCTCCGAGTATTGCCTCACCAAAAGTTGTTTTTTATATGCTGATTTGAATAGACTCCGGAATTTTACGTATTTCAATGACATTGGTAGCTTGTTCCATTTTCTTGAGCCGTGGATTGAGAATGAGAATGGAGATTTGGAATTGTGATGTATATAAACCAAATTAGCGTTTTTACGAACATTGTGACCATAATTGAAGGGATCAGAAGCAAGGTTGACCAACCCAAAAGTCAAAACAAAACACTTTCAATGTGGGTTGGTCCGTTTTGCTCCAAAATATAATGGGGGCCAGAAAGCTTGGTCCACATGTTTAAACCTCTGAAACTAGTGTTGAAAAAAAATATATATTAAAAAAATAACACAATACGAATGAAGTGCTTCGAATGAATCATTTTGAGAAAAAAATTGGGTTGGTCCACTTTGCTTCTAATCCCTTCAATTTACCTCTAGGATTCACGAAAGTATTTTGTCTTTTAGCCCGTCGAAAGAAATGTGAATGGCTACCGATTAATTCAATTCGCCTTCTCTTCTCGCGGAAAAAAAATTACAATTCACATTCATCCATCTTTATGAAAAATATGAATTTTACCTTTCTTATAATTATTTTTCATTCCTCATGATTTTCAGTTTGAAGGCACGATTTGATAACTCAGATAAACGAGACGGCCGGAGTTTTAATTCAACTCACTCGAGTAGAAAATGATTGCTTGCTTCTCTTCACTTATTTATACTTTCTCATTTCTTTTTCAATCAAACGTGCCCGACAATCTAAATGTAAGGTACTAATCAAAATGAAGTGTTCCCCCTCTGGAAGAAGGAATCAGTCAAGTATATTGAACTGTTGGTGAAATAACAGAGGGAGACGTGAATGACGTATTTATTCCCGAAATTTGCTACATCGAACACAACTTGGAACAACCAATACTAAACAATGATCCTCAACGACATCCAAAATAATTTGTATTTTTCATACGTATTGGGTTCAAAGATGCGAACTCTACTGATGACGACGATCTATTGGCGTCGGTGATTGATATATGAGATGGTATTATGATGACACGAAAGGTTATTTCGTTAGATGTTTCTGGATAGTGGGAAGCTGGGAGTCGGTCGTGGTCTGTTGTTAAGGAACCATCCCAGTATTGACCTGAACGACAGAGGGAAACCACGGAAAACCCCTGTCAGGATGGACGTCCATGGCGAGTATAAAACCCCGATCTCCTGAATGATGGTAGACTTGTATCAAGGACATTAACGGAGACAAGTGAACAAGAACATTCATCACAAAGAAGTGTCTCTATAACAATGAGGAGTGTTTTAACGCATGTAACCATGTCTGTCTGAATTGACGACTTCTCCAATTCAATTTTGATATCTACAATTACTTGAATTGGATGTGACCATATACAAATATTTAATATATACATATATATATATATATATATATATATATATATATATATATATATATATATATATGTATATATAAATATAAATATATATATATATACATATATACATATATATATATATATATATATATATATATATATATATATATATATATTTATTTTTATTTTTTCTATTTTTTTCTTTATATATATATATGTATATATATGTATATATACATATATATATATATATATATATATATATATATATATATATATATATATATATACATATATATATATATATATATATATATATATATATATACATATATATATATATATATAAGTTATATATATATATATATATGTATATATATATATATATATATATATATATATATATATATATATATATATATATAATATAATATTATATAAATATATATATATATATATATATATATATAAATTTAATATATATATATTATAATATATATATAATATATATATTATATATATATATATATATATATTTATATATATATTATATATATTTTATATATATATATATATATATATATATATATATATATAATATATATATTATATATATATATATATATATGTATATATATATATATGTATATATATATATATATTATATATATATATATATATATATATATATATATATATATATATATATATATATATATTTATATATATATATATATATATATATATATATTCTTGATGTTTTGATTCTGACGCCTCACTTTGAGATGACTTATGTAAGTTGGCTGTCTGTTTACTCACATTCAAAATGATTCACATAACACATTTTATTGTGAAGTCGTTCGGACGAAAATGATGAATACAATGAATAAAAGCTCATGCCTTATGCGGGACTCGGTCTTCAGTGTCAGATCAGAACATTGCCTGCCTGGGCCAGACAGGCAACTCTCGATCACTCCCTATCGGGGGGAAATGAACATCTGAAAGGGATTTGTTTCACAACATAGCCGAAGTTCATCGACCGTCGAATAGTAAAATAAACGAGAAATAGTTTCGGTATGAGGTTCTATTTTGAAAATGAGGAAATGCCAGCGCAACGCTCGGTTCCGCTGTGCATAACTTCGGTTACGAATCGTCGAGCCGAGAGCAAACATCACTTCTCTCGTTTATTATTACTGAAGAAACATATTTTCAAGCTGAGTCGTGAGCTTTGTTTGTTTGTTTTCTCCTGTCGTAACTCGCAAACAAAGCGGATCCGTCTATCATGCGTACTATGCGCTTTAGTAGAATGTTCAAAGTACATTAATTATTTCAAATATACCTCTTTCAGAAACCGTGTGGTGAAAACCTTGTATAACTTGTATATCTTCTTTATATTGGGTTTTGAGGCTATTCATCCATCTAAAAATGAGAAAATCCACTTCTGACAAATAACTAGATTTTAAGTCAACTAATGCAACACCATTGAAGGGAATTGATAATAAAATGATAGATAAGAAATCAAAATATGTTTTCTGTTTTTTCCCGCGTGCCGTCAAAATAATCAAAAACGCTCGCAAAATACGTGAATGCCACAGAAATGAATGTAGAGTTTTGAAACAACTTGCAAAGTTATTTTTTAATACTATTGAACATGTCATCAGGTAATTGGAATCTGCATAAGTCTTACTGTTTGATTATCATCAACGATTTGGTTGCCTGAAAGTTTTTACCAAATTTAATGCGATTCTAATTAAATCTGTATCGATAGAACGGCAAGACTTATGGAAATTCTAACCATCTGATGACATGCTCAATAGTGTGAACAACAACATCGGCAAGTTTCAAATCTCTACAATCATTTTTGTGGCACTCACGTATCTAACGAGCGTTTTTAGTTATTTTGCCGGCACGCGGAAAAAAACTGGAAAATATATTACGATTTTTTGTTATCATTTTAATATCAATTCCCCTCAATGGTCATGCATTAGTTGACTCAAAATCTAGTTACTTGTCAGAAGAAGAAATTCTCATTTTTAGATGGATGAATAGCCTTAACCAGGCACTGTAATTATGACCAAGGCCTGTTGGCGTCGAATGTATGATTATTGACACGATGGGATGATGAGATGAAGGCAATGGGAATAAGGTAATGAGGTGGTAAGGAAGAAGGAAGCGGTCGTGGCCTATATGTGGGGAACCACCCCGGTGTGGAGCATCTCTTAACTGTAACTGATTATCACACCTCAGTAATAAAACGCTGGTTGATCATCACTCCCTCTGTTTATCATTACTGTTACACTAGGAAAACGCCATATATGCGTTGTTAGACGAGCGGACAGTAATAGTATGTCGACTTTTCTGCCAAACTTTTGCCTACATTCGCCAATTGGATGGCATTTGAGTTAGAAATGGGTAAAACTGCTTCGAGTGGTACCAATTTAGCATATTTTATGTTTTTTCTTCAAAATGGCTGACCCAATCAAGCTGAGAATCTCCAGAAATGTGTATCAGAATGTAATTCAACTTCACGCAAGATTTCATGTTTTTCTAAAATAAAAATATTTTCTTTTTTTTTTGCCTTGTTATTCTTACGGGTATTTTTGAAATTTCGCAAATTCATAAGAAGAAAGTTACTACCCGATAGTGCCACAAAACTATACAGATATGAGTTAGATGAGGAACCATGATGAAAAAAAAGTTTGAAGTCAATAGCTGTATCCGTTTGACCTGTGGAGAACCGACAAGAGAACATGAAAAAAAAAAAACGAGCACCAATTTGTTTCAGTAAGTCAAATTGAATCCTCGCTAAAGCTCGTCTAATGACGGACGTAATAATCCAGCAGATCCTTACGGAATTCCACACAACAGCAGTAATAAGAATCCAGCATTTGTTCATTACCTCAGATATAAAATATGAATATTACTATCGATGTTGAAGTAAAAATGATCCAGTTGGAATTTTACTGTCACCGATAGAGAAGAAGTAATAAGTATCGACATACATCTAGTTTTTTATCACTGTTTTATATAAAACTGGAGGTAAAAATAATCCAGCAGATTTTCGTCATATTGGTCAGTCAGGGTCGGGTGTGGGTGTGATATTCCATAGCTTAGAGGCATGAAGTCATGATTCAACGTAATCTTAATGACTGCTTGAGCTTTAATAGCTCATTCTCAACCTGTGAATAAGGTCAACTATTCCTTCAAATCTTCACATCAAAATGTGAATCAGGTCAACCATTCCTTCAAATCTTCACATTCAAATGTGAATTAGGTCAACTATTCCTTCAAATCTTCACATTAAAATTGTTAATCAGGTCAACCATTCCTTCAAATCTTCGCAATAAAATGTGAATTAGGTCAACCATTCCTTCAAATCTTCACATTAAAATTGTGAATTAGGTCAACCATTCCTTCAGATCTTCACATCAAAATTGACACCATACTCACATATAGCGGGCATTGAGACTATATTTTTTGTAATGGCTTTTATACGTTTTCACAAACATATAATATCTAGCACCATATATAGAAAGATTTCCACTCACACAAAATCACTCTGGTATCAATTTTAATTTCATCCTCACTTTAAACAAGCACTCAAGCTTTGAAATATTGAAGCTTTGAAAGACAGCTTGATACCCTTATCACGAGCAGCAGACAGCAGCACTGTTCTGCACAGTCACGAGGATTAACGAGGATTAACGAGAATTAACGAGGATACAATCGACCGTGTCTCGGAGACCGCTCAGCACTTGAAACAATGCACAGTGTGTTCGGACGATGACGTAGACGGTAGATCCATGCTGGGGACAGAGCGGATAATCCCACGTGGTCACAAGTGGAACCATCATCAGCTCGCTCGAGTGACGTCACTCATTGGTGCAAGAGAGAGAGACAACAATGCATTTCTGATGATACCAACAATCACCATATCGATATGGTTCCATGGTTACCATCGCTGAGGTTACCATCGCTATAAGATTACCATCGCTATAAGGTTGCCATCGCTAAGGGTGCCATCGCTAAGGTTACCATCGTCAAGGTTACCATCGCTATAAGGTTGCCATCGCTGAGGGTGCCATCGCCAAGGTTACCATCGTCAAGGTTACCATCGCGCTAAGGGTGCCATCGCTCAGGTTACCATCGCCAAGGGTGCCATCGCTAAGGGCGCCATCGCTAAAGTGACCATCGTCAAGGTTACCATCGCTATAAGGTTGCCATCGCTGAGGGTGCCATCGCCAAGGTTACCATCGTCAAGGTTACCATCGCTATAAGGGTGCCATCGCTCAGGTTACCATCGCTAAGGGTGCCATCGCTAAGGGTGCCATCGCTAAGGTTACCATCGTCAAGGTTACCATCGCTATAAGGTTGCCATCGCTAAGGGCGCCATCGCTAAAGTTACCATCGTCAAGGTTACCATCGCTATAAGGTTGCCATCGCTGAGGGTGCCATCGCCAAGGTTACCATCGTCAAGGTTACCATCGCGCTAAGGGTGCCATCGCTCAGGTTACCATCGCTAAGGGTGCCATCGCTAAGGGTGCCATCGCTAAGGTTACCATCGTCAAGGTTACCATCGCTATAAGGTTGCCATCGCTAAGGGTGCCATCGCCAAGGTTGCCATCGCTCAGGTTACCATCGCTATGAGGTTACCATCGCTATTAGCCTCAGGCTGTGAAAGTGGGATCGTTTGGACGGAGCACCCCAAGGGCGATCTCACCACCCCACTGTGATTATTCTCAATTTAAAAAAAAGAATTTTTCACCAGGACTGAGCTGTCTGTGACCATACCTTCTCGCTCCAGGTGAGAGTCTTCAGTTTCCAAAAGTCCGGAACTTGAAATATTCAAAAGTTGTCCTCAAAACACTGATATCGACCCGAATCACTCTCATCAAGACACACTGTGATTGTGTGGCCGTCGAGGAGAAGATGTGGAGTCGACCGGAAATGCTGCCACGCAGAGCAGTGGAGGATGCTCGAGCTCTGATAGTGTCATCCACTCTATTCATGGCTGCATGGCTCCTCGGAATAACGCCTCTTCAGAGCGCTGCTCGGAATAACGCCTCTTCAGAACGCTTCTCGGATATTGCGAATGTACTTGTTAGGTTGTTACTTGTTGTACTTGTTTTGTTTGCTTCAAAAAGAAGCATTTCATATCCAAAATGGGGAGAAAATTGTTTTCCTCAAAATTGGCACTCGAATATCGTATATAAACTATAAAGGTGGAATACGTGAACTTTCTTCATCATGCTACGATACCGTACTAATAATTTCGGTAATTTTACTGATTAACGTACCATGGCCAATTTTTGTCCTGTGCTCGCGTTTTTGGTGTTTTATGATAGATCTTGTTTATATCTATGGTGTGTAGTTTAGACATTTTGTATTTTGTTTGCTTCAATATGTTTTTAACTCACTTGAAGTTGATGCTTTGTGATCTGACAAAGGTGACAAAGGTGGACAGTAGGTTAGTTTAGTGTCCAAACCTCGCGTATACCGCTGGCAGGCGAAACGGAGCTTATATACTTTACAAAAAATTGAAGAAAAAATTGAAAAAAATTGAAAAAAAATTGGCGTGGTACGTTAATCAGTAAATGTACCATAATTCCATTCCAAATACGATTAGACCAGTCATTGAATTATTATTTCATACAAGGGGTGAACAGCTAGTACGTTTGGTGTACACCTGATTTCAGATTTCATAGAGATTTCAAGGGATTTCAGGAAAATTTCATGACAAGATTACACCAGATTTCAGAAGTTGTTAACCCCTCGATTCCGTATATTGATATATAGCCGCCCTCGGTAGCTCGGTCAGCTGAGGCACCGCTTCAGAAACTGAAGTCATAGTTGGGCGTGGGTTCGAGTCCTGCATGAGGCATGGATTTTTGTGAACGGCCTCGCACTAATCATCACATCATAGTTTCATAATCCACAGCTCATACGTACCCCCGTATAACACAACTGTTGGTGGGGTCGTTAAGCTCACTCGCACCCCGTATAACACAACTGTTGGTGGGGTCGTTAAGCTCACTCGTACCCCGTATAACACAACTGTTGGTGGGGTCGTTAAGCTCACTCGTACCCCGTATAACACAACTGTTGGTGGGGTCGTTAAGCTCACTCGTACCCCGTATAACACAACCGTTGGTGGGGTCGTTAAGCTCACTCGTACCCCGTATAACACAACTGTTGGTGGGGTCGTTAGGCTCACTCGTACCCCGTATAACACAACTGTTGGTGGGGTCGTTGAGCTCACTCGTACCCCGTATAACACAACTGTTGGTGGGGTCGTTAGGCTCACTCGTACCCCGTATAACACAACTGTTGGTGGGGTCGTTAAGCTCACTCGTACCCCGTATAACACAACTGTTGGTGGGGTCGTTAAGCTCACTCGTACCCCGTATAACACAACTGTTGGTGGGGTCGTTAAGCTCACTCGTACCCCGTATAACACAACTGTTGGTGGGGTCGTTAAGCTCACTCGTACCCCGTATAACACAACTGTTGGTGGGGTCGTTAAGCTCACTCGTACCCCGTATAACACAACTGTTGGTGGGGTCGTTAGGCTCACTCGTACCCCGTATAACACAACTGTTGGTGGGGTCGTTAAGCTCACTCGTACCCCGTATAACACAACTGTTGGTGGGGTCGTTAGGCTCACTCGTACCCCGTATAACACAACTGTTGGTGGGGTCGTTAAGCTCACTCGTACCCCGTATAACACAACTGTTGGTGGGGTCGTTGAGCTCATTCGTACCCCGTATAACACAACTGTTGGTGGGGTCGTTAAGCTCACTCGTACCCCGTATAACACAACTGTCGTTGGGGTCGTTAAGCTCACTCGTACCCCGTATAACACAACTGTTGTTGGGGTCGTTAAGCAAACAACAACAATCATCATCATCATTACAGTGCGTCGTTAATCCCGATATGAATATTATATGAATTTGTTATATAAGAGTGAATAGATATAAATATAGATAGTAATATTAATATTATGCTTTATAACACTGATTATGTCATCTGAATAAGATTCCAACAGTCGTTGAATCATCAACCTATACTTCAGTTATTACGAATGAATATTTGAAATATCTTGTCTCTGGTTTGGTGTAATAGAGCCTCGTCGTTGACGTGCCGTATGAGACCTCAGTGTTATTTGATTCCATTCTTTCATTTGTATCCCACAGCCTTACTTCTATGTCAAACATTTCTGTCAGTTGTCAACAAGTTTCTTATAGTGGTTTCTACCCCACAATACAACAGCCGGTAACATTCTGAAGAAAGTGTTTCATTTGCATTCAATCCCACAGCCTTACTTCCATGTCAAACATTTCTGTCAGTTGTCAACAAGTTTCTTACAGTG
>OZ023329.1:6463211-6500711 GCA_964007535.1 Brachyptera risi
CTTCTTTATGAAAATAAGCATGAGAAAAGAAAATTAAACAATATAATTCCTGAACTTTTTAACAATTCACCCATCTCCCTTAGAATTATGAGTTGATATCGTAATGTCAAACAAAAATTGAAAACTTTCCTCACAAATAATACAAATCGTATGTAATACTAAAATCTGAAATACTGATCTCCCATTGGTCAACGTTCCAAAGCTTGGCAGTCCAATACTAGGTTTTAGAACCAAGCTCTAAAATTTTTTAGCCCGCCAATGTCAATGTTTTGTTGATTCACACGGAAGCATTGGAAGGCTAACATTCCAAAGGCGGCATTGCAATGTCTCGTGTTAACTGGCCATAATACACGTGAATGACAGAGCTTATGGAGTTGCTCTGATCATCATTCCATCTCGCATCATCTTTCAAATAATCGCAGCGCATCGACAGTCACATCAAGACAAAATAATTCGCTTCTGCTTTAAAAAAAATCCTCATATTGGCACCAGTCTACGAACGAAACCCCGAGAGAAAATGTGAACAAATATACGTAATAATCTGTCAAAGTTTGAGATAAAAAAATAGTTTTCTTTGGAAATTAATTTCAAAAAAACTCAGCGTCTGACTTTTAAATTATTAATCGTATTAGAGAGAAAGTCAGTTTGCGTAACTTCGTTCAAAGTTGCTGTCAGTTATTGTCATCTACAACGTGGACGTGGAATACAAATTCTTGAATGTTTCTGGCGCAATGCCTTGGACATCCGTTTAGACAACTGAAAAACTGAAAACTTTCTCAACAATTCACGGAATAGATATGCAGCCATAGATAGATAGTGTTAATGAATTCTGCGCAAGTAAATAAAGTTGAAGTTATCATACTGCCAGAACAAACAGAGAAGTGAACCTTCATTTGACACGTTGTTGTTATGATTTTCTGGCTTCTCAACTGAATGTTGGAATTATTTGAAGACGTATCATCAGACGAGCCTTAGCAAGGATTCAATTTGATATACTGAAAAAAATTGGTGTTCGTTTTTAGGTTTTCTTTTTTAATGTTTTTTTGTCGGTTTTCCATAGGTCAAACGGCTACAGCTATCAACTTCAATCTTTTTTTTCTTATGGTTCCTCATCTAACTCAGATCTGTATAGTTTTGTGACCTTATGCCACTTTGTGGCATAGTCCTTGTCGTCAAAATACTCTCCAATGGGGTTAAAAAATGTATTCATCAATAAGTATTTTTTGAACCTGATTCAAAATTATTTTCTCTTTTGACTAGCTTGATGCCTATACTTACTGGACTTTTGTCAGAATGTTTCTGAATTCTAAAATCACTTTTATTCATTGTTTCATACTTGTAAGAAGTAACATTTGGTGAGAGTTGATCATTGTCTGCAACATTATGTTGTCAACAGATACAAACATCAGACATGGTGGTTGAATAGGTCGTGTATAACCTTGGACGAACAGTATGAGGCTCCATTTGCCTTGGGATATTCTCCGCTCAAATTCTCTGAGGGTTTATCTAGGGCTGGTGATAAGTACTAACGATGCTAACCTCTGGTGTATGGGCACTTCATGCACTACCTTGGAACCACACAACTATATATATATATATATATATATATATATATATATATATATATATATATATATATATATATATATATATATTTATATATATATATATATATATATATATATATATTTAAAAATATATATATATATTTATATATATATATATATATATATATATATATATATATATATATATATATTTATATATATATATATTTATATATATATATATATATATATATATATATATATATATATATATTATATATATATATATATATATATATATATATATATATATATATATATATATATATATATATAGATATATTTAATATTCAATATGGATATGTTGTGCATGGTTGAGTACTGTGAAAATGTGAGAGTGGTATAAATCATTGTCAATACTATTGTTTCAATGTAGGATTACTATCATTTCAAATTACTTCGAAGTCAAACTAAATTGAATGTGATTCACTGTCAACTTTCATCTTCGTCATCGTTTGTTAATCCCAGAGTACATTTTCCCATCTCCTAACGTATTTAAACCCATTTCCGTTCGACACTTTCTGTTTGGTGAAATGACATTCATTGGAGTGGGCGCCATGGCAACTCGCGACTTTTCCGCGCGATATTGCTCCCGAACCACCCCCCTTGTCAGTTCCCCCCCCTCCCCCCCCCCCCCCCGACTGACTCTAGGATGACGCCATAATAGAAATCTGGGAATCAGATTGCGTAAATTAGATTTGCGAAGGGTTAGGGTTGAGAGGCCAAGAGGTCGTGGTGTCGCGAGCTGCTGACTGCCTGTACTTAACTTCTTGAACTAAGTTACTGGCTGTTCGGGGTGGACGAAATACACCCTGTCTGTATTTCAAAGGATGTTGCAATCCTGAAAGTAGATTTCAAATAATGATGACGATATTTATTCTCCTGATTTTAGATAAGACTGGGGATTATAATCTCGATTTCAGAGATTATTATTATTATCATTATTTTATTTTTTTTTAATAACATTGAAACTTGATAGAAAATCATTGTTCCCCAATTAAGGCTAAGGATTGAAGATAGGATCGTTTGGACGGGGCACCACAAGGGCGATACTACCACCCCATTTTGATTATTCAAAACTAATGAACTTCAGCACCAGGACTACGCTGTCTGTAACCATAATTATTCGCCGTAGATGAAAGCTATTATAAATTTAAGATTATGATTAATTTTTGTTTCGCAGAAACTATGAGTGATGACGTAGGCATTACCGATTTTGTATAGAAATACGAACAAAATCGTGTAATATCTACGTCACGACTCAGAAAAAAAGTCCGGCCCTGGAGGACAAATAGACTCTCATTTTTTTGAAATTGAGATGATTTCCAGTTTTCTCCAGAATTAAGGAGATGTTTGTCGTCAATAATAATTGGAATCTAGTGTCAGGATTGGGATGTCTTTTAATAATAATAATTTTTTTCATTATTATTGATACAATTGATCAAAATGCATGATATTGTCACCGTCATATCATGAAAATATTACATAAAAAATTGAAAAACATACAAACGGCCAATAATATATTGAAGTCTACGAATGCCTGTGTATTACACTGCAGGGTGTTGGTGGTTAAAACTGAATATAGTTTATAGTCTCCTAGAAATTCTTTAACGACATGGTGACATTTACTGATGAGAAGATTCTTGAGTTTAATTTTGAAAGAATTGTCATTAGATGAGCGTAGCGAAGATTCCATCCCACTCTTATAGAGCTTTGTCTGTGTTTTTTTTTTGTGGGCACTGCACAGGTCGCATGGTTTGACTGAACAACATGAAACTTTTTTTTGTACGGGCCAACTTTTACAACTTGGAACTGTATAGTTTCTGAAATGAATCGACCGATTAGATTTCGAGAAATATCATGTCAAAGTTTTTAAAAACCCCATGAGATTAGGCTGGGTGAGAAAATTTGAAAAAATGAAACAAACATAAATGATACACATAACCACCATTTTGTAAGCAATTCGAACCAGCCGTTTCTAAGGAAAAATTCAAATAACTATTTTTATACATCAAATATATGGAAATAAGCCAAGATTCACTGCTTCCTAGATTCGATATTTTCCCAAGCATTAAATATTCTTCATATTCGTCAAGGTGTGTAGAATACCAGAGAAGATAAAGTAGCAATTAAATGAAGGACAAAGTGTGTAGAATACCAGAGTCGATAAAGTAGCAAATGAAGGACTGTTATTATACCTTATTCAGATATCTCGCTCATCTTACAACGCATATTTCGCGTTTGCCTAGTTTTATATTTCTAGATGTAAATATATCGGCCTGAATGTGTGTAAATAATGTTTGTATAGTGAGACTTTGAGCCGACTTGGTCCCATGGAGTATCCCGATTAACCCCACACTCCTGACGCGATACCACGTGACACCGCGTCACTTCCCTTTGATCTCGCCGGAAATGCCGAGTGGATATCACGTGACCAGCTTAACCTGGAGGCCAGACTGCACCCGATGCACAATTCATCAAGAATGCATTTCCTCAGCGATATCAAATGCAATTGGTATATGACGTTGAGGTGCATAAACTGCAGTCTAGACGGACGGTGGCGGCACTTGGAGATAAAATAACTTCCCCCCTCCCCCCTCCCCCCCTCCCCCACTTCCCTCTCCTTCTACAACTTCTTTGTTTTTATCTTCATTTGCATGTATACCGGTACATCATTTTCTTAGCTCGGGGCTCTTTAATTTATTATTAAATGGGATGAAATCTTGCCAAATATTTTTTTTGGTAACTCTTTCTGACAGATAAAGGCCAGTAAAAATAGTTGGTGAATTTGTAGATCGGTACAAGTAGTGCCAATATTTTTTGTCATTATTTTTTTTTCTGGCATACTGCATATTTGCAGGCCTACTGTTGTTGGAACATCATGTATTTTCATAATTCACATCTTTCACATTTTGAGGGAATTTGCTATTCTTCATGGTAATTATTTTGTTCACAATGCATTGTAGCCAACCTAGGATTATCATTCCGGCAATTTACTCAATTATCATATATGTTCTGTTGATTATAAACTAGGAAAACGCGGGATGCGCGTTGTTAGACGAGCTTAGGGGTATAGAAATCTAGAATGAAAAATAATTTGTCAACCCAATCTACATCTACAGACCTTGGATCACTCCAAACGTTCAAAAACCTCACGAGAATCAGTTATGTCACGGCCTTCCTCTTCATTCATTTCAATCGTTTTGAATTAATTGCTGACACTTGTTGCTATAGATTTAATTGGTTCCCGTAATAGCCTAAATTGATGGGAAAATGCATTATAAATTCGTTTTCTTCGTTATTTCTCATCCGATTGATGCAAAAAATCTCTCAAAATGTGCTTAATAGTTTCCTTTATATTCGGCGAAAATTTGAGAGGTCTTGAAAAATTTTGATTTTTCAAGTATTTTCCTCCGGGTTATTCTAATGGGGATTTTTGAAATTTCTAAAATTCATAAAAAAAAAAGTTACCACCCGATAATACCACAAAACTATACAGATCTAAGTTAGATGAGGAACCATGACGAAAAAAAGTTTGAAGTTGATAGCTGTAGCCGTTTGACCTGTGGAGAACCGACAAAAAAACATAAAAATAAACAAACAAAAAAAAAAAAAAAAAAAAAACGAACACCAATTTTTTTCAGTATGTCAAATTGAATCCTCGCTAAAGCTCGTCTAATCATTAGTCATGGATATTTTCCAGTTTTTTCCCGATAGTAACTACTGCAGAATAGTGTCTTATAGTTTACTCACACGTAGCTGAGATTTGTTTAGTCTCTTCAACTTTTAATTACCTATAGGCCTATGGGAGAAGAGTACGGTGAATATATAGGCCTATTATAGTCGAGACGTGTTGACGCACCATAATGATAACTGAGATATATTGGCGTCGGAAGAATGATTAATGAGATGATGGGATGATGATATGGAGGTTTCTTAGGTAATAGGAATCATAGTGGAAAGTAAGTGGTCGTGGCCTATATTGTAAGAACCATCCCAGCATAGATAAGACTACAGAGGAAAACCACGAAAAACCCTGTCAAGATGGATGGTGGCGGGAATCGAACCAGGTCCCATATGCCCCTCATCTCCCGGATCGATTACACCTGTAATGAAAACGTTTTCTATTTCTCCGTATCCACTTCAATCCATTTCAAACAAGCTGTTTCTCAGTAAGACTGATCTTCATCAAACTATCGACAAATCCTGCTCTTGTATCGATTTCCCGAACCTCCTGAGATCTTGTGATGAATGGTGCGGGTTTCGAGCCCCTATCCGAGAGCACTCTGGCGTCCGTGTTGAGAAGTGACTCCCCCCCTCCCTCCCCCCTCGTCCCTGTGTACTGACGTCAGCATATTCCCCTTAATTGTTTGACTTGCCTACGTCAACTCGTGTACAGTGGCGGTCTTGTGAACTGATCGGTCCAGTCGCGTTATGAACGCACCACAATCAGGAAACTACTTTTATTCACTTCTTTTGTCCTCCAGGACCCCTATTCCTGAGATAAATGAGATGTGACAAGAATAAAAGTAAGTGAGAAAACGATTATCTCACTTAAAATGGTCGATTAGTGATGGTAAATCAGCCATTTTAAGTGAGATAATCGTTTTCTCACTCACTTTGATTTCTCTCGCATCTCATTTATCTCAGGCATAGGGGTCCAGAGACCATAAGTCATGACGTAGGCTATACCGATTCTGTGGAGGAAAATGAAAAGAATCGAGTATTGTCTACGTCACGACTCAGACAAAAAGGTCTGGGTCCTGGAAAATGAGTGGATTATAAAATTTCTGAGATTGAGATATTGATTCCAAGTTTTCTCTGGAATTATAGGGAAGTGAATATCGTCCTGTGACAAATATTCTAACAATGGGGACGATATTTATTCTCCCAATTTGAGTTGAAACTAGGAATCATCATCTCAGTTTCGGGATTTTTCATTAATTAATTTGTCCTCCAGGACCCCAGCTCTCCTTCTGAGTCGTGACGTAGACATTACTCGATTCTGTTCATGTTTCTATACAGAATCGGTGATGTCTACGTCATGACTCGTGGTCTATGGAGGACAGAAAAAGTAATCCCAACTTCTGAAATTGAAATTATGTTTTTCATTCTTCTCTGAACTTGAGTGAATAAATATCGTATTTTCACATCAAAATGTAGTTTCAGGGTTTCGGTGTTTCTCAAGAAAATTGACTGCCATCTCATACAATGGAACCGGCAGCTATATATGTATACGTATAGGCCTACGCTCTCGACGTACAGTTTCTTAACGATCAGCAGTAGTAGTAGTAGTGTTTATTCCTTCAACCCTCTTTCGAGGAAATCGGTACACAATTCACATATTTATCAATATAACTTATTAATGGCATTACATTTGAGTATGGCAGTAAGCCATCATTCATGATTCATCAACGAACTAGTAATTATAGTATATCACACAAATAATACAACAAATAATGATACATTAAAAGATTTCAGATTGATCGATACGGAATTGAGATGAATCAATAGAACTTGTACTACCATATATGGATACTCTTAGACATAGATATAGATAGCTAGATAATATAGATGATCAGTTGAATAATAATTTGAAAAAAAACGAATTCCTGAATATGTCAATTATTACACAGTCAAGTAAAATTAATGAGTAATTTTGAATTTACTGAAATCCAGCATCGACAAACTTTTGCACAGAAAAGAAATGTAGAATGTAGAGATGAAAATTAACAGTAGAATGAACATGAATTTCATCATTATTCCAGTGGTATATTTTAAGATCACACACATTTTTTGTGATCGCAAGTGTACAGGAAAGCTGGAATAAATTTCGGTCTTTCAAAAAGCTGCTGCAAAAGAGTTTTGATAACGAAGAAACGTGATGAGTTTGTTCTAAAGGGCTGGGGGGGTGGATTAGGGGAGGGGGGGGGGGGTGCTAAGAGGTTTTCGTGTGGCTCTTGAGTACACATAATCTGCGCCCCGTTGTCGCGGCACGTGCCCTTCTCCGTGCGGTATCCGCTCATCCGTCCCTCCCATCCGACCACACGGGCGGTCGTCAGTCCCGAGCCGCCAATACGCGTCTGGAGCACGTGGTTTAATTGAGGCTCCTGATTGGAGGATAGAGACGAGGTGTGATATCACGTGGCTCGGTAGCTCCGGAGGACAAGTAGGTCGCGTGGTTGGTACGATAGGCGATGTGATGGAGGATCGTGGTGGAGATTTAGCTGGGGATCAATACACGGTGCAAGACGATGATTCGAAAGTTGCTCGAATATTTCTTGAAGGTATTTCCTCCCGATATTGTAAACGTGAACTAGCAATCTTCTCCGTTAAATCGATTGGCGTCCATCTTGATGATTCCGATCTGTTGATGTTAGTAGACTTCACCTTCTTCTGATGCTGCTAAACGGTCCCACCAACAGCTGGGCTGCGTGAGAGTGATGATGAGACGGGAAGGGAGGGGGGGGGGATTGACGCTCACATGCCCACAGCGGGACTCGAACCCTCGCCCGTTCGGCTCTTGGGCTCGACTACCGGCCATATACTATAACCACATACGTACTGAGACAAGAGGTGATCAATGACCATCCCGACAGGGTGTTTTAGTTGTTTCCCTCTGTCGTTCAGGTCAATGCTGGGATGGTTCCCTTATTACAACAGGCCACGACCGACTCCTTCCCACTGTACGACAACATCCGATCAAATAACCTTTTATTTCACCATCTCATATATCATTCACTGACGCCAATGGATCGTAGTCATCAGTAGGCCGTCGTAAACCAGTACGTCGTTACATCAGTAAAATCAGTAGGCCTACAGTACGTCGTAAACCTGATATGAATAAAGGAATAAATCAGATTTGGGATGGAAATAACACATAGGCCTACTTCATATTCATGAACTCGGACTTATCTTGATAACATTTCGTTATCTGTCAATGTTTGTTTATCGTCGAGTCAACTGAAGCGCTGTGAATATTTCGAATATAGTAACCTGCGGAATACCCGGCACCTCCACCCGGCTTATTGCCGTAATATGGCGCGACATGTATATACTCGGCACCTCCACCCGGCTTATTGCTCATGGCGCGACATCGATATACCCGGTACGTCCACCCGGCTTATTGCTCATGGCGCGACATCGATATACCCGGTACCTCCACCCGGCTTATTGCTCATGGCGCGACATCGATATACCCGGTACCTCCACCCGGCTTATTGCTTATGGCGCGACATCGATTGACCCGGCACATCCACCCGGCTTATTGCTTATGGCGCGACATCGATTGACCCGGCACCTCCACTCGGCTTATTGCTCATGGCGCGACATCGATTGACCCGGTACCTCCACCCGGATTATTGCTTATGGCGCGACATCGATTGACCCGGTACCTCCACCCGGCTCATTGCTCATGGCGCGACATCGATTGACCTGGCACCTCCACCCGGCTTATTGCTTATGGCGCGACATCGATTGACCTGGCACCTCCACCCGGCTTATTGCTTATGGCGCGACATCGATTGACCCGGTACCTCCACCCGGTTTATTGCCGTATCGTGACATCGATATACCCGTTACCTCCACCCAGCTTATTGCTCATGGCGTGACATGTATATACCCGGCCCCTCCACCCGGCTCTATCCATGTGTATATATATTCTCAATTTTATGCTGTTCAAATGTGTTTGTTGTCCAATCTGATTAATGATTTTTCACTCGATTATCTGAAATATTTATTCAGTCGTGATTATATCCATGAAGGTATATAATACAATTGCCACCACACTGTTTGTATTTGTACTGTCGACCTCTGTTTGTAACGTGCTTGTGTTGGTTGCAGCCTCGTCTGGCAGCGGGGGTCGCGGGGGCGGCGATGACGATGTGAGGCGGGCCGGGGGCGGGCGGGGCAGCCGCCGCGACGAGCCGCGCCGTCACACGCTGTCTGGTGACCACCACCAGAGTCACCACGGATCGCTTGCGAGGAGCATGGACCTCGAGGTAAACCAATCACAGCTGTTCGATCCAAGATGCATTGAGGGTTGCGTCGGTTTGACGCAAGATGCATTGAGGGTTGCGTTGGTTTTCCGCAAGATGCATTGAGGGTTGCGTTGGTTTGCCGGTTGGAGATGGTGTCTTCTCTTTCTATCCCTCCCATGTTCATTGAGAATGTGTTCCAATTCTAGGGCCACATCACAAGAACTATCAATTGTGCTTGGATAAGTATTACGTAGTGATTGAACGAACTAACTTCACGTTCACTTCGGCTCAGCTAATGACAGATGTCATCAAGTGTGTCAGCCTATCTGCCGTTTCTACAAAACAACACTAGATAGAGCAGCAATCGTTGGTTCTCATAAAAGTACTCAAGAAATGGAAAGTATTTTCAAATTAGTGAAGTCACCATCTCCTGGTGACAAGCCAACGCAACCCTCAATGCATCTTGGTTGAATCCAATAACTATTCCTTATCTCTATTCGAAAGAGAATTATGACAAAGACCAATAATAATTATTAAAATAATAATAATATTCATTTATTACCAGAAGACTGTACAGTGACAGAATGGTTATCGTCGATAACATAAAGTGAACATTGGCCAAAAAGGAAATAGAAGTTGAAGATCAACTAATACATATCAAGTATTCGCCAACAGAATAGAACGATTTCTCAAGCAGAAACTTCTTTATACTTAAGTTGAAGTTAGTTATACACTCCTCTTTACTTTAAACTCAGCTGGTGATGGTGATTGTACCAGAAATAAGACTGAAACAGTCAGTAAGAGCCCGCATCTTGGACAGATTTACAGGGTGCACTTCCGCCACATAGGCCTATATCTAAAAACTACAAACACTACGGACTTGCGGTAACATGCAATAAATAAGTAATACCATCACAATTAGATATGCTCAGTCGAAAATTGAAGAATAGTTTCACTATGGAGCAATAATTTAATCAAAATGTGCCCAATTTGATGGTTTTCATTGCTCAATTCTCGGTGACCAAATAATAGTTGAAATAAATTACAAACGCACATATTTAAGTTCAACTTTGCGTATTCATATTTAAAATCCTGATTTGCCTGTGATTTCATATTTTTCCCATTTTCCTTGGCTAAAATGTACGCGTGTTGTAACTAGATTTTGTCCAAATTTTATATAATGGAAAACTCCTCCATCTAGCGGTGGTTACTGGAACTCTATCAATATTATCTTCCTTCCACTTTTCAACTCACAACCAAACTTTTCAACGCACATCGAACTTGGGTCGAGCATTTCGAAGAGAAACATTATCAGCTAAGATTGTTTAGTGAGTCGACTTGTAAATGCAACAGCCGACAACACACGAAAACACACGACAACAGTCGACAACACACGAAAACACACGACAACAGTCGACAACACACGAAAACACACGACAACAGTCGACAACGCACGACGTCGGTCGGTCGTGTGGTTTGTTTGGTCCTCGTCTCAGCTTTAATACTACCGGCACATTAGCCGAGTGGTTAGCTCACTTGCTTCGTGTGATCCGGGAGGTGAAGGGACATATCGGACCCGGTTCGATCCCCGCCACCGTCCATCTTTACAGGGGTTTTTCGTAGTTTGCCTCTGTAGTCTAGGCTAATGCCGGGATGGTTCCCACAATATAGGCCAAGACCGCTTCCTTCCCACTATCCTTCCCACTACCCATAAAAACCTTCATCTCATCATCCCATCATCTCATTAATCATTCATCCGACGCCAATAGATCTTAGTAATCATTATAGTGCGTCGTTAAAAACCCAATATAAAAAAAAAACTTTAATACTTCCCAGACAAGCGTCCTGAGGCATAACCGATACACAACTATATTGAGACAATTGTAGAGAGAATCTTGTGAATCCGCCAAAAGAGGAGAATATTTTCCAAACAAGAAGCATGTGGAAACATTTCTCGATCAGTTGAAAAACGAATACAATTGAAGATTTAATTTTGTCAATCGTTTCCAAAAAATCAGTCCACTGTTCTAGATTTGTTCAAGAGAGATATAATTTTTGATTGTTAATTTTCTCGCTTTTTTCTCTATAGTACTTGCATTTAGAGTTATGAATTCTTGTAAAACCCAGACTTATTTGGAGTTACGGTGTGATACTGGTGAATAAGTTTTTGTCTGGTACATATATATGGGATCACATGGGGAAAACGCTATGTATTTGTAAACCAATGGTGCCGGATGAGTGAGGATCGAGATAAATATACGACTTCGATTTATTCTATTACCGTATTATTATAGATGATTAAAACCTTCTATTCTTTTATTGAAGTGAATGATCATATTGGCATGAATATATGGGAACTTGATTTGTTTCAACACCAAGGTCTGGTTTGTCAGAGGTTTGTTGAGAATCATCTGTCATCTCACTCTCTCTCTTGGTCATAAGTGCTGTTCATTGACTAATCAGGCGGTTAATGTAACGGTCTCTTTGAAGAACCGATCTAAATGCACCCTCAGAACCTGGATTTCATCAGCTCGTTGAAGACTATCACAACAATGCTGGATTTTAATTCCTAATGACATTTATTCCCCTGATCTTAGAAAAAACTAGAAATCATCATCTCAATTTCAGACATTATAATCAATGGTTTTGTCCTCGAGAGTCGGTGACTCATGACTCATGACTCATGACTCATGACGTAGGCACTAGCGATTCTCCATACAAACATAAACAAAATCAAGTAATATCCATGTCACGAAAACTTCCTGATCCCATTTTTTTTTTATATTGGGTTTTAACGACGCACTGTAATGATGACTGAGATCTATTGGCGTCGGATGAATGATTGATGAGATGATGGGATGGTGAGATGAAGGTTTTATGGGTAATGGTAAGGAAGCGGTCGTGGTCTATATTGTGGGAACCATCCTGGCATTAGCCTAGACTACAGAGAAAAACCACGAAAAACCCCTGTAAAAATGGACGGTGGTGGGGATTGATATGTCCCTTTACCTCCCGGGTCACACGAAGCAAGTGCACTAACCACTCAGCTAAATTTGCCGGTTTCCTGATCCTGGAGGACAAATAAATAAATGACAGTTTCCGAAATTTAGATGATGATTTATTCTTCTCTCTAAAATTGAGGAAATAAATGTAGTCATTCTTAGTAGAAATAGTGTTCATTTTTTTCGCATTTTTCACTTATTGTATATTATATTCATATTCATTATTCAATTCCACTGTTCAACTCCACCTTGTTCATTTTCGAACATATTTAATTTAGTTTATAATTATTCGACCTTGTTACTTCTGCTTCAACCATCGCATAACACAATATTCTGTCCCATTATTTCTCAATATATAATCCAAAGTAAAGCTCTCTAGGGCTTTGTGGACATCACGTGACTGTTCATCCATTTAAATGTATGTCTATGTTTTTTTTGTCAATAGAAAAATAATAAATCCAGTTTAAGGGTTGCATGAGACGTTTCCAGAGACTGAGGCTGATTGAGTGATTGGTCGCTTTATTGAAGCAGCTCAGAGAGATTATCACCATAAATAGATCTTTATCACCGAGATAGGTTACTCAGCGTTGAGAATTAAGGCGTACATACTTGTGACCGCTTTGCAAACCGAGAAGTTTCCCACATATTCGACATGTATGAGTGATAATTGGATGAGCGAAGCGAAGACTCAATTTCACCATACCCGAAAAAAGTGCTTTTTTTTTTTTTTTTTTTTTTTGTTCACGCTCCACAGGTCAAACGAAAATTCAAAAACAACTGAAACTTGGCATACACAAGTGTCATTATCTAATTCGATACTGTATAGTTTTAAGGCAATCGGTCAACCCACTTTTGAGAAAACTTATTTCAAAGTTTCCAAAAATCCCATGAGAACAACCCACTTTTGAGAAAACTTATTTTAAAGTTTCCAAAAATCCCATAAGAATAACCCGGAAGAAAAAATTCGTGAAGAATATTTCATCCGAGAGAATTCAAATTCTCAGTGAATTTCAATATGATAATGTACACATTATTCCGAACTTTTACTCAAATCGGATGAGCCGTTTTGATGTAAAAATGTACATGATGTAATTTTTATAAATCATTCAAAGATATTGGGATACTAATTAAGTTCAAGCAACAAGTGTCACCACTTAGCTGTGAATAATTGAAACAAAAGCTATGTTTATTATCATAGAAATTGATGAGGAAAAATAAGATGGCAGTGAAGTAATGGTTTGGATCTCAAGGTGTATTTATATATATAAATAACCAATCCAAAGATTGAAGTTGATATAAGTAGCTCATCCATCACACGGCAACACATAACGCATTTGCCTAGTATAGAATGCCTTGCTTGAATTATATTTGTAAATGTCCAATATGGCCGCCTAGATTGGAACGAGCACGTATGACGCTATCGGCTGCAGAAGTATAACGTGTGTCGGTGAGGTAATATAGATCTATATACTAGGACAACGCTATATACGCGTTGTTAGACGAGCGTGAAGTAACAGTATGTCGACTTCTTTGCCAAACTCTCGCCTAAATTCGCCAATTGGGTAACATTTCAGTTATAAATGGGTGAAAACGGCTTCGAGTGGTACCAATTTGGCACATTTCATGTTTTTTCTTCAAAATAGCACACCCGATCAAGCTGAGAATTTCTATAAATGTGTATCAATATGTTATTCAACTCCACACAAAATTTCAATTTTTTGGAAAATAAAAATGTTTCAATTTTTTTTTCGCCGTGTTATTCTAATGGGTATTTTTGAAATTTCTAGAATTCATAAAAATAAAAGTTACCACCCGATAATACCAC
This sequence comes from Brachyptera risi, assembly GCA_964007535.1. Taxonomy (NCBI): domain Eukaryota; kingdom Metazoa; phylum Arthropoda; class Insecta; order Plecoptera; family Taeniopterygidae; genus Brachyptera; species Brachyptera risi. The sequence continues at coordinate 6,477,625 of OZ023329.1, forward strand.
AAGACTATACAGATCTAAGTTAGATGAGGAAGCATAATGAAAAAAGATTGAACTTGATAGCTGTAGCCGTTTGACCTGTGGAGATCCGACAAAAAAACATGAAAACGAAAGAAAAAAGAAAGAAAAAAAAACGAACACCAATTTTTTCCAGTATGTCAAATTGAATCCTCGCTGAAGCTCGTCCAATTATATGGTATCACAATACTCAGATACTTACAATCAATTCTCTTCTAAACAATCTATCCAAAAGTTATGTCTCAGAGAAACTTTTGAGAAACTTCGAATTTCCCGCTCTCTCACTGTGATGAATGAACTGATTGACATCGAAATGTGTCAACTTCGTTTCTTCTCAACCAGTCATATAAACAGCTCGTCATACTCGTGTACAGTTCATGTCCTTTTTGTGTTCGCTTTCCGGGAATATATCGCTCGATGAAGTTTCCCTGCAGACTTGGGAACATATATATCTGGAGAGCAGGACTAGTCGCAGGGACACGGGATGTGAAGTGAGCTGTGTTTTGATTGCTTCATATTCAACCAGCGCTCCTGTGATGAACAGTCGGAACCAAACTGATGCTTGCATGAATAAACCTCGTACAATCATTCTACCACAGAATATGGTAACACACTCTCTCTCTCTCTCTCTCTCTCTTTCTCTCTTTCTCTCTCTCTTTCTCTCTTTCTCTCTTTCTCTCTCTCTCTCTCTCTCTCTCTCTCTCTCTCTCTCTCTCTCTCTCTCTCTCTCTCTCTCTCTCTCTCTCTCTCTCTCTCTCTCTCTCTCTCTCTCTCTCTCTCTCTCTCTCTCTCTCTCTCTCTCTCTATATATATATATATATATATATATATATATATATATATATATAATATATATATATATATATATATATATATATATGTATATATATATATATATATATATATATATATATATTGATAAATATTTATATATATATATATATATATATATATATATATATATATATATATATATATATATATATATACACATATATTTGGAGAGAGAGAGAGAGAGAGAGAGAGAGAGAGAGAGAGAGAGAGAGAGAGAGAGAGAGAGTGAGAGTTATTCGGTGATGAATATTGTTCACTTAACGATCCCACCAACAGCTAGGTTATACGGGGGTACGAATGGGCAGATGATAATGAAATGTTGAAGTGATGATAAGCGAAAGGACGTTTTCGAAAACCCATGCCTTATGCTGGACTCGAACCCACACCCAACGGTGACTTCAGTTCCCGAAGCGGTGCCTCAGCTGACCGAGCTACCGAGGGATGTTATAGCAAGATCCCTGTCGAGATGTATCTCTTATGACATGACTATTACATATTGAATATATCGATATTGGATCCATCCAAGAATTTCAATCATGAAATATAAAATACATATGTTGGTACTGTAAGTCAATAGTATGGACATTGCATTTGTCAAACTGAGGCGAGTGGGTCAGTGGCTAGCGCGTGGAACCGTATATCAGAGCTCGAGTCGTCCGTAGTTTCCCTCAGTCTGTGTCAGTAGTCGAAGTAAATATGATTCCTCGAGCCCAAGACCGACTCCGTTACCATCGCAACAGATCCCCTCAACTGATACACTCGTCTGTATCACACAATACAAAGACGAAGTGTATAATTATCCGAGATATGAAGTGAATTCAAGTAGGCCTACTCGTTGAAAACATGGTTAATCGCGAACGTGAAGTTACCCCCCCCCCCCCCTCCCCCTACCCCCCCTCTCTCGATCACAGTAGTATAACACCCCAGGATGTATTAAGTGCCTTAATTACGGCGTCAAATTGAGTCGTTTGTTTTAATGACCCGCGAAACGGATGGGATAACCTCTCGAATATGATGCCGTTAATAGCTTAATTTACACACATTGCTGTTTTCAATGAATTTTACCACTTTCAAGTGCCAATGAGTTGGGTTTTGTATCAACCCATATCGTTACCCTAACAGTTATTATAGTGTGGTGTTTTCAGACTAGTCAAACGCGAAATATGCGTTGTAAGATGAGCGAGATATCTGATCAGGTATATATTAAAGTGGTTTTACCCTTGCTATATTATCGAATCTGGTATTCTACACACCTTGATGCCTATAAAGAAGACTTCATTGTTGGGCAAATATCGAATCTAGAAAGCAGTGAATCTCGGCAACCTGAATCTGCTTTAATTTCTATTACTAGGAAAACGCTATATACGCGTTGTTAGACGAGCGGAAAGTGATAGTAGGCCTATGTCGACTTCATTGCCAAACTTTTGCCTAAATTCGCCAATTGGGTAACATTTTAGTTATAAATGGGTAAAAACGGCTTCGAGTGGTACGAATTTAGCACATTTCATGTTTTTTTTTTCTAAATGACTGACCCGATCAAGCTGAGGATTTCCAGAAATGTGTATCAACATGTTATTCAACTTCACACAAAATTTCAATTTTTTGAAGATGAATTTTTTAAATTTTTTTCCGCCGTGTTTTTCCAATTAGTATTTTTGAAATTTCTAAAATTCATTAAAAAAAAAGTTGATATCCGATAATGCCACAAAACTATAAAGATCTAAGTTAGATAAGGAACCATGATGAAAAAAGTTTGAAATTGATAGCTGTAGCCGTTTGACCTGTGGAGAACCGACAAAAACACGAAAAAAAATAATAAAAACGAACACCAATTTTTTTCAGGATGTCAAATTGAATCCTCGCTAAAGCTCGTCTAATAACATTTGATGAATAAAAACAGATAATTCAATTATTTTCTTCAAAACGGCTGGTTCGAATTGCACACAAAATTGTGATAATGTGTATTTATCATGTTCACACATTTACAGAAAATTTCATTTCATTTGAAGAGATTTTATTTTTCAAACTTTTTTACCCAGCCTAATCTTAAGGGGTTTTTAGAAACTTTGAGATGATATTTCTTCAAAATCTGTCCAACCGATTCATACCAAGAACTATACAGTTCTAAGTTGGATAAGTTTGCGTCTGAAAAAAAGTTTCATGTTGATCAGTCAAACCCTGCGACCTGTGCAGTGCTCACAAACAAACAAACAAAAAAAATAAAAAATACACACAGACAAAGCCCTATAAGAGTGGGATGGAGACTTCGCTACGCTCATCAGATTATTCTATATCTCCTGTCGTACAAGAAAGGTTCCGTTGAGGCGTGTTTCCAAGAACTGTCCGACTCTTATCGACCCTCGTGTACTGCGTATTGGTCATAGAGAATTGAATGAATTGAAGTTATACACCAAATCTGCCTATAATTGTCTCATTCAAGACAAGGTGGACAATTTTTTTTTCCGAATTCACACCATTTTTTTATAACATCGAAACTTGTTACAAAATCATTGTTACCCGATTAAGACTATGGATAAAAGGTAGAATCGTCTGGACGGGGCACTACAAGAGCGATCTTACCACTTCATTTCAATTATTTAAAACCAATTAACTTCAACACCAGGATTGCGCTGTCTGTGACCATAATTTTACGCCGCATATAAGTCTGTCAGTTAACTAAAAGTCCGGAACACACAACTTTGAATAACGAATTAAAATGAATGAACGTGATGAATGAATAATTGAATGCAATAAACAAAGAATGAATTTCAGAAATTAGAATAATATATCCTATAATTTCTAGGATTTTCTTAAATCCTAAAATTTAATAGCTGTGTTTGTTTTGTTTTTTCTTTGTTTTTTCTTTCGTTTTTTTTTTTTTTTTTTTTGCTGTAGGTGTGTAGGTGTGTCGAAAGGTTTATACGCTTTGATTTGATTGGGATTTTCCCGGAGGAGTTTGTTTTGTGTCCAATATTGTAATAGTGGCCGATACATTATTTTTTGCATTTGTTTTTCTTTTTTTAGGTTTATTCATATATAAGTTATATAGTTTTTGTACCGACTTACTCTTATTGTATTTTTATAGGACAGCCCGCACACAAGACTTTGTCTTACGCGGGCTTCTTGTTTTGGTTTATTATATGAAAATGTGAAAGTGTTACAAATTCAGAGGTACAAAACATGAATAAAATGATTTAAAAAATTGAAATTGAAATTGAATAGATGTAAATTAAATTTGTTATTGTCATTTTTTTCAAACACGTCTTTCAGGTGGAGTGCGTATTATAATGTATGCACATGAGTGACATGACTGTGTATATATATGTCTGCTAGTTCTAGTGTGTCAATATGACTTGTATTCCCCATGCATGTTCATGTGACCTGATCGACCTCTCCATGTGGGGCACGCTGAACAGCGTATACCGGAATAAAGTCAACTCGGTCGTGTGATATGGGCTTCGAGGTACTTACAATCCAATTCAATTTATGAATCTTTTTATTCTTCAACTTATTCACAGCAGAATAACAGGAAAGCAATACAAACAGTGATAAGTGAACCAAATATATACATGTGGGTTAACATTGTAAAATCAAAAAAAGGAGAAAAGAAGAAGACCGCGTAAGAAGTGAATCTTGTGTGCGGGCATTAGTAGCAAAAGTTAATATTCGAATGGATAGTTGAAATATGTCGTCAGGGTTCAGGTGAAGTTGGATACCCGAGCCCATGTCACACAACCTAGTAGACCTTATTCCAGTATACGCTGTTCAGGCGCCCTCTCCATGTGACAGCAAGTACGTATACAAAGCCAACATGATTGATATATACTGGAACAAATGGAGAGATCGAATACTTGGATAAATCGGACTGTCATATACTTGTGTCCACGGACGAAGGAGGTCTTCTACCAACGTGTCAAACACAAATATCAACGATCTACAGCTGAGCTGTTTTGAGGGATATTTCGATTCCAAATGTTATAATATCAATGTATGGTGTAATTTGGAACAATATAATGATCTAATCCAATCTGAGGTGTTGTTTTCAATAAGAAACACAACTGCATCTTTCAAAAGCGTTGCATTTTCAAATGACGTCACAATCCTGAAACCAGATTCTGTCGAATAATGACAATATTTATTTCACTCATTTTAGAGAAAACTAAGAATCATCATCTCAATTTCTTAAATTATAATCAATGTATTTGTCCTCCAGGACCTGGCCCTATTCCTGAGGGTCGTGACGTAGACATGACTCCATCCTGTTGCTTCTAATTACTAAGCAAACGCGAAATATGCGTAGTAAGATGAGCGAGATATCTGAATAAGGTATAATAAGAGTCGTTAAAGTAGTTCTACCTTTGCTACTTTATCGACTCTGGTATTCTACACACCTTGACGCATATACAAAAATTCCTCATTGTTGGGCAAATATTGAATCTAGGAAGCAGTGAATCTTGACAACATAATTCTGCTATTATTTTTGAATATTTGAGTCATAGATTTGATGAATGAAGGCAGTTGATTGATTTTTTCTCTTCATAACGGCTGGTGATGTGAAATGTGATGTGTATCATTCATGTGTACACATTCACAGACAATTTTATTTCATTTGCAGAGATTTTATTTTTCAAATTTTCTTGCCCAGCCCAATCTCATGGGATTTTTATAAACTTTGAGATGATATTTCTCAAAATCGGTCGAACCGATTCATTCCAAAAATTATACAGTTCCAAGTTGGATGAGTTTGCGTGTATACAAACAATGTTTCATGTCGATCAGTCCACCCCTGCGACCTGTGCAGTGCTTAGAAAGCAAACAATAAAACAAACGAACACACAGACAAAGCTCTATAAGAGTGGGATGGAGTCTTCGCTACGCTCATCTAATGAGAGAAATTATTTTGACCGGCACAGTAGCTGAGTGGTTAGCGCACTTGCTTCGTGTGACCCGGGAGGTGAAGGGACATATCGGACCTGGTTCGATCCTCGCCACCGTCCATCTTTACAGGGTTTTTTCGTGATTTCCCTCTGTAGTCTAGGCTAATACCGGGATGGTTCCTACAATATAGGCCACGACCACTTCCTTCCCACTATCCCTTCCATTACCCAAACAACCTTCATCTCATCATCCCATCATCTCATTAATCATTCATCCGACGCCAATAGATCTCAGTCATCATTACAGTACGTCGTTAAACCCAATATATAAAAAAATTAAATTGAGATTATTCATCAAAACCCATTTTCAGGATTCTGATGTCTATTGAAGATGCAGTGGTATCAGCCAATTATCGAAGTTTCAATAAATATCCGATTGGAAATTGATCTTCTTTTTCGTGACTATCGTGTAATGTTTATAACCATTGTTGTAGGTTGTAGCACCGTAATCAAGGGTTACACTAACTTGTCAACTTTCTTCTGTTCCATGTTATCCTCCTAACTACCAGATGAGCTCGAAACAAAGAAGGAAGGTGAGTTGCTGATCAATCCGCCACTGAATTACACTAGATCTGCATGGATAAACTTGCTATGTAATATGATACGTGCTGAAGAGAACTTTTCCACCAATCTCTTGAATCTGTAATTCCGAGTTGAGCTCCGGTCTGAATAAATATCAGGTCAAATTCCCTTCAAAACTCATTTTATAATGTATTGAATGGGTGATGTTATCAAAGAGTTGATCATTTCAAAACCTCAGGAAGTATATCTTTTTTGGGGAAAAGTAGTTCGTCTGAAGTTGAATGCAGTCAAATAAAAACGATGTGGATGGAATAGCAGTATGTGTGGCTGAGTTGAATATTTTAATTTTTTATTTTTAATTTTAGCATCGAAACTTGATACAAAATCATTGTTCCCCAATTAAGGCTAAGGGTAAAATGTAGGATCGTTTGGACGGGGCACCACAAGGGCGATCTTACCAACCCATTTTGATTATTTAAAACTATTGAACTTCAACACCAGGACTGCGCTGTCTGTGACCATAGTATTTCGCCGTAGATAAAAGTCTTTCAGTATAAACACACGAATGTTGATATCTTCCACTTTGATCTAAGTCTCTTGGGCAATGATCACTTCTTTCCATTGACAGCAGATGTGAAGTTTATCATTATACAAAATGCACAAATTAAATTAGTGATAGGCCTATAATGTTATAATTAGACCTATCGCTCTACTAATTAATGGTCGTGGCCAATTAGTACTTCATCCAAGCATTTGCTTCGAGGACTGTGGGAAACCACGAAAAACCAAGTCAGGATGGAATATTTTAATTCTGTTCACTTTTCTTCATGTATTGTGGATAATTTACAAGATATCGAGTATTTCATATATATCAAGTTACATTCATTCGGGATGACATTCTAGAAATGAAAGACATCTAGCTTACTAGATTTTGTTTCCAATAACCTTGTATTCAAATGTGAAATGCAGAAAATGTAAATCGCACTGAAATTTTGTAATTTCTACTGAATGATTGTGTTGAGAATATCAAATATAATTTCCTCGCTCATTTATTACAATTGTACACTAAATCAAGAAAATTGAAATTTTCAAAATATTGATATGGGAAACTGGGATCATATTCCTTCATCTTTTGTGAAATGAAATCAGATTTTTGGTCATTCATTCCATTGTTTTATTTGAAATGTTATTCATTCATCAATTTGAATGTATTATTGGAAATGTGAAATTATTCATATTTTCATGAAAATAGTTTCGGAAAATACAACTTCCCATCGATCCAAATCGAACAGATATTTTTTTAAAAACTTCATTGTCATTCACAATTTCCATCTCTTTGTTCGTCTCTCTTGTTCCTATGCTGACTTCTCTCTCTTTTCATGCAATCAGTACAATTCCATTTCAAGTGTCATTTCATACTGTTACATCATCTACCAATGTACTTACTGTACATGTATATCTGTAACTTGATATATGTTTGTTCAAGAATAAAATTCATCAATTATTATTATTTCTATTATTCCTATAAGTACCAACTCATGATACATTTTCTGATATTTTACTGAATATAATCTGTATTACCGGTACTCATATGTACTATGCATGTACTTTGTATACATCCATAGAAGAGCCTCTTTCAGGCGTTGCGGTTATCTCATGAGCGTATAACCATAACGTACTTCAAAGAAAAGTAAATCTTGAAACATCGAGGTGATTGGTATGTTTGTCGGTGCTCGAGGAACCATTACGAAGTTTTTCAGTGATTTTTATAAACGTTTTTTGATATATAATTCCTTGAAATACGAGATTGGAATGTCAGTTCTGAAGGATTCCATTCGAATATTCAGAAACCGTCTTTACAACTAACTATCATCCATCAACGTTCACATTCATTTTATCATTTCGATTATCATTAGTGCCATAATTTTGTATGTTATCAGTATTTTTTTCAATTTTTATTCCTTTCTTATATCATTCCAATATTCAGTTACATAATTTTGTTCAATTATATTTCCTCATTTTTTTCATATTGATCATTTTTTTCTATATTATTCATTTTATATTAATTTTTTGATATTTTCTATTTTATTTTTTTATTTTTGTATATATTTATTTTATTCTTCAATTATTTTTTTGTACACTCTGGAGTCAGGGACCAATAAAGGTGTAAATATATATATATATATATATATATATATATATATATTATATATATATATATATATATATATACATATATATATATATATATAGATATATAGATATATATATAGATATATATATATATATATATATATATATATATTTATATATATATATATATATATATATATATATATATATATATATATATATATATATATATATATATATATATATATATATATATATATATATATATATATATATATATATATATATATATATATATATATATATATATATATATATATATATATATATATATATATATATATATATATATATATATATATATATATATATATATATATATATATATATATATATATATATATATATATATATATATATATATATATATATATATATATATATATATATATATATATATATATATATATATATATATATATATATATATATATATATATATATATATATATATATATATATATATATATATATATATATATATATATATATATATATATATATATATATATATATATATATATATATATATATATATATATATATATATATATATATATATATATATATATATATATATATATATATATATATATATATATATATATATATATATATATATATATATATATATATATATATATATATATATATATATATATATATATATATATATATATATATATATATATATATATATATATATATATATATATATATTAATTATTTGCTGAGGTCAAGTACTGAGAGTGTGTTCTGTGCCCCCCAGTCCCCGCTGCCGCGCGGCTACCCGCCCCCATCCAGCGCGATGCTGTTCGACGACGACCCCGGCATCATGTCCGAGGTGGAGACGAGCTCTACGGGCTTCCACCGCGGCGGCAAGCAACGCAGCTCCCTGCCCGTCGTGCGGACGCCCTCCAAGACGCTCGAACGGCCGCTTGGTATGTCACAACAGCAGCACGCCATGCTGATGCATCATCATCAGCAACAACAACAACAACAACAACTACAACATGGCGGCGGTAGGGGCACCACTAACATCACACATCCTATTAATGGTTCGATGATAATGGACTGGATCGGATTTTAGTAATTTGGATGTTTGGAAAGATATCGTTGAGGTATTTTCGATTTATGAGACATAATTGTCATCATATCTGACATTTGAGTATTTTTTATTGAATTTATTATCCACGGGTGATATTCTCGAGAATTGAATTTTATCGTCTCTCAGGCCATACTTTGATTGAACGGGTGGAACTAGAATGACGGTTGATAGGCAATCTTGTCAATCAAGGATTAATCATCCGTTCTCAGCATTCAATAGATAATTATACGCTTTCACGGTTTCTGTTATTCTTGAGATTCTATTAGTTAATATCTGTCACAAAGGTAGCATTTTGCCTGTGACAGTAGATACTCCTAAACCTAGGAATGGATATCATCGTTCTTGTATGCGGCCAAAAAAAGAGACATACCGAGACTAAAATATAGACCGATGAATTTATCGAAGTTTTATGCTCCAAGCCTGAGAAAATACCTCATCGATTAATTTTGAATCCATATTATTGACATCTGTTTCATACATTCATTATGATTGATCCGGCCTGATAATAAACCATTTATAATTTCTGCCTGACCGTAGTTGCATAGCATGAATGTTGACATAGAAATATGGTTATGGTTTAAACAACATTCATGTCCCGTCTCTCCTTCCACATCACCCGTCCCTGTTCTCGGAGCGAATCACGTGCCTTGCGTACGTAGACCAATAGGGTGAGCCGACGCTTTGCAGCTTGCTTGTGCAACGTCCCACGTAAACACTTGCGTAGAAAGACATTCGTTTCAATCGTAACAGTTCTTGCGGAGATGTTGATTTCAATTTCGTTGATGGTCGTAACTTTTTCGATACTTTTTTTTTTTTTTTAGAAATTGTTTTGATGTATCTGAATTGTTTTGTACTTGTCGATAGTTTCTGTTGAGTGTGCCTTGATCCGTTGTACCGTTGTTGGTGTACGGTGTTGTATTCATAGTGTTACTTGTAGCTTCAACGAGTATTCCAAGTGCTTTTATAAAAGTACAACAGACATCAGTTTTGGTTGGTAAGGTTAATAATATTTATAAAAGTAAGACTTTTTTAGTGGACAAAGTTCAACATATCGATTGAAAAGTTGATGTTCAGCTTAGGAACTGAAGTCATCCCAATTCACAGATTATTCTGTATTATTTTAATTATCTTTGAAGTTGATCATTTGGTAATGCTTTTGTGAGATGAAGTATCGATACGGTATCAACACCATCATCTTTGAGTACGCAACAGTAGCCACGTTATCTGCATTTTGTAGTCGCACGCAATCATGTATCGTGACAATGATTCATTTGTGATTTGTTTGACATAAAATTGAGAATATTTCATTTGATATTCTGTTGGTGTAGGTTGTCGTTTGAGATACGTAGTTACGTACTAGTTCTGTATTGGCTGTAGATGATCAAGGTTATGTTTGTCCTTCCCCGGCTCCTTCTCTTATTCCCTTCTCATCCTCCCACTCCTTGTTTATATTTCACGTCCCGGATATTATTTCGCTGATTTCCTTCCTTATTTTGCGGAGTGCCCCTGCCGTTCGCAATATTGGTTATTCATAATACTTAATATAGCACACACTTTACGTAGTAGATTATGCAAGCGCAACAAACTAATGACACTGAACTTGCAAGTAGTTTGAAAATAAAATGAAATGAACAAATGTTTAGTGAAATCACTACTTTTATTTATCACTCATCGATTGGATTCTATTTTCGGTTGATGAATATATTGGAAAGACAAATTGTGTTTAATACTTCAGTTGACAAGATTATTCAATCTGCACATTATCATAAATGTTTGTACGTTTTGTTCAGTGAATGTAGCATCAAGGTTTCAGTGCATCAGTATGTATATAACGTGGAACTATTGCTCATCAAATTATCACCATTCTGGTGTTCTGTTCATAATCAGCCGAATGTGTATACTGTATTTCATTGTACCAATATATTTCAAAACAACTCAACATTTTCAGTAACTTTCGATGCCTTACGAATACAGTTCATTTTTCCTATGCCGATAGCGGTAGTTCTGAATGAATATATGTACAATGGCCGAATATGTATTCATTTTCTAAAGAATACAAAGACCTCGGTTACTTATAAATTGAATCTGACACAATTATTTCTGAAAATTGCATCTAATTTTGATACGCCATGGGTCTCTATGTTATCATAGTACGAACAATAATGATGAGAATTCACAATAAGTTTCTAATTGAAACGTTATATTCTAGTTACATATTTGTAACTGTGATCTAACATAAATTATGTGACATAAGAAAATGAGTGTTTAAAATTTGTTCATATGTATCGTATGTTGTTTTGGGTAATTCTTTTTCAAAACTGTCTTCTCTGTAGCGTAGCAACTGTATTTCAAAAGAATGTTTATTTGAATTGTGATTACGGGTATGGGATATAGTGATCAGGTATAATGTTTTATCGAGGTCAGCTGGTGGTTTTTCCTCCATAGTCGTAGGTCGCTATTACCTCAAGATGTCGTTGTTGAAGCTTTCATTGTAACAACAATAATAATTCAACTGGAGAGATTGTTTTGTACAATGTGAGCGACACCCACGCCACCTAGCGTTAAGATTGACCTTAGAGAGGATAGACTGTACTTACGTTACTGAACATTTGTCCACTTTTTACATTCAATCGCAGTTTCTCACTGGAAGATGCATCGAGAAGATGCCACGTAGTTATATTGTTAATCTAATTGATGTATTCCTGCTGTGTAGAGCAAGCACGGATAACTTCTGAGATGGATTATAAGTGCATATCATACATGTACCGTCTTTGTTAATACGATGGTTCAATAGAATAAATTATGAATTTTCTACATGATATATTTGATCATACCAGTAATTCATCATTCTATTTTTTGTGTCCATAGTAAATAGCTCAGGCTAGATATATGAATTAGGTGGGCGGGAAAGAAAGAACAGCATTTCACCGAGATGTATGAATACAGATAGGCCTACTCGAAGTGAAGAGCCTGTTGATGGAGTGCAGAGACGAAATGTGTGCCCAAGATTCTGATGTTCTACTATTGCGTTGGTCACAGCACCACCGTATCCCAGGTCTACTGTGACCGAGGCGATAGCTAAGACATCAGACATTACATCTGATCTCGGTGTTCTATCAACGGGCTCTCCACTACGAGTGTCTCTACTCATGAATCTTTGTCAGCTGCTATTCTTTCTCTCTTCCCTTCTCATCTAATTCATACATTTTGATTTTCAGTTGCTATTCAATCAATTTGTCATGATACTTTGTTATTTTCCAATTGAAATGTTTTACTCTGAAAATTCTGAATCATGGATTTATATTTCATGTGAGAGAAAGTGTTTGAAACAAGTATGTTAATCTTTGTATTGTTGTGTAGTATTTCTCGTGTTGAGAATGGCAAATGAAGATTGTGTGTAGTTTGTTGGTTTGACTGACCCGTGACGAAGCGCTGCAATGTTGCAGGCCTGGTGTTCCTGCAGTACCGCAACGAGACCAAGCGCGCCCTGCTGCCCAACGAGATCACGTCTCTCGACACGGTGCGGGCGTTGTTCGTACGATCGTTCCCCAAGCAGCTCAACATGGAGTACCTCGACTCGCACATGGTCAAGATCTACATCCACGACTCCAGCAAGGACATGTTCTACGAGCTGGAGGATCTCAGGTGAGACTCGCGTGACTTGTACATGAAGAGAGACTTGCGTTACTTTCACGCTGAGAGAGACTTGCGTGACTATAACGCGAAGAGAGACTCGCGTTACTTTTACGCAAAGAAAGTCTTGCGTGACTTTCACGCAGAGAGAGACTTGCGTGACTTGCACGCGGAGAGAGACTCGCGTGACTTGCACACGGAGAGAGACTTGCGTGACTTGTACGCGGAGAGACTTGCGTGACTTTTACGCGGAGAGAGACTCGCGTTACTTTTACGCAAAGAAAGTCTTGCGTGACTTTTACGCGGAGAGAGACTTGCGTGACTTGCACGCGGAGAGAGACTCGCGTGACTTGCACACGGAGAGAGACTTGCGTGACTTGTACGCGGAGAGAGACTTGCGTGACTTTTACGCGGAGAGAGACTTGCGTTACTTCTACGCAAAGAAAGTCTTGCGTGACTTTTACGCGGAGAGAGACTTGCGTGACTTGCACGCGGAGAGAGACTCGCGTGACTTGCACACGGAGAGAGACTTGCGTGACTTGTATGCGAAGAGAGACTTGAGTGACTTGTACCCGGAGAGAGACTTGCGTGACTTGTACAACTAGAAGTGTGCTATGGTGTTCATGCCTGTGGACCAGATGCTTATACTTGGGCAAGTAGCCAAGTGGTTAACACACTGAACCGTCATTCCGAAGACCGAGGTTCGATTCCCGCCATGGTCAACCATCCTGATTGGAGTATCTCATGGTTCCCTCTGTCGTTCAGGACGATACTGGGATGGTTCCTTAAACAACAGTCCACGACCACTCTTTCCACTATTCAAAAACCCCAAATGAAATAACCCTTCATCTCATCATCCCATCATATCATATATCATCCATCGACGCCAATAGATCGTGGTCATCAGTAGTAGAGTCCATCATTAAACCCAACTTGAATGGAAAATGAAAATGAAATATCAGTAGAAGGTGCATATTTCCATCAACTTTCATGCAAAATGAGCTACTTGATAGCTACAAACGATTGGAACATGGAAACCTCATTTATTTTGTAGCAAGAAGTACACATTGATTGAAGTATGAAGAAGATTTCTTCCAATTAGGGGAAAACGCAATTATTCCATACTACTCGTATCAAATTTAGTTATTTTGATGTATAAGCCCAAACAAAACTCCATGAAGTTTTTTTATCAAATATAATCCTCATCATGTGTACAATCTTATAGGTACCGGGCGTAGGACATGTTGCGATACTGGCGGCAAGATTTCGCAACTTTGTGGGTAAAGTTGTTTAGGGGGATTGTAAAATGCATGTTGAATAATGGGTGAACAAGTTGAAATATAATGAATAATACCGATTGTTTGAAAGGTGTGAGAAAAGGTAATTCTAATTGTTGTGTTGTGGGGTGTATGAACCGACGATCCAACACTAACACTAATGTAAAGCTGTATAATATTGTGCATAGGCCTAGGTATACTTTCACTTAGAGGCCTACTTCGATCCGAACTTTGTAATGGAGTAAACCAATGGAAGTTTGGCGAACCACTTTAGCTGATATGAAGGTCGAGTTATTAACACAAACCTCACACAAATTCAAAACATGGCCAGCTTAGAACGAACTAGTTCCTTTACTGAAGGACTGGCCGGCCACATAGCCGGCTGTGATGGGTTTAAAACCATATTAAATGATTGAATCATTAACCCTTTTCACAACGTCGACCATAACAACAACACTAGATCCAAGCTGTCAGACGAAATCTTTTCCTATAAATAGAGACATGTGAAAATAGCAATTGCTATAAAAGCGATGACACCTAAAAGTGCTTTTTTACATGTTTTTCTGATATTTCTTTATCTTTCAATACATTTGGTCTTGTTCTATCATGTTTTTGAAAAGGCGACAAAGCGCTACAAACGTCTGAATCTGCTATTTTTCAATGTATTGGCGATATAGATGCTATGTTCAGAATAGAACCATTATAGATGTTATTTTTCTCAAAATTATTTCAAATGAGGTGTGAACGGGTGAAGTTAGTTGGGGAATTTCGAAAAATGTGCAGTTGAAAATGCAGTCGGCAGATGAGGCGTAAGGTTAACCTGCTTGTGGAGACTATTTTTTTTTTAAATATCGATAGAAATGTTCCTCCTGTATGCCTATTGTATGTTATGTAATGGTTTCACTTGTACAGTACTGTTGTTACGCTACGAAACGTTGTTGCGCCGCAAAACACGATGTTTCAAAATAATGGATGTACCAAAGTGCTATTTTTCAAATTCTAAATGCTATGAGAAGAAAAGATGGAAGCTATGTTCACAGGACTGGTCTCTACCTATAAAACTGCTCGAAACTACCACCGGGAGCGCTTACTGTAATATCAGCAGCGCGCTCACCGGCCAAACTCGGTGCCTAAAGATTCAATAGAATCTTCATCAAATCTATTTGGTTCAGACTTCGAAGCCATCAGTCATTTCGTTTGACATGCAGAGTGATTACAGAAGAAGCGTGTCCGAGTTGAATCCTGTAAGAACGGGAGTATCTTCAATTTGTCTGTCAAGCCATGTGATACAAATAGCTATTATACAATATGTTGTATATCAAACAGTCAAGCTATATGTACATAATATATCATCTTTTATTAGACGAGCTTTAGCGAGGATTCAATTTGACATACTGAAAAAAATTGGTGTTCGTTTTTATGTTGTTTTTTTTTATGTTTTTTTGTCGGTTCTCCACAGGTCAAACGGCTTCAGCTATCAACTTCAAACTTTTTTTCGTCATAGTTCCTCATCTAACTTAGATCTATATAGTTTTGTGGCATTATCAGAAGTTAACTTTTTTTTTATGAATTTTAGAAATTTCAAAAATACCCGTTAGAATAACACGGCGGGAAAAAAATTAAAATATTTTTAATTTTAAAAAAATGAAATTTTGTGTGAAGTTGGAATACATCTTGATACACATTTCTGGAAATTCTCAGCTTGATCGGGTCTGCCATTTTGAAGAAAAACATGAAATGTGCTAAATTGGTACCACTCGAAGCAGTTTTTACCCATTTATAACTTAAATGTCACCCAATTGGCAAATTTAGGCAAAAGTTTGGCAAAGAAGTCGACATACTATTACTTTCCGCTCGTCTCACAACGCGTATGTAGCGTTTTCGTAGTTTTTTATTCACATTATTAAAGAGTGGTGAAGACCATCATTTTGGAAATTGTATATGAAATTCAAGCGGAGATTGGAAGAGCTTATACTTTCACACCCCGAAGCACACCGACTGTTAGCGTACCATTTCTCACTTGAATGCGTGGTAATCAATGTTTGTAGGCGCGTTACATTTTATATTCTGACTTTATTGAAATTGAATCCCTTGAAGTGTGATGGAAAAAAGATTCTGAAGAATAAATTAATTAACATCGCCAGAGATAAAAGTTTGAAATGGTATTTTCACTATTTTGTATTACAATTTGATTTCAATTGAGATTTTGTAGTGAAATTCAATTACATTTGGTATCATCATTTTAACAGACATAGCTTACAATCGAAAGCTGTGATTTGGACTCGAAACGTAATTTGGACTCGGAACATGATTTGGACTCAGTACAGAAGTTTGTTGAACATCTTAGATTAAAATTAGATTTCAAAGTTGTAAAATGGATCTTGTATCAAATTGAAATATCCCATTTCAAATTTAAATGAAGAGAAATCATAATAGATTATATACATTCTAATAAATTGTATCAATTTTAAGGGTCGATTTTCATTCATATTGTTATACATGAAGGTTAGTATTGATATATTTCTTGGAAATCTTGTCAGAAAATGGTTCTCATTTAATACATTTCTTGTAAGGTTTTTATCACGGTTCTCAGATAACATCATACATAGTGTGTTCAAGATGCGGATTGTATTCCAACGACTGTTGATTTACACCTTGAACTGCTATGGAAATATTATCCTTAATATCACCTCAGTATCGGCACAGGAATTCATTGGTGCGCCCTACGCTACTTTATCAGAATACATTCTCTTGTCAAACTATCAATCATGATGGATTATAGTTTGCTCAACAACCCCACCAACAGCTAGGCTATTTGGGGTAACAAAAATGATCGGGTGATGGGTTGTTTTAAATTCATACTGGGCGACGCACTCTACTGATGACTACGATCTATTGGCGTCGGTGAATGATATAATGAGATGATGAGATGGTAGGTGTTGAGTGTTAGATGGATCGGATGTTTTTGGATAGTGTGAAGGAGCCGGTCGTGGCCTGTTGTTAAGGAACCATCCCAGTACCAACCTGAACGATAGAGTGAAACCACAAAAAAAATCCTGTCAGGATGGTTTTTGGATGACTCCTGAATGACAGTCCAGTGTGCTAGCCACTCGACTACTCATCTCAGTCCAGGTGATAATGGAACTATGAAGTGATGATAAGTGAAGCTTGGTTCACAATTGAAATAGTGATTATGGAATATGGTATAGTGTTATAGGGACATAGGTGGGCCACAATAGCCATTTATTTCAACTCTAGCCTCGCTATTAGTTTATTCCATAAATCTATGTGAGTGAATACTGAAATACAGTATTATTATAATACTGTAAATAATGAATGATATCAGATTCATGATGTATTCTATACTGTATTTTATATTTCATTATAAACTATTAGTAAATTACTATTTCATAAATGTACGTTTACCATAAACGTTAGTTATTTGACATTTGGCTCTAGTAGTAGGCCTAACGTTATCTGATTGGTCAGAATTTTGTTGTCATAAGGAATAGTCATAAGAAATGGATTCATTCGAATCATTTCTTATTCCGTATACCATATCACTAAACCACATTTTCTCATTGTGAATGATAACAAGGAAATGCAACCATCCATCTTGTTTAAACACTATACAATATTCCATATTCCATAATCACTATTTTACTTGTGAAGCGGGCTTGGAAGAACATGTACAAACACCGTATACGGAGCTCTATGCCATGCCCAAAGTTGCCTTTACCTTCCAATTGGCACCTTGATTGAGCTAAAGAGGGCGACGTCGAGCTAACTGTTTATATAAAGAACACAGCTATCTGGGAGGAACACATCTGAAGCCTGAAGGCCATTCTTTCATTTCATTAATTGTCATCGCACCGAATATACTGACTTCAAAACCGCAGGGAATTTGAAGTAATTTCAAGTTCTTTTCAACTTCAGGTAGAACCTGTGAACAGTTAGTACAGGTAAAACCACTACATAATGTTCAATAGGCGTACAAGAGAAACACCCCAATTGATATTTTTCAGAATTTAAGTAGTCTCCACAAGCAGGTTAAACCGATGCCTCATCTGTTGTCTGCATTGTCAACTGCACTTTTTTCCAAATCCCCCAACTAACTCCACCTGTTTACATCTCAATTGACATAATTTTGGAAAAAATAGCATCTATTATGCTTCTATCCTGAATATAGCGTCTATATCGCCAATACATTGAAACGTAGCGGATTCAGACGTTTGTAGCGCTTTGTCACGTTTTCAAAAACATGATAGAACAACATCAAATTTATTGAAAAATGAAGAAATGTCATAAAAACACGTAAAAAAGGACTTTCAGATTTTCTCGCTTTTAAAGCAATTGCTATATTCACATGTCTCTACTAATTGTGAGTAAACTGTTTTAGTTGGTTTATAATAAAATGTTAGGTGCGTTCTTCCTTGCTGCGTAGTCTGGACCATGCACTCTGTTTGGACGCCTACAAGTGTGGCTAGATGGATGATTACATTGAATATTTCTCATGAGCATTCTAATCTTTTGCCCATTAATATATCTTCGCAGAGCTTGCCTCTGTGATCACAAATATATAGTTATTGAAACACATATTTCATCGTTTCAGATAATTTTCTCTTCAAAATCTGAATCCAAATCTGTATTAATCGATAAATAATAATTGATAGTCATTCAAAGCCAAATATACATTTGGAGAGAAATGGTGGAAAATTATCATTCGTCAGTTCACTTCCACTGCACCCGTTCGTAATAATTATTTCCAAAACGATCAATTTGTCATTTACTGATGTAAACCCCAAAGTATGTTGTTTGTTTTTGATATTCTTCCTGCAATTATCGTAGCAAGACAGTGCAAATTCATCATTTCGAATATGTCCCCATATTTTCTCATGATTTTACCAAAACATGAATGAAAAATAATTAAATATCTTCTCAAATATGAAAAAGACAAATTTTCATTCAAATGTCATTTTGAGCACATATTTCACAACTTTGAAGGACATCTAGATTTGAACCCAAACTTAATCAAAGACTATCTGAAACTAGATTTGAATGAAAGTTAACAATATTTTTATCCCCTCAATTTTAGAGAAAACAAGAAATCGGCATCTCAATCTCGGAAATTGAAAGATTTATCTTCCAGGATCGGGTCCTTATTCTGAGTGGTGACCTTCGTTGACTTTACTCGATTCTGCTTATGTTTCTCTACAGAATTGATAATACCTACTTCACGACTCATGGTCTCTGGCGGACACAAAATTCAATTTTAATTTCTGAAATTGAGATTATGGTTTCTAGTTTTCTCTAAAATTAGGAAATTGAATATCGTCATTATTCATTAGCCACTTGAAAGTCGGGTTATGTAATGACTACCCCACCTTCCAGGCTGACTTATTCTCCGGTTATATTGCACAGATTCTTGTGTTCAGATGGCCTTTCATAACATTTATAGCAGAAACAGATGGTTTCATTGTGTTTATGTATTGTTGTGAATGATATGTGAAACAAGAAATTTGCTAATATCACTTTTATCCAGCGTTCGGAGGCTTGTCAATTTGATAAATTTAGCCTGGAATGATGTTTTGGAATAACATCTAAGTGTATTCTATCATTTTCCAATACATTAGCGTATTCTATCAGCCCCCAAAAAAATTTAATT
Source organism: Brachyptera risi (assembly GCA_964007535.1). Classification (NCBI taxonomy): domain Eukaryota; kingdom Metazoa; phylum Arthropoda; class Insecta; order Plecoptera; family Taeniopterygidae; genus Brachyptera; species Brachyptera risi. The sequence continues at coordinate 6,497,809 of OZ023329.1, forward strand.
CTTTTCCCAGATGTCGGTACAAGTCCTATGTCAATATGACGTCATTTTGTCTATATATGAAATGAAACATTTTGGGATGTGCACCAGCGGCTTGGGTAGCACGATCCCTGCGGGCGGGTATTTGCGCCAGCGGCTGTCAAGTGGTTAGAATCTAGTTGCTGGGTGGGGATGGCCTCCAACTTCATTCATTTTTTCATCTACAATAATAGTAGACCGCTTCCTCCCCACTATCATATCCCACCTCTTCACGATAAAAGTCATTAGGACACTTGTGAAACCCAAGAAGTACAAAAAAAAATTATAATAATATATTCACTGTCTCTATTTGATCCACATACAATACTACATAAAATACATTAAACTAAGTTAAGGAAGGATGTTGAGACATTTAGTCAACATTTAAAACAATGGATAATTATAATAAGTAATGAGTAACATCTTGATTAGGATAAGTCGGTAGGCCTACATTCAAAACATGATTACTTGAGTAAAATTGAAAAGACATACATACTACACTTACGTCATCATGTTAACATATATTCATTCAAATAATAATACGCTTTGCCCATTCAAAATGTTTCAATTCTATTTTGAATGTTGACAGTGATTCGAAATCTTTTATAGCTTCCGGTAATTTATTATAGAGTTTGAATTTTAAATAATAAAAGTTCACCTGGGTAAGTTTCTGCGAAAATTCTTGTCAATATAAGTCACCATTTTTTCTAGTGTCGTGAGTGTGAATTTGATTGGAAGTTTTGATATTATGATTCAATCGAGCAAAATTAATCATAATTCCAGCCGTGCCTTCGAGTTACGGATTGCACCGACATGAAACCCTGTATTGTTGTTTCCAGGACCCACTTGCGCGACATCCGCGACCGTTCGGTGCTGCGGCTGTTCGAGTCGGCGGACGTGAACGGTGGCGTCTTGCCCGGCGCAGGGGTCGGGGTCGCGCCGCCCGTCTGGGACCAGGACCAGTCGTACTTCAGCGAGCCCGAGTTCGATTCGGAGTACCAGCATCAGCACATTCACAAGTCCAAGGTAGGACAGCCAATCACGTTACAGTGTTCTAGGGCGTGTCAGTCGGGAGCGAGGTGACGGAATACGAATGATACGTATCGATACTCGGACTGCGGAACCATGTGTGGTGTTTTCGTTACACGACTGAAAGCATCTACGAAGAAACTCAATGTGCAAGGGTTGTGGTTTTAGGCTACATTGGCCTCAGACATGCATACAGAATGATGAAACTTTCGAAAAATAATAATAAATGTACAAGTTCAAGAATCAATTTCCGTTTAAATAATTACGTACCAATTAAGATGAGTGAAATTATCATTTCTTCTGTGAAATGAAAAACCCGAAAATGAATTTGATCCTAAAGTTATGAACAAGAAACATTCCTTGCTTATGCAGCCAGAATGATGTATTTTGGAAATGATTCAATGAAATAATGAACTCGGAAACTACCAGTAGTATATACAGAATGAGATGAATGAAGATAAAAGTTGTGGAAATGTTGGAGAGTGAACATTCTGATTCCAGAAGCAGTTTCACAAGATTTTGCTGAAAAAAAATCCTATGAAATTTTAGCAAGGATAATCTTCACTATTAAAATCGTTGGAGGGAGAATCTTTATGATCGTAGCATGCGTACGCGCCTGCCTGCCTGCGTGTCTGCGTGCGTGCGCTATATGAAATGCTTGTTTGGGCAGCGTCTTTACTCTGAACGGGCGGTAGTGTCGGATTGGGGAAAACGAGGAGATGGAGAAACCGACGAGCGGGGGCTGCGGTTCGGCCAAGCGAGGGTTTCGGCTCGGGTTTTCCCATTCACGCATTGAATCCCGTAGAAGGCAAGACAGAAGAGTTACACATAATCATATGAATTTTGCAACTCACATTCATTCCGCTAGAACCACACAATACCGTTTGAATATATATACTGAACGCTTGAATACTCAAACATTGGTCACTTATTACTACAATAATAGACTTACTATTACACACCTCACCTCGGTCCCATCATCAATATATACTCAAAGCCACTAGCGCGTTCACAACTATACACTATTTAGTTCATAATAATGGCACGTCTACACAACAAGCGCAACCTGCTAGTAAGCGTGTGCTCAGGGAATATCACGGAAGAACATTTCTAGCACCTACGTTATTCTTACAAACCTATGAAATCACTTTTGAATTCTTTGAATATCAAAACTCCCTGAATGGCAAAATGGAACCATCACCAGCTCTTGTTTGTGTACATTATTGGCTCTATCTTTGTCAGCGGTATATAAGCTTTAACCTTGGCGTGATGGATTACAAGGAATGGAATACTGAATATTCTATCCTGAATTATCCTAACGAATATCACGGAAGAACATTTCTAGCACCTACGTTATTCTTACAAACCTATGAAATCACTTTTGAATTCTTTGAATATCAAAACTCCCTGAATGGCAAAATGGAACCATCACCAGCTCTTGTTTGTGTACATTATTGGCTCTATCTTTGTCAGCGGTATATAATCATGAGTATTACGCAGAACAATAATTTTCATCAGCCGCAGAGTTCATCAGTCGACTGTGAGTTATATATGGTGAAGTTCTCAATATACATTTGTATTCACTTTCCTACTAGTGAAATTAGCATTTTGGAATAACAATGTGATAACACCCAACCGTATTCGTTCTGCGAGAATGAATAGCTCTCCTAGTGAACGTATTTTCAATATCCTATGATTAGCCACACCTATTGAAATGGCCTGCGCACCCTTTAGATGTGATTCTACGGGAACGTATAGACGAGGGTTTGCGGTTACCGTAGCGACATGCGGTTACTGTAGCGATATGCGGTACTTTCTTCTCAAAGAGCATCATTTTTGGCGGTTACAACTTCTCTCAT
>OZ023329.1:6505711-6515711 GCA_964007535.1 Brachyptera risi
TTATCTGATCTAGGTCCAGTTTCACCAACTTCAGTTTAAACTTGGCTTTGTAAAACTTGGTTTAATGATAAACTGGGTTAAATGCCATGTGGATAAGCTCAGTTTAGGGTCAAATCTAATCCTAGTTTAGGCTTCATGAAACGGCTTCCTAAATATAAACCTGGATTAAAAATGTAAACCGGGTTCAAACTCCAGTTAATAATTGGTGAAATGAGGCCCTAGTCATTAATCGTAAAAAAAGTACTTTAATCACCCTCTTTCTTCAACTTTGATACTTGAGTCCTTGATGTCCTCTCTCATTCCTTATTCAATTCAACATTTGATATATTTTGTCGAATTGTGCCATTTCCTTGGCGTACAAGTTTGAAACAATTTCACTGATTCTGCATTGGGCCAAGTCAAACTATACGGTTTATAGATTGGTTGAATGCAATGTTTCGTCTTTATGGACACTTTTATTGACTTGCCAACAAATCTATTCTGTTTCTTCAATTGGAGCCTAATGAAATAAACACATATTCAATTAAATAAGATCAGTTAATTGTGAATTTCATAGACCTATATTCAAAACATCTATTCTGATAATTTCCATACATAATTTATTCAGTTATATATGAAATCTCATTTATTCATATTGGGATTACCAACGTACTGTATTGATGTCTTCGATCTATTGGCGTCGGTGGATGATGAAATGAAAGGTTATTTTAGTAGGTGTTTTTGGATAGTGTGAAGGAGTCGGTCGTGGCCTGTTGTCAATGAACCATCACAGTATTGAATGACAGAAGGAAACCACGAAAAACCCCTGCCATGGTTGGTCGACCGCGGCGGAAATCGAACCCTGGTCTCCTGAATGACGGTTCAGTGTATGTGTATCAACCGCTGGGCCACTCGTCTCAGTGTACATACATCTGTAAATTGACGACTAGTGATTGACCCGCCCATAAACGTCACAAAACAGAACATCCAATCAAATGGGCTGTTTGTTATGTGGGAAATTTCACATTGACTTCAGAGTATCTCTAAATTCCCACATGAAGTATAGATCCAGGTGGCTTTGGCTATTAGCCCCGCCTATCACTAGTGGTCAATTCAGAACTGAAATCGATGACCAGTGTTGAAGACTCACGTTGTTCCCCACCTCCCAACGACGAAGTTTTCCTTCAAATGGTCCCCGGATTTTCAGGCAGTGGATTTGATTTGTTCTTTATTTCTCCGGCTTCAGCCCGCCATTGATTGCTTCGTAAAGACGTCTTATTTCTATCCCCAATAGAGCAGACGTGTTCTTTTCATTCCTTTCTACAGACTTTCTCATGTGTATTCGTTACTTTCTTTCTATAGCCCCCTCCCACCCTCTTTCTCTTTCAATCTCTCTTGACTCACTGTTTCGTCGGGAGTGGAGGAGAGCAGACAAATAGCAATATGAGAGCTATTGTGTTGGGGTAGTTCATCACACGAGAGAACACTAACAAGGTTTAGGAACTTGAGTTGGACCTCGGAACATATAATAGGAGAATAGAAGGAATAATGAACCGTGTAATAAACTTTTGTATCAATTGGGGAGCGAAACAGATATCTAGATGGCAGTGTATCATGAAGTTTGGGTGATCATAAGTTTGGTGACCATGGTAACCGTTTGAAAACCAACAGCCGATTCGCATGTATCAATTTGAACTGATTTCATGAATGTATATTTGAGCGCTCACAAACATCCAGTGGTCACTATTTCAACTGAAGAACTTGTTTTGACCCTTGGTCATCACTGAAATGTCCAGAAGTAACTTATCTAAGAATTCAGCCACTAAAGCTATAATTTTTGAAGAATTATGGATTCTCAACATTTTTTTCGTCTCTAAATGAAAAATAATATCATTTGCATTGTTCAACTTATCGGCAATTATTCTGATATACTCAATTTTTAGCGCACATTTATGTTGCCTGACTTTTATCCTTCAATTCTTTTTCAAAAGAACGAATTGTTATTTCGTTTTTTCATGTGTCATTTTACATATATTTTAACTAATTTTTGTTCACCCTGTGGTCACTCTTTCAAAATTCCGATAACTTCTGAAACTATTTGAAATACATCATGAGTGAGCAAGTTTCACAATAACAATGTGCAGCTAAAATCCTGGTTACAGCAATTCTATGAATTGTCTTATTTGTTGAATAACTGATTGTCAATTTAGAAGTTAATCGACGAAACAGCCTACCATGCAGGCTTTCATTTGCCCATTGTTATTCCCGCCGACACAAAACAACTTTTACTCGCTAATTGCCAATCATGGGAATCAAAATAATCAATGGCGACACAGTTATTAATGTAAAAATAATATTTATTTCTTGTAGAAAAAATATCTTGAAATTATTTCACCACATTTGATAATAATAATAATTATGGCATTATACATGTACTTCTAAAACTCTTTCTACCACAATTATTCTGGTTGTATATACTTCATATCATTGTTACTATCATAACATAAATTAAAAATTCTGTTCAATTTTTGAATTTTCACTACCGAGTGTTTGCGTGTTTTGCCGCACATCAGTGTGTAACACGCGTGAATAATTGGCGAATCACGGCCCACAAGATTCACGCATTTACAAGACTTACTCACCGCAAAAACTAAAAAAATTGCTGATTCCAATTATATCATCCATTTTAACTAGGTTATTGCATTATTTGAATATTTATACCAATAATTTTTAATCTAATGAATTGTTCACCATCAAACTGATCAATTTCATTACCAAATATTTCCAAATATGAAAGATATTACATCATTTTTCTGATGACTTTATGCATTTATTGAGATCTGACAAGAATTTGGAGTATGGATGTTGAGTAAAAAATCAAAATCTTCGAATAATTCTGAATGTACAGAATCATATTGTTGATTACAACTTCTGAAAACATTTTAAAATAAATAAAAAACTGAATGCAGTTCTGTTGATGAAGAGTGGAATATGTTCTGGATTCGTTGTCATGACAACAGAGTCAATCCACATAGTTTGCCAAGCGAAACCGTTTGTGCACAGAGCTATAATCATTCAAAGACAATCATAATAATGACTCTAACCACGCCAAACTACTGTCGTGCTCGCCTACTTCTGGTTGCAAGTAGACAGATAGCTACATTACATCTCTCTCAGGCACACACAACTCGCAATCATATTAGAAAAGATTACGTTGATAAAATTAGGTGAAATGTTGATAACTATCTCATAATGATACTGAAATGAATGTGGATGAAATTTCAATGATTGGTGAGCATTTCTCCGAATTATATTCTAAAATGAAATCATCATTCCACGCCTTGTTGCGTGCGCAGTCGACGCCCTTCACAGACAAATACACTCAGCTGTATACCTATATCTATATATACTGTAGAAATACATACATATATATATATATATATATATATATATATATATATATATATATATATATATTTTTTTTTTTTTTTTATATATATATATATATATATATATATATATATATATATTTATATATGTGTGTGTATATTATTTATATATATACAATACTGTTGAACCTGATCTGAGAATGCGTTTTGAACTCTTCATATATAAATAAGATTAGCGACTCACAGGAAAAAGAAAAAAAAACAATAACAAAATAAATGTTAAAATAATCCTTTAGAATCTCCTGCATTGTGGTTTCGCTGTTAGATACAACGCTCCCGAGTACAGTTTCTTGGGCGTGTTCCTCCAAGAGATGATCTCTGCGTCTTTGAACGGCTCCTCGGCGCAGCCCGAACAGATGTTCATGATCTGCGTGACCTCGCCCTCGGCAGGCTCCCTCGGGTACCCCGCACTCTCGCCCCCCTTGAGCGCCGCCGGCGCCGGCGCGTTGAGCAGCACGTTCTGGCCGTTGTCGATGTCCAGCAAGGTCGTCTGCTGCTGGTACGGACTCAGGCCGCCTCCGTAACCACCCAAACTGACGATACCATTGGGGAAGTCTTGCCCGGGGAAAATTCCTCGCTTCGACTTCTTACCGTCGTCGGTAACATCCTCCTCGGCAAGCTTCTCGATCTCTTTCTCCATTTCCTTCTCGTCTGTGCTCCTCTTGGTCACATTCTTCGCGTCTTCCTCCTCTCTCTTGAATATCCTCTGGCCGTTGCCGCGTCCTCCGAGGAAGTTGAAGCCCGCGTCGTTGAATCCTCCTTGTCCGAAGCTGTTGCCGTGGTATGTCTGTTGGATCACGTCACCGTTCTGTTCTGTCAGCTTCAGTCCTGAGGGTAGGTTGCCGTAACCAGCGTTACCGTAACCAGGGTTACCGAGGTTCAGACCGTTGAACTGGTTGAGAGCAGCAAGGTTAGGGTTGAGGTTCTGATTGTAGAAGAGGTTAGGGTTCGGACGAGCGAGATGGGGGTTCTTACCGAGAAGTGGGTTCAGCCTGTTCAGTTCGTTGATGCCGTTCTGAGGGTTGAGGGGGTGGAGGGTGGGGCTGGGAGTGGGGATCTGAGGAGGCAGCGGCTGAGGGAGCTTGTTCTGGCCCTGGAGGTTGCCGAGGTTGAGGATGAGCGCCGACGGGAGCTGGTTGCCGACGAGGAAGCCTGGGGGCGGCGCGGGGGTGGTCGGCAGGGGGACGGCGGTAGTGGCGTGGTGGTGGTGCTGGCCGTGGTGGTGCTTGTGGTCTCTGTGAGCCTTACCGGGCGCCAGGGCGGCGGAGTAGAGGTGGACCATGGTCACCTCCCCCAGCAGACCTCCGGACGCCTTGGGGGCGTGGGGACCCTCGAGGAAGCCGCCGCCGAACTGGCGCTGCTCCTGCCCCGTGATGGCGATACCGTTGCCGGCGATCGTGTGTCCGACCAGCTGTGACACAACACACACTCATATTGAAAAACCAAGAATTCAATATTTGATGAAAAACAATATAATTCTAGGCAGCTATAAATATGAGAACTGAAGCAATAGTTGGACGTCCAAGGAAAAATAGTGAATCGTTGTTTTAGATTTTTTTAATATGAGAAAATGGGAAAGAAGTAGAAGGTGGTTGTTGGTGAAAAGTGAGAGAGAAATGGAAGGAAATTGAATGCAATATGAATAGAAATGAGTAGGAGTTCGGAGTTAGGAGTGGCAGGCTTCAAATTCAGAGATCGGGTGTTGAAGCACCTCCCCCCCCTCCCTCCCCCCGGCCCGATACTGATTGTTCATCTGATTGGGATTCTGATGATTATTATTTGATACACAAATGATCAGAATTGAACAAATAAGATCCTTCGTCCCGCCAATACCCGGAGAACAAGTAATGGCGACATGAAGTACCACTGTGTTCTTATTACTCTCTCAGTTAATTGCGAATAGCTGAAAACAAACACTTCAAAATATTCGTGACCCAAATTTGTTATTCTTCGTCATCCAGTACATATGATTACGATCCTTCCACATTATATTTAATTCGATAATTAATTCAATCCAAGCTCGATTTATAAACTTGTGATGTGGGTGTAGTTCAACTTGATCTACATCGTGATCTCCGTGCACTTCTGTTTTCACCTCATCCGACTGGAAATAAGTGGATATAATATATAAGATAATCACCTCAACTTAATCTACCACCACAATGCATATTTCATCCAGGTACCTTGACTCTATAACATGGTCGTGTCCATAATATCCATGACCTTAAATCAATTTAATCTAGACTAACAATAGGTTATTTAGTTGTGTCTTTACCTTGACTTTATGATATCGTCTGTGTAAGAGCCTGAACCCAAAGTAAAAGTCTGTTTTCTTTCCATCTGATATTCAGGTTATCTGATTTCTGTTGAATTCGTTGCAAGTACACCACAAGATTAGCTGCATGGTTTAGACAGGGAAGAAAGGACCTCTTATTTTGGTTCACTTTGTACATACATTCCATGATTTTCAATCAAATCAATATGGATTGATGATGGATATTGTTAGCTCAACGACCCCACCAACAGCTACGTCATACGGGGGTACGAATTACCAGGTGATTATGGAACTGTGTTGTGATGATGAGTGAAAGGACATTCACAAAAACCCATGGCTATGCGGAACTCGAACCCACGCCCAACGGTGACTTCAGTTTCTGAAGCGGTGCCTCAGCTGACCGAGCTACCGAGGGTGTCTAAGTCCGTCTGGACCTACATGCATAGAGTTCGTATTGTTTTTCACCTTGACTGTATCTAATATCAGTTCCATGACCCCAGGTCAAGTCTGAAACTATAGACTAATGACGATTGCACTTTACGTCACCCAATTATATCTTGGAACCATATATAGCGATTTGATTATCGTACAATATTTATATTGTTCTTGTAACCTCGTTATGATTTGAAACACTAAAATAGGTTTGTCTGCACTCAATATGTCAATCACTTGCCCAACCGTTGTCGCTTTTACCCTTTCACGAGGGAGAAAGTCTTTATTGACAGCTGTGCGCAAAGCGGGCTATCAAAGTGATACACAGTGTGACAAGATCGATACATGGGGCAAAGCAGTGAGTTTATCGTAACAGTATATAAACAACATTCCATAATCGATGTAACTGATGCGTCCTAAACGTTATAATAATGAATGATCCGATATTATCACGATAAAACTATTGCGATTGATATCGAAAGTGAGAGTTGCTAGAGATGTCAGATGTGCATGTAGCTAGAGGTAATGTCGGGAACAACGATACCAATGTCGACTGATTAACAGTCCACGGGAGTCGATTTAGCGAAATATCAGTTTTTTGAAGATAACTTTTGAACGGTATTAGATATCAAAATTCTAATAGGCGAGAAACACAGATAATTATAATAGCTTCAAGATGATATAAGTTATAACTATTCAAGTCATGTCGCATAACTGTCAAGCGTCGACAGCTAGAAAAACACATTTTTCAGCTGTCGACGCTTGACAGTTATGCGGCATCACTTCAATAGTTGTAACTTATATTATCTTGAAGCTATCATAATTATCTGTGTTTCTTGCGTATTAGAATTTCGATATATCATACCGTTCAAAAGTTATCTTCAAAAAACTGATACTTCGCCAAATCGACTCCCGTGGACTCTTAAGGGGGTACAAGCTCTGTGTTTTACGGATACAGAGATCATCTTATTTTCTTCGAAGTGTCCTTGAATAAAAGAGTATACCAACTCCCAGACAATTCTATGCTCTTCAATTAATATGGAATTCTATTTCTGTGGATTCGATCAGTTGATAAACGTCATTGAAATATTATCTCAAAACTGATTGATTTCTGAAAAGACAGAATGTCAAATTAATCAAAGAGTATGAAATAGTGTTGGAGTTGGTTCACTTCTTTATTTAATTACCCTGGGGGCGAATTCAGGTACCCTTTTTACTCTCTCAAATTTAAGCTAGCGTAAATTTAATACGACAGCTACAGTCATTCGCCTGAATTTACACATCGTGAATGGTCATATACGACATCAAAAACGTACTGGAATTAGCTCCGTCTTATATTTACGATAAGACAGCAATTCAAGAGAGTCAAGTCTACCTGAATTCGCCCCGGTTCGTCAACAGAGAAAAAGTATAAGAAAGAATTTCCCTATTTGTATAAACACTTTGCATGCACCCATTTTTGACGCTGACAGTTCGATGATAGGAGGTAATTTCATTGGATGTTTTATTGGATGTTTTATTGGATGTTTTATTGGATGTTTGAATCTACGACCGACACACTCCCTTGTTGTATCAAAACCGTCCTCTTTCCACCCTCATCACTTCATCACATTGACCACAGTCCCCATAAAACCTAGCTGTTGGTGGGGTCGTCAAGCACCCTTATGAATGATTGACGATAGATGTACGAAAATGAAATCGAAATTGTCGATGATAATGCCTACCTATACGCCGTCACTCACCTTGTTGGTCCCACTCTCTTGGCCAACCTCTGTACCAAGATGCATTGAGAGTTACGTTTGCCCGCTGGAGATGGTGTCCTCACTTCCTATCCCTCTCATGTTGAAAATATGTTCCAATTCACGGTCCACGTTTAAAGTACTATTAACAGTGCGTAGATAAGTGGTGATGGAAGGAACTAACGTTACGTTCAAGGCCGGCTCGCTGTCATCAGGTTTGCCAGCCTACCAGCCGTTTCTACAAAACACCACCAGATAGAGCAGCGATCCATATTACACAGAAAAGTGTTCACGGTGTGGTACGTGTTTTCAAGATAAGTGAAGGCACAATCTCCCGGCCGCAAACAAACGCAACCCTCAGTTCATCTTGCTCTGTACAATGGCATCATAATACTACCTTCCGTCCGTGGTTCCTCGACCCTCTAACCTCTGCTCTATGACATCATACTATCCACTTTTCCCATCACTCACCCTCCCACGACCAACCTCTGTAGACCATGACCACAGATGACATTATCCTACCCTCCTCCTGACCCACCCTCTCGGCGTTGACCCATATCTGCCCTCTCCGTCGTGACTTACCCTGTTGTGGAATCCACGACCCACCCTCTCGGCGTTGACCCATATCTGCCACTCGCCGGTGCGACTGTTCCACGACTGACACGAGTGGTACCAGCGGTTCAGGCGCAGAGGGTAGTTGAGGCGGTAGAAGGTGTGACCTTCGACTGACATGGAGAAGTAGCTGGCTCGGTCGGTGTTGGACACCCATGACAAGATGGCGCGAGGCTGGTTAGGGGCTGGAACAAGATGACAGGTTGTGATTAGATGAGCGTAGCGAAGACTCCATTCCATTTTTATTGATGAGCGTAGCGAAGTCTCCATCCCACTCTTATGGGGCTTTGTCTGTTTTTTTTTTTTTTTTTTTTTTCTCCAACTCAGAACTGTATAGTTTTTGGCATGAATCGGTTGAACCGATTTTGAGAAATATAATTTCAAAATTTCTATTAACCCCATAAGATTAGTATGGGCAAGAGAATTTGAAAAATTAATTCTCTCCAAAAAAAGAACATATTATCTAAATGTGTACACATGGTCGATATACACATTATCACAATTTTGTAAGCAAATCGAACCAAATTGAAATCAAACCACGGTCTCCTGGATGACGGTTCAGTGTATAAACCACTCGGCCACTCGCCTCAGTGATAATGATTTCGTGTTACATCCATGGCGTATATTCGCTGGAGTGTTCGATGGCTATACTCCGCGTGAGGCAATAGATGAAGGAAACCAGAGAGCAACTAACTATACGCACTGACAACCATTGAATAGACAACACCAGGTTTCCTGATTACATCAACAAATCGAAAAACAAAAGAAAAAGTTGTTTCTTATTTGCTTTACAGATTATTGTCTTCTCGGTGGATTTTTCAGGTGTTCCAAGTAAAATATAGGATTCACTTTTCTATTATTGAAATGTATAACAATGCACGGAAGAATTTGAAAACAAGTTTATGACAGTTATTTCTTATTGTTCATAATTGTTCATTTTGAATTCCAACTATATTGGACTGTGCCTGCAGCTTCACGAAATTAGGTATCAAGGATTGATATTATATAGCAGCAACTATACTCAGAATTATTCTCATAACATTCGAATGATGGATTTAGATTCGGTTACCAACTGATTACGTTAATTCCAACTGTTAACTCCGTTAGTTACATATTTTAGTTTCCACCTTCTTGAATCCATCCACATATGATGAAATGGTTTTCTCGTTGTCATTATACCTATCATTTGAATATGATCATGTCTATTTCCCATGATTTTGAAAAACAAAATGTGGAAATTCAAGCGCCATCAATGATCCACCATCTTGAATTCCTGCAGGGGGTCAGAGGTCGCCTACAAGTGGCGTTCACATGTTTAGGGGTACGTAAATCGAAATCCGAAAACCGCTTGCTTGCATCACGAAGGAGCTCACGGGATACCGCATGCTTATCGACTATTTTGCCATTTCTGTGGCTTGAGTAATTGTTAACCAATTAATATTTAACCATCGCTTGGTTGACCGGCTCAGAGTGATAAGTCGTTTGAAATATAGATATAAGACAGAACTCAGCTG
>OZ023329.1:6520711-6585711 GCA_964007535.1 Brachyptera risi
CAAACACTGTTGAGGTTAATTGTAGAATTACTTCATTTTTATTGTTTTTAGTCGAATGTACAACTGTAAAAGACATACAATCGCTTAGTGACGACATTATTCCTGGCCGAAATAATTCGAATGACATTTCATTTCTAACTCCAGTTAGGTCAAGGATCGTGCTTGTAAGTGTTAAAATATGCACTTGTTTGATGATTATGATTGCAACTCGATTATAAATCGAAACAAATTACCTGATTTCTCGACGGAAATAACGGTGTTGCAAACCGGTGAACAATATGTCGGAAATTGGACGTGAAAAGAAAACGATTTATGACAGCCGATAGCTTTCATATTGGGAATAGTGTAATTATTATATTTATGTGCGTTTGTTTCTATTTCGAATCTTTGTTTCCGTGCGCGAACACACGTACGTACATGGTGCTCGAACACGCGTGACAATATGGAATGGATAAATTAGGTAATGTCAAATTAAAATTCGTAGAATTGAATCAAATTGGTGACTCTGTTTGATATTTCGAAAGATTTCCTCGAACATTCTCGAAATGATTGGACAGAAATGTGATAAATATGACAATTAAATAAACTATTCATCAGTAAAAAATGAGGACTCTGCCTTTCAAAAGTTTGCCCTGGAAACACGGAATAATGTATCAAATTTATGAAGAGAGCAATGAGACAATACGGTAGTGTTTTATACATGAATCAATAGTAATATTGAGCTGTATTCTGAAGGAGGATGATATTTTAATTGATTACTCATTTAGAGAATGAGAGGGAAAAGCACTCAATGTAAAAGCGATACATCTGAACCTACACATGTTATTCATTTTGAACTATTCAACTGATATTGTTTTTTCTTTTCGAACATCATTTTATTCTGGTTTTCAGACAGAACATATAAATACATTTCATACATATCAAAAATATAATACAAGAAGCCCGTGTAGGGAAAAGAGTCCCTGTGTATGGGCTGAGTCTTGTGAATTTACATGCTTATTCATACAAGATGGCAGAAACAAATTCAAATGTGGGAAAAATTATATAAAATATGTATATTTGTGAAGCAAAACGTAATAAACAATAAAAGTGATATAAAATGGATTCAAAGAACAGTTGTTACAGAAAAATGTGAAATCTAGTCATATCAGTCTGAGATTCAAGTGAGAAGATTGTATATGAGTATGAGTTGGAGGTATATATATATATATATATATATATATATATATATATATATATATATATATATATATATATATATATATATATATATATAAATATATATAAATATATAAATATTTATATATATAAATATATATATATATATATATATATATATATATATATATATATATATATATATATATATATATATATATATATATATATATATTCATAATTCTATGTATTTTACTGATTACGGTAATGTACATGACGTTGAAATTGAATGGAATAAAATAAAATGGAATGAATATAAATATATGATGGAGTGTTTTATATATTAGTACCACAACACTACGACGTCGTTCTGCGCAATACACTCGACTCTTGAGTCAGAGAAACTTGCATGGAAAACTTCATAGTATTCACGAGCTCTGAAGAAACACGGTAATATCATGGAGATAATTCATTGACAGGCAAATATATGATGAATCTTATATTCAAACTTTTATGTGAATTTGAAGAAATTCGAACGGTTTCCATATCCTCAGAGAATATATATATATATATATATATATATATATATATATATATATATATATATATATATATATATATATATATTCATATATATGTATATGTATGTATATATATATATATATATATATATATATATATATATATATATATATATATATATATATATATATATATATATATATACATATATATATTGACTTGACTCGCACTGTATAGTAATACCGGTAGTTCAGATAGTTGAAGTTATAAAACTGCTATTTTGAATTGATTGTAATAATCAATCTGCAAGAGCATCTGAAATTGTAATTTTCATTACACTGAAGTCTTGGTAGATAATGATCTATTATAGTCACTCAAGTGTGGCATTTAAACGCGAATTTATTTCATGTAATTGTTTCTTCCAACTATTAAAACGAAAGTCACGGCACTCCAACATAGATCGGTATACATAATCTTTTCTTTCATTTCATCCAATTAATTATCGAATTCCGTTGCGAAAACTGGCGTGGCATGAATGTAAAATAATGGTGATTTCTAATTCGGAATATATCTAAATTTTAAACCGCTTTTAAACATGCATGTCAAACTGTTTTTCTATGATTAAATTCAATTATTAGGAACTGGAGCGAATTGTACCTGTTATATCCGCATGCCGACTTTCGTCTCACACTCGGCTTAATTGCAGTCGAGTATAATGAAACGTTCGATATATCGTAATATTTATCTTGGATCAAAGTGATATAATAATATACATGAAGATACATGTTTATTTCTTCATTCATACAAATATAAATGTCGTCCCGAATGAAGAATTACTCTAATCACAATGGAATATAAGATATATTGATTATATCAATCCTAATTGAACTTTACAATGTGTGATCACCAACTCCTTGGTGTGATAATAGGCTATTTCTTCTCGATAATTCATACTTTTTGTTCAAATATCTAAGACTATTCCTCTCATAAGTTATCTTCGTGTAATCAGTATTGGTAGTCAAATTAATTTCAGAGTTTTAGTACTTTGATAATTAGCTCCTGTTCAATTGTAAAGTCTCACTCCCCCCCTCCCTCCCCCTTCCCCTCCTCCCTTTCCCCTTCCCCTCCTACCCTGTTTCTCGTTATTCATGAGGATTGAATAGTTGTCTATAACGAGCAATTTGTCGTTTTCGTAGCAGAATAAGTGAATCAAATAACTAGAAAAACTTGCATTCAGACCGAGATTTGATTTCCTTTTCGTCTTCTTGCTATATGTAAAGCCACGCTTCTACAATTGGAGCTTTGTAACCGACTTCTGAACAGAAAAATAGAAATAGAATACCAAATTGAATGATTTAAACAAATAAAAGGACCTCATTTTGGCAGCCGTGATTCTGTTCGAAGATTCTTTGCAAATCAGAATCATTGTGCCAAAACAGCACACCACTTGCCATACTTTGATTGACGAGCATTATCGTCTCCGAACGACCGTCTTCTCTATTCTAAACCACGAACGAGCAACAGTTTCGACCTGGCAACACACATCGCTCTACTTTTTCTCGTCCAGCCGAAATCTCGTTTTCTTTATTCTTGCACCAATCATGTGTACATATTCCAACTTCTGTAATATTTGTTATTCACAACACGAAAATGTGTATCTTTTCTTGCCTGAATTATGTAATACTTCTTGTTTTTGCGTGACAAAAGAGTTGAAAAATGTATTCTTTTGGTGAAATATATCTGTGAACCATTCTGTTCACAAGTACATTTCACGTGCAATTAGCATTGGTAATCATTTAATTGTGTTACTCGCGGCAATTGTACCGTGTCTGTAATTAGTTGTTACTCGTAGCAACGGTTGGCAAGATCGTGCAGCCACGTGCGTAGGTTCGACCTTGCCAGGCGTTATGAATGAAACCGAAAGACTGGTCGTAGGTCAGGGTCAACAGTTACAACATATCGTATCGTTAGAACACACCTTTATGACTCGACATATCGGAGCTTTCACGATATCAGAACCGGAACTCGAATCTGCAACCTTTGGGGTATTATCTTCTTTTTAATTAATAACATCGTAGCTTGATAGAAAATCATTGTTACCCAAGAAAGGCTGAGGATGAAGGGTGGATTGATTGGATGAGGCACCGTAAAGAAAATCCTCCACCCCAAAAAAAAAAAATAATAATAATATAATTCATTTAACGAATGATAGACTCTGATGTAATTTGCATTACTTGAAAAATATTCCATACATAATTTAATGAATGTATAAAAAAAATGATTGAATGAATACTGAATTTCACTTTGATCTGAATAATTTGAATTGAATTTTTCTAGAGGACATAAAAAAACGCGAATAATTAGTCAATCTACTTTCTAATCAAACATTTCTTTTGTAAAATATTCAAAATAAGAACATATTTTGCTTGTTATGTTTCACTTTGACCCACCTGGAAATATAGTTCCTGGTTAAAGTTGACCTTGTACAGAGTGCACTGGTCTCCCTCCTCGTTCTGGTAGTGTCCCGACGGTCCCGACGGTCCCGACGGTCCCGACGGTCCCGCGGGAGCCTGAGAGAACTCGAACGGGTTGTGCTCGAAGTGGCTGAACGAGTCGGTCAAACGGCTCTCGGACGCGGGAGGTTGTCGTTGGAGCTCAGCAACGATCGCAGGAGGAAACCGAGAGTCAAAGTTTCCGCCGACAGACGGCAATATCGGTTTCCAACTCGATTGCACGGCGGCTACGTTGACTAACACTGAACAGAGCATTACTAGCGCCATGGCGCATGACATCTCTCTTAAACACGACATATCTTTTGACAGTTTATTTTAATTATTTTATTATAATTTAAAAAAATACACTTTTATGAAGTGAATGACGCTGTGCACATCTCAATGAAATTTGCACACGTGAGTTTGTCCCCAGTTGTGAGAGGAGTGTTCGCCGCAGCTGACTTGTACCACTACTGACTGGTGTTGGAATCGCGGGCTGCTAGCTGGCTTGCTCGACTTTCTCCTCGTCCAATGCCAGCTATAGCTACCTGTGCTGGGGCCACGCACTTACCTCACACGAGCGCAAACGAAACTACTGGAGATAGTGCTGGACATTGTGACGTTTTTTTTTTTTTTTTTTTTTTTACTACTATGTGAAATTAACATATTGTTATGTTTAATTTAGTCGGGTATTTGGTGTATTTTATATATGCTGTGAAGAGAAATGTTATATTTAAAATATTATTATTTCACTATATGATATAGATATGATTATTTTTTTGACGTCATCAATTTTATATTCGATTAAAATAAAATATTTATAGTCAAGTGTAACGATAGTAATGTGCGTATATGATTCGAATATTTTTTTATTGATATATTATATCATATATATATATATATATATATATATATATATATATATATATATATATATATTTTATATATTATTTTTCGAGAAATTAATTATATACATTAAAAAATATGCATGATAAATGTCAGTCATATTTCCCGTAATGGAATATTATATACCTGATAACAGAGTTCCATATTCAAATAGTAATTTTAGAAATAATTGATAATGCTACCTGTTTACCGTGGACTATGCGGAGAAATTATGTATTTTGAACACATTAACTCGATAACTATGTGATTTTATTACCATTTCAATCATGATCATTTTCTACCAGATTCAAATCAAATCATTATGATGAAATGTAACTCAAAATGCATGTATATATTTCGAATATTTATCTTATCAATTCAATTATATACATTAAAAAAAACTTCGACATGAAAAATGTAATTCCTCGTATGAAATAATACACCAATTTGCTGTATAATATTCAGATGATATTTTAAAAGCTAATTAATAGTGCTTACTTGTTTCTGTTCGCTGGAAGAGAAATCTGGTGTGGTTATTTAATTGAAGTGCGGGACAGGACAGGTACGCCCCTTGCAGCTCATATCTATGTGGAGTACACATGTGGGAACAGAATATGGGCCGGTATGTGGTCTTACATATAAGGCTGTGTATGTTGACACTTGGTGAAATAACTAGTTTATTACATAAAACAAACGACAATATCTTATATGAACATACCTAGATGGTCGACTTTATGTAAGAAACGGGTTCGATTCCCATCTAGCAAGTTTGACCATCTTGTTTATTGTGGTGTTATCGAATTTTCGAACACCAATGACAAGCAATTTATTCAAGAGATGGGTTAAGACTGGTCAAAACTAGAAAGTGGTACTGAAATGTGAGAATGTCTTAGGATTGTGGTCGTTGATTTATAACTAGCAGAAACCGTAAAACGTGTTTGTTTATTCGATTAAACCAGCACTTCCCTGTATTCTCCGTGAATGGTTCTGTTTGGGGTGTAAAATAGCTTATTTTTTTATATTGGGTTTTAACGACGCACTGTAATGATGACTGAGATCTATTGGCGTCGGATGAATGATTAATGAGATGATGGGATGATGAGATGAAGGTTTATATGGGTAGTGGGTAGGATAGTAGG
Source organism: Brachyptera risi (assembly GCA_964007535.1). NCBI lineage: Eukaryota > Metazoa > Arthropoda > Insecta > Plecoptera > Taeniopterygidae > Brachyptera > Brachyptera risi. Next base: position 6,526,908 of record OZ023329.1, read on the forward strand.
AAGGAGCGGTCGTGGCCTATATTGTGGGAACCATCCCGGCATTAGCCTAGACTACAGAGGGAAACCACAAAAAAAACCTGTGAAGATGGACGGTGGCGGGGTGTAACATAGCTGTTTCACCATCACGTTATAGGGGTGGACATCGAAATGCTTTTTCGTTATAAGACCACATCATTTCAACTATTTTGGGGGAATTAGAACTTGTGGAGGGAGTGAAAGTAGAGGATGGTGAAGATGGTGAGGGGGTGCTGTGCCCGGCGAGCATAACACTTTCCATGTGATTTACCCAAGATTTCGGTTCAATTGTTGTACCCCCTTAACCGACTTCTATTAGATATGGGGTGGTATTTTATTTCATTTGGCCACGACCTTTAATTAGTAGAGTGATAGGCCTAATTAAAACATTATAGGCCTATCACTCATTTTTTTCTTTGTCCATTTTGTATAGTGATGAACTTTACATCTGCTGTGAATGGAAAGAAGTGATCATTGCCCAAGAGACTTAGTTCAAAGTGGAAGATATCAACATGCGTGTGTTTTGTTTACTCTCAATACCAATGCTGTAATTGCCCGGATGCATATCACAGAAACGGTCATAATGTGTACCGGACATTCGGAAACTGAAAGGTTTTTATTTACGGCGGAATATTAAAAATCACAGACAGCGCAGTTCTGGTGTTGAAGTTCATTGGTTTTAATTTTTGACTAATCAAAATGGGGTGGTAAGATCGCCCTTGTGGTGCCCCGTCCAAACGATCTTATCTTTCATACATGGCCTTAATTGTGGAACAATGATTTTGTATCAAGTTTCGATGTTATTAAAAAAAATATATTCATTTTTGGTTGACCATAGGCTAGATTTTGTTTCGTATAATATAAGTTTGATCAATTTCCACTTAAGTGAATTTCAGTTTCATTTAAGAAACCTACTTGCTAATAAATTCTCGCTCAAAGGCGTGTGTTCGAGTACCGCATGTGGGCCCGGTTATTGTATGGATCATGTATAGCCCCATGTGGGCTCATCCAGACTCTCTGCTCGCGTAACTTCTAGTAGTATCGTTTGTATCCATCCTGACTTGTTTTTTCGTGGTTTCCCACAGTCCTCGAAGCAAATGCTTGGATGAAGTACTAATTGGCCACGACTATTAATTAGTAGAGTGATAGGCCTAATCATAACATTATAGGCCTCACTAATTTAATTTGTCGATTGTGTATAATGATACACTTTACATCTGCTGTGAATGGAATGAAGTGATCATTGCCCAAGAGACTTGGTTCAAAGTGGAAGATATCAACATTCGTGTTTATACTGAAAGATATACGTTATCTGATAGTTTATCTACGGCGAAGAATTATGGTTACAGACAGCGCAGTCCTGGTGTTGAAGTTCATTTGTTTTGAATAATCAAAATGGGGTGGTAAGATCGCCTTTGGGGTAATCCGTCCAAACGATCCTATCTTTCACCCTTAGCCTCAATTGGGGAACAATGATTTTGTATCAAGTTTCGATGTTATTAAAAAAACAAAAAAAAGTATCGTTGACTGGGTTGTCTACAATTCCCTACACATTTCCAGTTCGAATAAAATTTCTTCGATCAAAATCTATTTCATCTTACGACTTGATCGTCTGCTTCCTGATTAGAAACACCTTGTTCTTATCGATTATATTAGAAATAATATTGTAAATTTGTAATGTCAAGTTTCAGAGTTGATGACAAATATAAATCATGTCAAGACCGGCAGTCTCCATCTTTTTATCGCAGTCGAATCAGAGTCAGTGTTGATCGAATGGTCGGCGTGGAAAAAAGTCTGCTTTATTTGTGGCTTCTTGTTAGATTGGAAATCTGGAGTTGTTGGTTTTTCAGTGGAGCCATGACGATAGCTTGTGACGCACGTAGAGTTCGACCAATCAGGTCTGTGCTCACCGACGCTGATTTCACACAATAAGATGGGTATTCTCAATTATCACAATGAAATAAACGTGCTATAAATTCATAAGTTTTTTGGTTGCCTTGCTATAAATAGTTCCTGACATTTGTATAGCACTTGATTGAATGTGAACGTATCTTATTCAACAAATATTTCTCGTTCATTTTTTCAATTATCACAAATATGTCAGTAAAGCAATAAATACCTATATGCCAAATGAAAATATTAAACAATCATTTATAAATGAATTATAATTGGAAACCGTTTCTTTCAGTATATGTTTCTATTATGTTTTATTGTATTTCAAAATTAATCAAATATTTTAATTTTCTAAAAGTGGTCGTGTATATAGGCTCTATTGAAAACGTTTTCATTTGTTCATTCTTACATGGCCATACACAGCAAAGCAATATACCAACATGATAGATATAAAAGTGCCATGTCATTACACCTATTTGACGTACCCCTTTGAGGGTGAACCCCGGATCTCTGATTGCAATTATCCGCATTGAAAGACAACAATGGCCAATACAACCCGGATACTACAGCTTTACACAATCTGTTGAATGAAGCTTGCAAGTCTATATCTACGATCTAATTAGCCACTCGCAAGGGTCAAGTAATCTATCATTATGTACACTTTGTGATGTAACTCTTGATAAGTATTTTCTATCCCAGGGGCTGGAAATCGACACAGACAGGTGGATTTCAGTTACGCAATAATCACCGTATTTCTCCGTAAAACATCTTAATTAACCATTTCGTACAACAGTAATTGGTTACTTTTTTGTTCTGTATTTCTGTAATTACAATCACCTATATATTTTCTCAAACTTCAACCAATCATTACAGTGACCTAATTTTTTTTTTTTAAATAACATCGAAACTTGATACAAAATCATTGTTCCCCAATTAAGGCTAAGGATGAAAGATAGGATCGTTTGGACGGGGCACCACAAGGGCGATCTTACCACCCCATTTTGATTATTCAAAACTAATGAACTTAAACATCAGGACTGCGCTGTCTGTGACCATAATTTTTCGCCGTAGATAAAAGTCTTTCAGTATAAACACACGAATGTTGATATTTTCCACTTTGAACTAAGTCTCTTGGGCAATGATCACTTATTCCCATCAACAGCAAGATGTAAAGTTTATCACTATACAAGATGAAAAAAAAAAGTGTAAAGACGTATAAAAAGACCTAATCGGTATTTTTTTAGCTATTCGATGATTAGCTTCTGTATTCAACCCTTGGTTACTTATACTATCTACTTGCGATTCTATATGGTAATACACGAGTCAACTGACTGAGGTCCACTTCTATGAGATGAAAATTGGCGAACCAAGCTTCAATTGGAGGATTATGATTTAATTGGCGGATTGATTTGTTTTTACCCCTGGTTAACAACGAGATTTTCGTACCCCGATTGGTTATTGGCTTGAATAGTACAGTTTCACCACGAACCATGTGACATGATCTTAACAGCTAGATGCTAACTGTGAGACTGTGTCCATATCGGACAGCTGGTTTCTGTGGTTCGTGGCGACTGGCGACCGCCATTGAAAGTTTACCTTACATTGATGTTATTTCGATAGGGGACGATTATTATTCCCGTGACATAATCTGAAGTCGACGTTATATTGTTTACAGGCCTGCGGTCGACAACTGTATATCCCGACAGATTAGATTTTGATAACCTTGATTCAACACCTACTTGTGATCCTCATGTCTTCTAAACGTTAGTTTCAACAAATATCATGGGGTTCATATCGATGCGCCTTATTTTATTCGGCATAATCTTTTAGAAAATGATTTTTTCAACGAAAATTAACCCCACTTCGAAATGTTCTCTCAAGATAAAAATGAAATCTAGTCCAAGTTCATGCTGGTTTGTTTGTTTATTCGAAATCACTTTTCAACTTTTGTTCAATAAATATAATAATTATTCTATCCCAGTCCCAACAATAATGACAGAAGTGACGTTGGCATTACATGATTGGATAATAATTATAACCGAGTGTAAAATATCCTTGCTGAAATCGTGCATCGAACCGCGTACTTTCTAATAATGAAGTGAGATAATTATTGTGACTGTCTAGCTCTAACAAGCTGCCATAGTTCTGTTCGCTCAGAGGTTGCTCCATTTCTCTCTCAATTAGCACATTGCAAACCAGGGTAGTAATTAATGTCAAATTTTGTATTTGTATATTTTCTAGAAAATATATAATTTGTGTCGTGCGATGAATGATCTCTACCTTGAACTCTGTGCATGCCGTATAAAGTATATATAACTGGAAATAACGACCTTGTTTAGGTTTTCGAACTTTGCTTTTCTTTTGTTTCTGAAATGCAAATTAAGTCTTGATTTATACGAATTTGCGTTTGTTAAATGATTCAGTAAAGAGGCTGTTTCACAGACTGATGTTAGAGTATTGATTATATGATTATTGATTAGGATACGAAAATGAATTACGTAACCAAGGGTGATAACAAGTTTATTCGCTGATTATTGTTTAACCTATAGTAATTTCATCGGTTAGTAAACCGCCTATTATCAAAGTTCAAGTTTGCACTTTGTATGTTTAGTGAAAACATATAATCCCCATATTCGAAGAAATCAGTTATATCATTGTTGAACATTTGTTCGGGGCGAGCACATTGATCCCCAAGGGGTATAAGGTTTGTTCGGATCGGGCACCACAAGTCTTGGGCAAAATCTCCGCTCCAAAGGAAATAAATCAAATGACTGTTATACTCATCCAACAAACTGTCATCCTGTGAATAGTTAATTAACGACTTCAGGAATAAAATGTACAATTCAATCATTCAAATCAGGTGATGTTACTCTACGAACTTAATTCTCACTGATCTTGATCCAACTTCTTCAGATCTTCATTGACTTTTTTCATTCTAAATCTCCCTCTCTTATCACTTGAAATATCGTCCAAAGTTCTATTTTCAATATCATCTCATTGGTTCATCACATTAGTCTTCTCTGATTTCATCAATTCATACTAACCTTGATTAGGAAACAATGATTGTATATCAATATTTCCATGTCTATGAGAAATCTTGATTCAACTAGAAATCAAAAATCACATTCAACTTTGCGTTGAATAACTATTTTCTCCAACAATAACCGGACACAAAGAAAGTAGCTGCATATTATTGATAAAGCCATCAACTCTGGAGTGATATATCCGTTCTAAAGCAACACAAAGATTTAGGATCTGCATGAAAGTGTATTAATCGCGTATAATCCGCCAGTCACGGCTGTTAACTTGTTGCATGCAGGTTTTGTCGAGCAGTGAAACCGTTTGGTTCCCCTCACAATGACAATGGCTTCTCTGCTTGATAGGCACAATTATTGATAACAACTAACTGTTCATCTATATTGTCTGGTTAGCCATATCAAAGTATGAAAATTAAGATTTTTTCATGATTTTGTCGAGACTCGATTTTATAATCTGGAAGTTGGTGTATCAAGCAAATAGCAATAGTTTGTGGATAGCTTGTTATCTGCACTCTTGATGACTTTTTATGTTATTTTTGTATACTTGACCAATTGTTATATAGTTCAGTAATACCTGACTCTAAGTTCGTGAATTTGTATCTGAAGTTGAACTTTGATTGCATATGATTTAAGAATGTTTACTATGTATATATATATATATATATATATATATATATATATATATATATATATATATATATATATATATATATATATATATATATATATATATATATATATATATATATATATATATATATATAGATATAGATATAGATATAGATATAGATATAGATATATATATATATACATATATATATATATATATATATATATATATATATATATATATATATATATATATATATATATATATATATATATATATATATATCGGAGATTGATTGAATACATCGATCAGGCTCGTGGCAAGGTGAGGTGATATACATAATCATTTTTTTTTCTTTTTTTTATATTGGGTTTTAACGACGCACTGTAATGATGACTAAGATTTATTGGTATCGGATGAATAAATAATTTCAGCTTTAGTAATTTTTTATAGCCAGGAGTATATAGGAGGAGATTTAAATATTAATCGATTTATTATCTCAGTTTTAATATTTGTGTTGTCAATAATATTTTTAATCATTAGTCCTAATTTAATTAGAATTTTGTTAGAGTGGGACGGTTTAGGTTTAGTGTCTTATTCAATTGTAATTTATTATCAGAATGTCAAGTCTTATAATGCTGGGATGATGATGAGATGAAGGTAGTATGGGTATGGGAAAGATAGTGGGAAGGAAGCGGTCGTGGCCTATATTGTGGGAACCATCCCGGCACTAGTCTAGACTATATACAGAGGGAAACCACGAAAAACCCCTGTAAAGATGGACGGTGGCGGGGATCGAACCGGGTCCAATATGTCCCTTCACCTCCCGGATCACATGAAGCAAGTGCGTTAACCACTCAGCTACATGTGTCGGTACACATAATACAAATCATACAATCATTTCCAATGATATTATCGAATAATATCATATGTGTTGTGTTGCTATAATATATATATATATATATATATATATATATATATATATATATATATATATATATATATATATATATATTATTAGGTTTGAGATGAATTGGAATTTGGAAAAATTGAATCACCTTTCAATATTTGTATTATTATCATATTGTTAGATAAACAGGTGTATCAAGAGGCTACTTTACATCTCACAACCCAAGAGTAAAACCAAAGGGGGACGCAAAAAGCGTCAATACAGGCCTTTAGCTCCCAACACATGGTGGGTAAACGGTAGGACCAATCAGTCTAATCCTTTTTGCAATACAACAACAATGAGTATATCTGTGCCTCTGCATTCACTAAAAATCATAATTCTATATCAAATTACTCTGAAAGAATCGTAAAAACAATGAAAAACAGGTAGATACATGTTGTTTTTTGACAATTATTTTGAAAAGGTTGAAAACATATCACAAACTAAAGCTCTTCGTACGAGCACGTATTGAATACTAGTGATCATCTAACCGGAAACTGTAAGTCAATACGGTGATTGGTTCTCCGTTGCCAACTTGGGCCCCGAACGTCTGCAATCAAGCCGGTAGGCAAGATGTAAAGAGGCCTCTTAAATTCGTGCAGTAATAATTATCCTCCATAGAAAAGCCTTCCAGTTGATCAGAAAACTCTCCATCCAACAAGTCACATCAGATACCAACACTATATTCCTCAGGTGTTGTACGTACAAGACAACGACCGAGCAACGTGGCGAAGATAATGGCGGTAATTAATCTCGAACCACTTCTAGCTCCATCGCGCGATGTCCTGACTTTTACTATGTGGTTTTCGTGATATTTTCTTTCGTTTTCGATTTCAATGTATACTTGTAATGAACAGATAGATTCAAAGATAGTTTATTGTAATCCACTTCCGGTATGCGAGTTGTTTTAGCACGAAAATGAAGATATAATGAATGAATGAATATTATAGTTTTAAGGCGCATCGACAGCGAGGTCATTTAGCGCAAATAATTGAAGTACCATTAGTTTTCATTCACAATAACTTAGGCCCGGTTTTCACAATCTTAGTTAGGGTACTAATCCACTAGCTAATAATTAAAGGTACAAAAATAACATATATAACCAATGGTGATAACAAGTTAATCCGCTAACTATTGCTTAGGCCCAGTATTACCAAGTCCAGTTAGTATTTATCTGAGAGTTGGTGAAAACAAATACCACAGGTAACCATGGTGATAACAAGTTTGAACTGTCAGATAAAGCCCAACTAGACTTGGTAATACCGGGCCTTAATCCAGTTTCGTAAAATCGGGCCTTAATGGAATAATTGAAATGTAAATTCATCAAATTTTAAAGTATTTGATATATTGTGAATATTTTTGTTACACGATTCACACATACCGCGGTAGTGAGCATGTTCTATAAATATAATTGAATTATTTAGATACAGTTTAATTAGAAATGCGTGTATTTTGGCGATTATATTATTTCCCTCCGGCACGAAAGTCGTCTCATGTGCATTTTAATCAGAGCATTTGTGTCACGGTGAAGATTTAACCTACTAATTACCATGGCTATAGTCAGGAAAACGTCGAGTCATGGATGTATTTTCTAATCGTCAGTTTATTAAAAACAAACATTATTATGTGATGATATATAACTTATTTATATACTACAACTGCGTATAATAATATGTTAAAGTATATGTTTACTTCATGTTTGAGAATGTTCGCTTCTAATTTGTATCCAAACATTTGGGATTTCAGTTTTTTGGGTCACAGAAAGATGCATCAAAATAATGTTTTTATTTGTTTCGTGATAATAATCATACGTTGGCCTGAAATGAAATAATTTCCTCCGATTAATAATTCAACATCATAGTAGACCTACATTGGATAATTATTGGCCTATAATTCAGTATTCAATCACCTTTCTGGTAAACAAAATATGAATATCATTATTGGATTAGTAAAAATGGAAACCAATCTCCACCCATGCAGTCATTCTTGAGAGAAAAAAAACATTTTCTTGAGTGGGAAAAAATCCGTATTTCAATTCAGTGTGTTTTTTCAAAATCTTTTCTTCCCCATCTTTTCATCAAAGTTGTTCTCTCCTCGTTATAGATATGCCCACTCGACAATTATCAGATCTGAAACCACAACAAAATGGCATTTATTTGGCATTTTCATTTCTAATAAATGTACACGGGTATTGAAAGTACACAATGAAAATGGATAATTTTATCGATGAAACTTTTCGGCCAACAACCTCTTTCAGACAAAATGATCGAACTTGATTGTTACATTGTCTCCATGTGCAACAATGATTCTACTAAACCAACAATACAACATTTCAAGTTTAAAACACAAAAAAAAGGAAGTGCACTGCTCTGAAGTTTAAGGTTATAACTCCGATGTCTGACGAGCTGGAAATGAAACATGTAATATGCCTGAAGCATCGTTCACTATCGGTCACGCTTGATGGTTCTTTTGATTAAAAACTTCCATTTCTTTTCGGCTGAATTTCTCTTTTTCGAAGACTCTATACTTTAATTAGTGATCCAGTGTAATGGCTTAAGACATTCTATTGTGAGCCAATCAGGAGTAGCGGATTTTCACGTGTCGAATTAAATATTTATTACATTAACATAAGAATGAGAAATTTAGGTGTTGGCATTTCTTCATGACTGTGTGAGAACTTTTCGTCAGAATATTGGCGATGAATTTGTAATATACATTCATGTCTTTTAATACTATTAAAATTTGTTTATTATTTTATTTCATGTCCAGTTCAGAATTATCAAATTGAGTGCATGGAGTCAACTGATTTCACACTATTAACGAGTTGATTAACAACTGATGATATTAGTGTAGTCTTACACTACGCTGTCTCATTTTGTCAATCTTGGACTTACTCTGCATATCTTATATATTTTACCGACTTTGTAATACAAAAAAGTATATTCTTGTTCTCTACAATAAATCAATCGATTATTCAATATATAATTGCGATAATATCGTATCGATACTATTATTGTAAAATTTATATTGAGATTCGTGGGATATAAAACTGTATAGTTCCTTGATCGTAGAGGATGAGTTTACTGATGCACCAACCCATGAGTTAATTCTGAGCACCGCGGTACTTGCAAATAATCCATGGAAAAATTCACAAAACAGACCAAATCAGTTAACAGATTGTATATCACATTAATTCGAGAGGTCATTGCGTACTGCTTGGTCAGATTTACGTACATTCTTGTTGACAATCTTACGTATTCTTAGTTTTTAAACATGTTTTAGGACGTAAATCAACTATACATGATATATTGATAAAGAGTACACATTTTTTTAATATTCCTATGGGAAATGAATCTGTTGTCATGTGGGAGAAAGATCTCTTCTCCTTGGGTATCCTCGGTTTTGGATTTGACAAAATAATAATTTTCCACTGAATTTTTTTTAACAAAATGCAATTCCTTGATATGATTCTTCCCGGCCGACTGTAATATATATATATATATATATATATATATATATATATATATATATATATATATATATATATATATATATATATATATGTAGATAATTTTCGAATTGAATACCCCCGGCTGTGAAACTAAATCGCAAACCCTGTAATTACAATGATTCTGCACCAAGTTTGGGTGGTTACGACACTTAGACTGTAACCTTGTTGATTTTTTTTGCTACCATTAAAAACCCTATGAAAATTACAATTACATCCTATATACACTTGAAGGTCTCGAACGATAATTTCCGTGTACTCAAAACGCATTCTCAAATGTCGATTTCTGAACATTCTTTAAGCCAATCTAATCACTAGTTCTAAGAAAACTGTAACCAAATCCATACCGATTATAATCACGGTTAGGGTGTAGATTTATAACATGAAACAATGTTCGGTGATTCCATCTTCCTTCTCACTCTCACCTTCGGCCGTTCCTATCTTCTTTCTCACTCTCACTTTCGGCCGTTTCTATATCTACTGTCTCACTCGATCGTGTTTGTGATCGACCTTATGAATAGTAGAAGTGGACATTTGATAGACAGATATTAGGGATCAGAATTTTGCTCGGAGCTCATTTCAGAAACAGCTGCTTGTTTGCCTTGGCTAATTTCACTGTTCTGAAAGTAGATCATCCATTAACTGCATGTCTGCAGACCCGGACTAGTCCATCCAGTTCGAAACCTTTGTCGTCTGCTAATCACGTGATCTTAGAAGACGTTCCTCCCACTACCAGTATATTGCTGACAAGTTTGGGGACAAAATGATTTGGTAACACTGGTTCTGTTCTAAGTGGTAATTTCTAAAAAAAAAAAAATGTCAACCCACCAGTTTATGTTGATGACTTTAAAGGATGCAGTTAAGTACAGGTTTTTGAAAGGGCAGATTGGTCAATACGAGTTCTTTGAGTTATGTTGCTCAATTTTACATTTTTGTTTTTCTTTTAGTTTTAAAGACATTTGAACTGACCAGTTTGAATACCGTGGAACATGAGCCTATCTGCTGAATAATCGCATGTCAATCGATTAGTTTATCAGATTATCTGATTAAATCGAGCAGGAATAAATGTAATTGAATTCAAAATCATTCCATTCCATAAATAATACATGGAATTACAGTTTTGAGAAATGTACGGTTTTCATTTCCATTGGTCACACTTATGTACATAATTTACATTATCAAACACACCTCTGGTATAGATAGATTAAACCCTAAAAAATGAAAATAAAAATGAAGTGAATAAAGATATTGTGTTCCTTGAATTATGGTGAGATCCACTTTAATAAATGATGAATGTAATTAAAGTCATGTAGCAGTGTTTGATATTAGATACTCAAGAGAAATGAAAAATGAGAAAAAATGTATAGAAGCCCGCATAAGAAAAAACATTTTTGTGTGCGAGCTGAAATAAGTAGAGTGTTGATTGATTCACGATATTTCCGGACTGTCTTTAATGATATTGATCATGATTTTTTCAAACCATTATTTTTATCCATTCTCACATTATTTTATCTTCATTTATTTATTCTTATACCTCCTTTTTTTAACTGAATGAAAACATTATTGAAACAATGCAAATGGATAATTATAATCCATGAACGGTTATTCTGGAGTATAATCTAGTATGTGATGTATAGTCACCACAGTTATTATCATTATATAACAGTAAAACTGCACATTTGTAAGAACTTTTGGTGACTTTCCACGTGAGCTTGTGTTGGGCGTGTTAGAAACAGTCACTGGTTTCTATAATGGTTGGACCTTTTCACAACGAATCACGCTGTGTAATAACTTGAGCTTCACAGAGACCATCCAAAAACAAATGATCAACTACATTATCAGTTATTATCATATATAATGTTTATACTTCTTCTTGTTCATGTACTTGGAATACTATCTATAAGTAAACAAAATAATATTACATCAGGAAAGAAATAATTGAGACTGTGTCTGTAACTAAAACTATAACTGTGACTGATGTTCGAACAAGTAAATGAATGAATGAATGAATGATTATTTTTTCACCACGATTTTTCATTCATTATTCATTCTCTTCTGTAACTCACAATTCTAACAATCAACATTATCAATCAAAGTTGATGAAAATCGACTTGATCATATTCATTATTATTCTGTTCGAAGGGTGAAACGTTTTTATATATAGGCCTATAAATATATATATATATATATAAATATATATATATATCTATAAATATATATATATATATATATATATATATATATATATTCATATTTATGTGTATATATATATATATATATATATATATATATATATATATATATATATATATATATATATTATATGTATGTATATATATATATATGTATATATATATATATATATATATATATATATATATATATATATATATATATATATATATATATATATATATCATATGTATGTATATATATATATATATATATATATATATATATATATATATATATATTATATGTATGTATATATATATATATATATATATATATATATATATATATATATATATATATATATATATATATATATATATATCAAATGAACAATAATTGACTATAACATTCCAATTCACGTAACATTTACCCAACATGTATACGTTATATATAACGTATACATGTTGTATTTGAATAGACCTTCAGGCAGTTAACATTTTCGTAATCTTCTGATTGACTTGAGCCAGCACGAATGATTATTGGTTTTCGGGTAAGGTCTGACAGACCACGACTTGAATTCAGTTATAGCAACAAAAACTTGATTCGTTGGTCGTACTTGGCACAGAGCTGGTAAACGTTCGGTTCCTTGATATTATATTTTTTACCCCGTCTCTTTTTGTTGTCTGTAGAAACGATTGTTAGCTGTAAAAGTCAGCAGATAATATTGCCTAATATTTGGCGAAATTTTGTTGCAAACAGGTATGAAAAGTTTTTGCAAGGACAATTATCGTTTTCTTCATCCTTTTCAGGGGGATTCATTGAAATTGACGCATAGTTTATGAATAATTATCAACACGGTTATCGTTATTTGGACAATATAGACTTTTTTCAGCGGAATCATTTTAATTGAGATTTCTTATTTCGTGAGTAATTAATATTGAGTGTCATGAAATGTAGCGTTTTCGTAACTTTGTATAAGTCTGTTGTGATGTTTCCAGTTTAACCCGTATTTCTGTTATCGAATGAGTAATATCGGGGTATTGTCAATGAATGTGTATGGTAACCAAATCTCCGTCTCAAATCGGATATGTTTATTAATTGGTTGCCATGATGTAGATTGAATATTGACCACTGTTTGTCGTGATGCAATATCGACGAAAGAGATATTGAGAAATCAATGTTCTATTTTTTTCAAATAGTGATAATCAATCAAATCGAATGTGTACTCGAATTTAGAATTTGCACGTGACATGTGGTCGAGTGGATAGCTCACTGAACCGACATTCAGGAGACCAGGGCTCGATTCACGCCATGGTCGACCATCCTTACAGGCAGTGTTGGATTCAGACATTTTGTTGCGGGGGGGCTTTTGTATTTTCCTGGGGGGGGGGGCCAAAAAAAAACGAAATACAAGTTTCTCAAAAAATAGACTATATACCCAGTGCTTTATGTATTTATCCCGGGGGGGGGGGGTAGACAACGAGCTGCGGGGGGGGGAAAGCCCCCCCGCAGGTATGCCTGGATTCAACACTGCTTACAGTTTTTTTTCGTGATTTTCCCTCTATCGTTCAGGCTAAATACTGGGATGGTTCCTTAACAACAGGCCACGACAGACTCCTTCCCACCATCCAAGAGCACCCAATGAAATAACCTTTCATCATCCCATCATCTCATATATAATTCACCGACGCCAATAGATCGTGGTCATCAGTCAGGCAGTGCGTGAAAGCACAGCTTGCGGCAAGTCACAGCCGAGTGCGTTACGCGTTACGCGGCAAGCTTGCCGCACTGCCGCGGCGTGACATTGATGCAACTTGAAAGTGAGACTGAAATGTGATCGGGTGCGTGACCAATCACAGCATAGAACGTCCTTGAGTTTTTGCACCCCGCGTATTGTTTTACAGGACAGTGATATTGTGCCGTGGAATTATGTAATGCATCCAGACTGTCGGCCAATGGCGTCTAATAATAGAATTATTGCAATAAATACATTCATTCATTTGTTTTTACTTTGAATTACCAGAAAAATTCTTGGTCGATTTTTAAAACGGACATATTTGTGTATTTTTCAAGTTTGAATGCATTTTTCACTTGTCAACAGAAATAATATAAAAGCATCAAATATCGAATCTGATTTTCAATGGCTATTGATATTGAAATTGCCACCCGTTTGGCTGAATCAGTGAACGCACTACAATTCTGAATCTGACGTCAAGTTGGGGCATGAGAGTATGTGTACTTTATCCATCAACCACTCTTGCAATCATCTAAAATGACAGCTATTATTGGAGCCGTTCAAACAATATTCATCTGGCACCTCGAACGTGGAATGCGTTACCTGACCGAATGAAAACTTAAAATGGTAATAATTTCAAAACGGAATGTACAAAATGTCTTCTTCAAATTCAAAGCGATAGTAAATACTTTTTTGACACTGGTTCAGCGGGCCTATAACATCAATGTATTCACTTTTCATTAAATGTATTGTTTAGTTCCAATTGATGCTTCTTTTTCACTATTGCTTTTCTTTCTTTTTCCTATGATTGTTGAGTACAAACAAAATTGGTGGTGAATTTACTGAAAATATTTTGTTATACTTAATATAACTATATTGTAACAGTGATTTTGTTGTAGGTTTACATAATGTTCATATATCTCTGTGTGTACGACAACTGTGTGTATTTTATGTATCCTTCTGTATTCTGTTGTATTTTCCGTGTGTTTGATTTTGTTTCTGCAATTCATGTGAATTACGTTTTAAACTGGTTAAATGTAATAACGGCCCTGCCGAATTTCGCCAGCAATGAATATCCTTCAATAATTAGACGAGCTTTAGCGAGGATTCAATTTGACATACTGAAAAAAATTGGTGTTCGTTTTTATGTTTTTTTTTTCTTCAATGTTTTTTTTTCGGTTCTCCACAGGTCAAACGGCTACAGCTATCAATTTCAAACTTTTTTTTCATCATGGTTCCTTATCTAACGTAGATCTGTATAGTTTCGTGGCATCATCGGGTGGTACCTTTTTTTTCTTTATGAATTTTAGAAATTTTAAAAATACCCGTTAGAATAACACGGCGAAAAAATATTTTCAAAAAAATTGAAATTTTGTCTGGAGTTGAATAACATATAGATACACATTTCTGAAAACTTTCAGCTTGATCGGGTGAGCCATTTTGAATAAAAACCATGAAATGTGCTAAATTGGTACCACTCGAAGCAGTTTTTACCCATTTCTGAATTAAATGTCACCCAATTGACGAATGTAGGCTGAAGTTCGGCCATAAAAGTCGACATACTATTACTATCCGCTCGTCTAACAACGCATATAATTATGGCGTTTTCCTAGTAATAATATCGAGACTCCAAAACAGCTGTCTTGACAATACTGCGGTATGTGTCCAACTTCCAAGCCAAGTAATGAGCAGAAATGTTTCAAGCAATCACATTCAACAATCGCATTGTTTCAACCAGTCCAAGTATTTGTGAGCTCGAATAAATGCAACAACCCGATCTGTTGTGAAATGGCGGTTGTTCGAACTGTATGCGCCATGCTCTGTCATAAATACGCTTCCACAAACCATGACCCCACAACGACATCATCTCCTCTAATAACCACTCTTTCGACTCATGACACTTTCCACTGACGATCACGTTATGTATCTACTTGTGTTGTTAAACACCCGTCTGGAGGAAAACGGCGCGATAAACAAATGGATTTTAAATGAAAACAACTTTTCCAAATAATACTCCAGTGTTTGATCTTGGGCCACGCCCAATCCTCCAAAGACGTTTCGCGTAGGCCTATGTTGAAAAAGAAATAAATGTTCAATCAAAAGTAATTATTGAATCATTTTGATATCTTGAGACATCGCAAATGTTATCTACCACGAGAGATGAAGGCTCGAACCACCCGTGCGCTAGTGGTGTGAGATAGGGGGGACGGTCGCTCGGAGCCTTCATCTCTCGTGGATACGAGTCACACACGAGAGATGAGGGCTCGAACCACTCGTGCGCTAGTAGTGTGGGATAGGGGGAACGGTCGCTCGGAACAGTTTTCTTTTGGCACATTAACTGTCGTTGGTTGTGGCAGGTATACTCGTGATGTCGACCGTATGAGTACTTTCTCTGCGGAACAGTTAGGAGAATTTTGCTGACAAATAATTCCTCTCTTTCTCTCTCTCTATTATATATATGCAGGTATCATAGAATGAAAACCGCGATTAACTAAGTGTATACTTTTTCTAGATAAAAACAGTCAGAACTGGGAATTGATTTTTAAATTGAATGTATTTTTTTTTCTTCCAATGTGGGAAAGTATATCTGAAAAATACTTCCGTTTTATTTATTTACAGAAATAGCCTCACAGTTGAACTGGTATTGAAAGCGTATTGACATCGCCATTGTTCAACTGCGAACTGATAATTAAAATCTTGCTCTTACTACATCGCAGTATTTAACTGAAACAGACAATGGGCGAAGCAAATCGCTTTCCATTCAATTCATAATAATCCACCTATACTTGGGTAGGCTATATGTATTTCCTATAATTCCTACATTTACTAGGCGAACGCGTTATGTGTTGTCGCGTTGATGGATGAGCTGGAACATTTCACCTTATCTTTGGATTGGTTATTATATATATATATATATATATATATATACACCTTGAGATCCAAACCATTACATCACTGCCATCTCATTTTCCATTATTAATTTATATGATAATAAAGAAGGCTTTTTTTTAATCGTTTACATTCAAGAGGTGACACCTGTGGCTTGGATTTAATTGGTATATATATGAAATGGTATTTAATAGCTTTGAGTGATTCACAAAAATTACATTATATATTTTTTTACATCGAAACGGCTGATATATATATATATCAAAACGGCTGATCCGATTTGAGTGAAAGTTCGCAATAATGTGTATAATTATTCTATTGAAATTCCCTGAGAATTTGAAATGTTTCGGATGAAAATTATTTCATGAATATTTTCTTCTGGGTTATTCTAATGAGATTTTTGAAAACTTTAAAATGAGTTTTCTCAAAAGTGGTTCAACCGATTGCGCCTCAAAACTAAACAGTATCGAATTAGATAATGACACTTGTGTATGCCAAGTTTCAACTGATTTTGAATTTTCTGTTGACCTGTGAAGCGCAAAAAAAAAACAGTCACTTTTTACGAGTATGGCGAAATTGAGTCTTCGCTTCGCTCATCCAATTAATCATTTTCCTATTTTTTTTTTTTTCATGTGACTCGTTGAAATAATGAATGTATCTTAACAGTCAAGTTTTCATTATTTTTGATAAACCGCCGGAATAGTGGTATGTGGTTGTTTTTGTTCTTATTGACATCTTCGTATGGAGAAGTTACATGCTTTCCACACAAGAGCCTACAAAGCCTGTTTGGCTTGTCTGTGGCATAAACATGGGAAATCAAAAAACCAAACATGATCACAAAATGAAACGTCAAATTATAGATAAAATAACATCGCTAGGAACTGGACTAGGCCTAAAAATGAACAGTAATTTGAACAGTGATTTTTACACGTGAAAATTGAACGACAATTAGCCCGGCTTTCTTATTGAAATAGAATGTTACTAAACGTTTCTATATGGCTATTATGAAACTATTATCTGGAACCCTAATTCTGCAATAATTAGGTAATCTATTTCAGGCGTAATCATCATTTTTTGTCATCTTCATCCATCTGTCAAACAGCTAACACGTTTTTGTTGAACATTTTAACAATGGTACAAAAGTTTCACTTACAATCTGTTTACAATTAAGATTCACTCTTTCAATGTCCAGCTGTCGAATTAACTGAGCGGTGCAACAAATACAAACTATTTGTTTTTATTGTTGCTCATATAAAGGGCCATTCACAAGCGACATTTACCTAACGATATTCCCAAGATTTCTCGAATTACACTCTATGACCCCGTCCCGGGCATAGCACCCCGCAGTAATGAATTATAATTCTGTGCCCGCATTCACAAAGAGTAATTCTACATTTTACACCCGATCGAGTTGATTTTTTTATTTTTGGTCCCACATTACTACCGGATAATTATAAAAAGTATAAAGTCACATTTTTTCCACAACTTTTTTTTTTTGGATCAAAATCTTTATTTTGTCACATGGTCACGGAGAAACTTTTTGGTGTAAAACGACTCTAGAAAAGTAGTTTTTAAAATTCACAGTCTTCTAGAGAGTGCAATCGACAAATTTATGCATTGGTGACACTTCAAATTCTTTTTTGTAGGAATGGCAAATTTATCTATTTCACACTTTTTTTTCAATTTTTTCAATTTTTTTAATTTTCCAAAATTATTTTAGGCATGATAGTCTCAAGATATACTGTTGATAATGCATACCTTTGTTTATCATCCAGTTCATGAAGTATACAAAAAGAATTGTGCGATTCCATCCAATAGAATAGATTTCATTTACTTCTTCCTTCAAAATACGTTGGAAAAAAAGATGACGAGAAAACAGCCATCAAACATTTAACTGTATTCCGTTCTGAAGCTAATTTGGTTCGACACTATATGATTAAAAGTCGAATATAAAATATACTAGTGAATTAATTCACATTATTCTTCAGTAGCCCAAAAAGGAGATATTAAATAAATTGATCATTAAAAAAAAAAAATGGAAATTCCAACAAATGGACATATTTTCAGTGTCGTCCCCCCTTAAGTTTGTACCATTTTACTGAGTTGGGAGCAATATAGGTCTTGAGTTGGGACTATTCCACCGAGTTATGACCAATATTGATCCTAACTCAGAGACGTATCAAAGATAGGACTATTTGTGACAAACTCCAAATGTGTTTGCTCCTAATTCTCTATCGAGCTGTAAGCGTCAACCAATCAGGTCGCTTGAATCTTCATGCTGGTATAACCAAGCCATCTCATTCAACATTTCATTCCAATACATTTTCACTGTTAGTGATTATAAAAACTTAACTAAAACCTTTTGATAGACACCAAAACTCTGAAGATAGATTTCAATTAATAATAACAATATTTATTTCTTCAATTTTAGAGAAAAGTAGAAATCATCATCTCAATTTCAGAAACTATAACTTCTGGCCATGAGTTGATGACGTGACATATCGGTTCTGCATAGAAACATGAACAGAATCAAGTAAGGTCCACGTCATCGACTCAGAAAAACAAGCCGGGTCCTGGAGGACAAATTAATGATTCATTTTTTCTGTAATTGAAATGATATTTTCCAGTTTTCTTTCAAACTAGGGAAATGAATATTTTCATTTTTCGTTGAAATCTAATGTCAGGGTTGTGATCTGTGAATTTCAGTTTACTGCTAATTTTCATTGTAAACAGACCTCAAATCTGTAACGCCTGTCAAATCCATTCACATTCTTTCTTCACCACTTGTACTTTTTTCTACAACACTTTTTTTTATCGAATCCAACAAGTGCCCTATACGAACGTGATAGCTGTGTGTGTGTGTGTGTGTGTGTGTGTGTGTGTCTGCGCGCGCACGTGATTGTATCTTACATCGACACTTGTTACATGATCGCAAAAGGAATTAATTACAAAACTATTCGATATCTATTCACTTCATAGAACGTCATTAAAATGGAACTTGTCTATGTACTTGTATAAATAAACTTTTATAATTACTACAGAGCGACTCTTTATAGCAATCCTAGACAATTATTTTAAAAATCTATCAAAGTGAATGTGTATCATAATATGTAATTGGTTTCATAACTCGGTACATATCGACCGCAAGTGAGAATGAAAGTGGTTTTGCAACAGGTCGCGGGAGTGTATATGGGCACTGCTCTCGGTACGCCATTACCTGTGATTGTATCCGTACGAATCTCATCTCAATACCTGTACTTATCAATTTGTACAACCGTATTATAGTAATTGTTGGGTGGGATTTTCACCGATCGTGGAGAATTGAATTGTTTTTATTGAACTGAGATGGATGTGATGTGTATGTAGGCCTATATATGATTGAGAGATTTTGTTTTTGAGTCTTGAGTAATCATAAAAACAATTATTGTTATTTTTGGTGTTTGGAAAGTTGTAATGGATATTGCATGTGCTATACGGTTGGTGTGTAGCACGTATTCTATTAACTGTGTGTCCATATGTATGACTGTATCCCTACAATTGGCTCAATTTCTTTGACAAATACGGGTATAAATCATGTAGAGCTTGAAATAGAGAAGTATCACTGAGAGGAGTGGTCGAGTGGCTAGCACAATGAACTGTCAGTCAGGAGACCGGGGCTCGATTCCCGGCATGGTCGACCATCCTGACAAGGGTTATTCGTGGTTTATGTCGTTCAGGTCAATACTGGGATGGTTCTTTAACAACAGGTCATGACCGACTCCCTTCCACCATCCAGAAACACCTAATAAAATGACCTTTCATCTGATATATATCATTCACCGACGCCAATAGATCGTAGTCATCAGTACAGTGCGTCGTTGGAGCCAATATAAATAAATCAAGATAAATAGTATTCTATATATTTCCGTCGACACAAATACATTTCCGGTGCATTATTTCATTAATTTATATATTCTCATTCATCTCTTATACCTCGATATACTCTTGTCGTCCTCACTCTATATCAGTGAAACTGTGACTTCATGTTGAGTGCATTACATACAAATAATGATAATACATATTGCTTGCATAGAAACAGAATTTCTTTTTTCAGTTTTATCGAATCTGGGAATTTTCTTGAAGTTTCTTCATTGAACATGACATATATTCACTCGACTGCGTTAATTCGTTCACAAGCCAATAGGATAACAATGGCGTGTCGTTAAACAGTTTAGATTCCAGTATAAAATTATCGCTCTTTCAAATCATCCACTTAATTCGCGTGCAATGTTCCATTATTCAATCATAAAAGTCGTGTAGTAATTAACCTAATATTATTATTTCTCATTAGTTGATTTATATTTGGACAAATTCTATAATTACAAATAATGCCGAACGTTACACCCTGCAAGTAATGGGTCTATGGCGATCTTATCTCTGCCTCACGAACCAGAGTCTGTCGGTTTAGCCCTCGTGCTGCGTGATTCATGGGGCTGTTGCGACACGTAGCTTACGTGCAACAACAGCGCGAAATGTGACGGCTCGATCGGTCGTCCTTCCTATTGACTATACCATGACGATTGTACGTTTCGACCCGTCTAATAGGCTGTTCACCTGTCGTTAGTGACGTTATCACGGCTTAGCTTTATTGAAAGTGGAAATAATTTACTCGAATATGACTGAAACTGAAAATGACGCGTTAATTTTCCAACATATATAGTTTAGATAATCGACAAATTGGTTGTTCGTATTTGTTTTGGTCAGTAAAATTACAATTTTCTCTGAAACTTGGCATAATTTGAATATAGGCCTATAAGGGCTCTACACGCAGTACATTTGAGAGTTATATATATAGTGGTCACAGAGGATCAGTACAGTTTTCTGTTTCCGTTGTCTCAAATTTTCTATTTGAAACTTGTAAAAGCGATCGAAATGTTGTGACAAATCAAATATAAAAAACTTTATTCAGTCTCTGCTCACAATAAAGTTGCCCTAAGACACGGAATAACAAGCAATATAAAACATTTGATAAAATTACAAATCTGTATTATGAATGTGCTTATATGAATGATCAAATGAGGCAGTCTATAATGAATAAATACAAAAAAATGAATGAAAAAACACGGGCGAATTATTATATCAAAAGTGGAATAAAAATAAAATGAAAGTAAGTGAAGATTAATAAAAATGTGAATATGAATTGTGTTAGTGAAATACGGAAAATGTGAATATACATAACTATAGACTGGAAATTCGAGTATTCCATCACTGCCATCACTGAAACTATCGGTACCTAATGCTCTGATCAAATTAGTCTAATTGATTCCGATATTGTCTAGTATCTACTGGCAGATCTTTTTCAGGATCAGTAAAAAAACATTTCATTATTATTTTTTTTTTTAATAACATCGAAGCTTGATACAAAATCATTGTTCCCCAATTAAGGCTATGGATTTCATTATGCTGACATTTTTATAATATACTTTCCACCGTGATTCTTTCTAGCGTTATGTAGGCACACATTCACAGTCGAAGACGAATCTAAGCAATAAATATAATATTTTGTCATTATTCAATTGTGTTGACTATATAGTCACTGAGGATGGCAAGGCAGGCGGCCTCAATGAGAGCGATCTCACCACCCAGAGACTTCACCAATTATAATATAACTCATCTAACAAACTGTCAAAAATGAAACTGAAAAGGTCGAAAATAATTTATAATTCAAACATTTATTTTGATAAAATTAATATTTGACCGTCTTGGAACACTTCTGTCGTCATCTTTTCAATTCCATTCCAGTAGACAGTCGATGTAATGTGACTGATCTGGTTCGATGCTATTTATCGGTGTGATATCCTGAAGATGGTTGACTGACCCGCGCAACAAGTGGTCGTTCATCGCCTTACACAATATCCTAGACCGAGATCGAACCGCGTGTAGACTGATACTATATACTATACTCGGCACCACAGTTCCAGGCCATGCAGTCAGTATGCCAATAAAACTAGCTCGAGCGTGGCCAAGCAGTCTTCTATGACATGCGCCATATTGCATGACCACTGTATTACCTCTCGGTATCAACATGACAGATAAATGTCATGAATATTGTCAATTCGAACTGTCCCACAAATACAGTATGACCATAATAACAAAAAACAAAAATATAAAATTGAAATATTTGGTATAATAATAACATATTGGATGATGCTTATGAAATATTAATAAGATGTGAAACCTCATGTTTTTTTCACGTGATTTAGTCTTATAAGATCTTTGCCACCAATGTATTTTATTGACTGCAAAGTGATGGGAAAATGTTTAAATAAGTAGATCTATTTTTACAGAGATAAGTTACTCAACGTTAAGAAGTCGTACGTATTCGTGTCTCGGCAGTAGCTTCACACCGCTTTACAAACCGATTTCCGCCATATTCGACATATATCAGTGATTAATATAGAATGCCTTGCTCAGATTCTATCTGTAAATGTCCAATATGGCCACCGAGATTGGAACGAGTATATGTCGCTATCATGCTGCAGGAGTAAAGTATCTCGGTGAGGTGATATATATATATATATATATATATATATATATATATATATATATATATATATATATATATATATATATATATATATATATGGTCTTTCTATCACACATGCGTCATATTGCATGTCTATACTGGAGCAAATTATAACAATTACTTCTCGGTATAAAAATGACAAATGTCATTAATATTGGCAATTTGAACTGTCTTGCAAATACAGTATGTCCTTACAATGTAATTTACCTCATGACTGACCTCATGCCGTATAAGTACTTGAGATGTCAGGCGACATTACTGATTCTGAGTGATTGTATGTTTGATTTAATCTGTAACTGTGGACTGCAGTTTACCTGAATCAACTAGATGTCAGCTTTTTCAATTCCTTTTTCCTGACATTAGAAAATGTTGAAGTTTATGTAAACTTGCTGTCAAACAAAGTGGTCGATCTAGCTACATTAACAAGAGCTCCGAACAAAACATACTGATATTATACGCACTGGAACTGAATCATACAAGGTGATGTGCGTACGCACTTCACGTATAGATTGTGCAAACATGGTGGCTAAATGTGCGTAGATTTGATCATTTTTCTTATTTTTTTTTTTTTTTTCTTTATATTGGGTTTTAACGACGCACTATATTGATGGCTACGATCTATTGGCGTCGGTGGATGATGAATGAGATGATGGGATTATGAGTTGAAATGTTATTTTATTAAATGTTTTGGATGGTGGGAAGGAGTCGGTCGTGACCTGTTGTTAAGAAACCATCCCAGTATCAACCTGAACGACAGAGGGAAACCACGGAAAACCCCTGTCAGGATGGCCAACCATGGCGATAATCAGACTCCGGTCTCCTGCATGACGGTTCAGTGTGCTAGCCACTCGGCCACGCGTCTCGGTATTTGATTCATATCACAGTTTCAATTGCGGGTCGAACCGATTCATATGACCGCAAGTATACGTACTTCAACATGAATATGTATAAACTCGAGTTGAATATGTATAAATATATGTACGTTTTCAATTCCTTTCACTTGAATCTATAAAAATATATACATACAGAATCGTGAGATTTTATTATTACTAGTTAGAATTGTGCGACTTGATCTTTGGTGTGAAGTCAAAACTATTTTCAAATTCATCAAGATTTTCCATCATTCAATATCTAGCAGCGGATGCGATTTTGAAAAACCAACTCAACGAAACCACTAAAAAATGCACGAGAGAATCGACTATATATAAAATGTAATTTCTCATTCTTTCATCTTTTATTTCTACATTCCATATTTGAATTGCTCGAATCTTTCACCCCGCCTAGCAATGTGACCATCTCGCCCCCACCCCGCTGTCCTCCAGATGCCCAGTTGCCATGGTAACAAGATACTACAGCTTATTTCTCATTCTTCCATCTTTTATTTCAATATTCCATATTTGAATTGCTCGAATCGTTCACCTCCAATGTCACCATCTCGCCCCCACCCCGCTGTCCTCCAGATGCCCAGTTGCCATGGTAACAAGATACTACAGCTTATTTCTCATTCTTCCATCTTTTATTTCAATATTCCATATTTGAATTGCTCGAATCTTTCACCCCGCCTAGCAATGTCACTATCTCACCCCCACCCCTCTGTCCTCCAGATGCCCAGTTGCCTTGGTAACAAGATACTACAGCTTATTTCTCATTCTACCATCTTTTATTTCTACATTCCATATTTGAATTGCTCGACTTGTTCACCCCGCCCAGCAATATCACCATCTCACCCCCACCCCTCTGTCCTCCAGATGCCCAGTTGCCATGGTAACAAGATACTACAGCTTATTTCTCATTCTACCATCTTTTATTTCTACATTCCATATTTGAATTGCTCGACTTGTTCACCCCGCCCAGCAATATCACCATCTCACCCCCACCCCTCTGTCCTCCAGATGCCCAGTTGCCATGGTAACAAGATACTATACAGCTTCACGTGATTCTGCGGTCCTTGACACCAGAGCTCAGGTGGCCTCTGCTGAAACTCTTATCGCTTTCCCACATCTCTGGTAACACAGCTGTTTGTACAAGGCTCAAACAAATGAATGTACTCTTAGACCAATCTCGGTCATACTCATGACACAAAGACCATGCCTGTACTTGTGTCCACGAGAGGTGAGGTTCCGAGCGACCGTCTTCCCTATCCCACAACACTAACACACGGGTGGTTCAAGCCTTCATCTTCCGTGGAAACACTTATGTGCCTTTATATCCACGAGAAAGAAGGTTCCGAGCGACCGTCCCCCCTATCCCCTAGCGAAAACGCGCGGGTGGTTCTCTCATTCGCCTGACTCGGATACAAGTGAACATGTAATAGCATTGTACTTGTGAAGTGATAACTGATAAGTTATATGTGTACAAGTGTGTTTAGACCCACATACCTTTCTACCTGAAATCACTCCTTATTTCACCTTGTCAAGTCAGAAACAATATCACTAGAATGTATGCGTAATAAATAGTATACCATATCGGCTGATTTGTTCTCAGGTAGAAAATATAATTATTATTACTCTATTGGAGAACGTGATATGGTGGAGGTAGATTTCGTGTGTGGTGGTTGGATATACCTTCTCTTTGACGGGGCTATTGCAGAATCGAAAAAATACATTTCCAGCATTTTTTTGAGTAATTCTACCGTTCGGATCTGATTCAAATCAGAAAAATCAGAAATAATTTCATGAAATATCGTTTGTAAGGATTCTAAGGTTTAACGAAATGGAAAATCAGAATGATTAGACTAGCTTTAGTGAGGATTCAATTTGATATACTGAAAAAAATTGGTGTTCGTTCTTATGTTGTTTTTTTATGTTTTTTGTCAGTTCTCCACAGGTCAAACGGCTACAGCTATCGACTTTAAACTTTTTTTCGTTATGGTTCCTCATCTAACTCAGATGTGTATAGTTTTGTGGCATTATCGTATGATACATTTTTTTTATGAATTTCAGAAATTTCAAAAATACCCATTAGAATAAAACGTCGGAAAAAAAAATTATTTCCCAAAAAAATGAAATTTTGCGTGAAGTTGAATTACATTTTGATACACATTTCTGGAAATTCTCAGCTTGATCGGGTCAGCCATTTTGAAGAAAAAACATAAAATGTGCTGAATTGGTACCACTCGAAGCAGTTTCTACCTACCCATTTATAACTTGGATGTCACCCAATAGGCGAATGTAGGCAAAAGTTTGGCTAAGAAGTCGACATACTATTACTATCCGCTCGTCTGACAAAGCATATTTGGCGTTTTCCTAGTAATTTCCCAATCACACAACATTGAGAACAGAGAAGATCTGAAATGTTCTGTGCTATTTCACTCTGAAAACATCACAACCCTGAAATTAGATTTTATCAGACAAAAATAAAAATCATATTCCAATTGAGAAATTATAATTAATTTATTTGTCCTTTATGACCTGGCCATTTTCTCAGTCGTGACGTGGACATTACTAGATTCTGTTCATGTTTCTATGCAGAATCTGTGATGCCTACGTCATGACTCATTGTCTTGGGAGGACCAAGAAATAGTTCACATTTCTGGAATTGCGATTATGAATTCTAGTTTCCTCTGATAGTGTGGAAATGGATGTATTGTTATCGTTCATGGAAATCTGGTCTCAGGAATGTGATGTTCTCTGATATTTCTGAAGGAATTGAGGAAATTGAATTTTTACTTACAAATATTGCTTGATTATTCAATATTCGAACGTATTTCATTGGTTTTAAAATCAGAACAGAAGGAATTTATTTACCAGTAATATTAAACTATTTTATTTTTATACGAGTTTTAGCGAGCATTCAATTGAACATACTGAAAAAAGTTGGTGTTCGTTTTTGTGTTGTTTTTTTTGTTTGTTTGTTTGTTTGTTTTATGCTTTTTTGTCGGTTCTCAACAGATCAAACGGCTACAGCTATCAGTTCCAACCTTTTTTCTGTTATGGTTTCTCATCTAACTTGGATCTGTATAGTTTTGTGGCATTATTGGGTGGTAACTTTCATTTTTATGAATTTTAGAAATTTCAAAAATACTCATTAGAATAACACAGCGGAAAGAAAAGAAAATATTCTCATTTTCCCAAAAAATGAAATTTTGCGTGAAGTTGGATTACATTCTGATACACATTTTTGAAAACTTTCAGCTTGATCGGGTCAGCTATTTTGAAGGAAAAACATAAAATGTGCTAAATTGGTACCACTCGAAGCAATTTTTACCCATTTATAACTTGGATGTCACCCAATAGGCGAATGTAGGCAAAAGTTTGGCAAAAACGTGAACATACTATTACTATCCGCTCGTCTAACAACGCATATATGGCGTTTTCCTAGTATAGAGATAAATACAAGAACATGTATTGTGTTGAAGTTATATTGTTCAGTTGTTTCAATAAATATATATGATCGACTGACGTTGTATATTTGTTTGTTTCCAGGTATGTACCAACAGTCTTGAAGTTCACAATTCCACCCACGCGTAGCTGAAGTGATAAGTAAACACAACAAATTGTTAGACGAGCTTTAGCGAGGATTCAATTTTACATACTGAAAAAAGTTGGTGTTCGTTTTTATGTTGTTGTTTTTTGTTTTTTTCATTTTTTTTTGTCGGTTCTCCACAGGTCAAACGGCTACAGCTATCAACTTCAAACTTTTTTCCATGTTGGTTCCTCATCTAACTTAGATCTGTATAGTTGTGTGGCATTATCGGATGGTAACTTTTTTTTTTTTAATTCTAAAAATCTCAAAAATAGTCATTAAAATAACACAGCGGAATAAAAAGAGAATATTTTTATTTCTAAAATGAATGAGATTTTGTGTGAAGTTGAATTACGTTCTGATACACATTTCTGAGAACTATCAGATCGATTGGGTCAGCCATTTTGAAGGAAAACCATGAAAAGTGCTAAATTGGTAACACTATCAAAGCAGTTTTTACCCATTTATAACTTAAATGTCACCTAATTGGCGAATGTAGGCAGAAGTTTGGCGAAAAAGTCGACATACTGTTACTATTCGCTCGTCTAACAACGCGTATATAGCGTTTTCCTGGTCAAAAAAAAAAATTATACCGAAAATACTGAAATCTGTCTTTCTAACAATGAAACAACAATCAACAAAACAATTAACAATGCATGAAAGAATAAAAAGATGATCTAACAATTAAAAATGAAGAACGAAGTAGTTACAAGGCTGTGGAATTGTTTCAAGTTCCCCAGTTGTTTAGAAGGCAATGCTATCGGAGTGGAATGAGGTGCGCTAAACGAGCAGCGCTGTAGACCGGAAAGGCGCGTGCCGAAGGCGATCATATTTAGAGGGTGCCTCTATAGCATGATCGGGAATCAAGTCTTCCAATTAAAAAGAGTGTGAGAATTATTGAGCTGTGGCGTTTTCTCTCGCCAGCCATGTGACTGGTCTAGTGTGACGTCACAGCGCTTCCTTGACAACCCTCAGGACGCGATATCCAGGGCACCAGTGGCGGACAACTGGTATTCTGAAATCAATGTGCATGGTTTTAGTCTATTACCTCAATTACAATATCATCTTCCCTAGGCTTTAGCTCAATATAGTTAGGCCTATTAATGTTTGTATCAAACACTATTGTAATGGCTTTTTGCTATCTTCATTAATTCGTTATATGCATTATTCTGTGTCTCATCGGCAACGTTTTCAAAGGCAGAGTTCTCATTTGTTACTTGATCATAATTCATATATATATATATATATATAAATATATATATATATATATATATATATATATATATATATATATATATATATATCTATTTATATATATGTATTCATATATATATATATATATATATATATATATATATATATATATATATATATATTTATATATATATATATATATATATATATATATATATATTTATATATATATATATATATATATATATATATATATATATATATATATATATATATATATATATATATATATATATATATATATGTATGTATATTTATTAAAACAGATTAGTAATTACATGAAGTATGTTTAACAATTACATTGACTGAGTTTGTTTTCTAATTCCTGATGGGTCTACTTATATTCTATGTGATGTTTCCTCCTGAGGGGATAATTAAGATATTTCAATAACATATTATTTCACTTTACATTCTACATCTTACGTTTTAGCCTTCATTTTTTAGTCTATTGCGTACTGTACAAACGTTTAATACCTTTTTTGAAGCTGTTGAGTGATTTAAATATATCTCCAGTATTACCGGCAGTTATTTCATTCCATTCGGACGTACCTTTTTTAATCAAAGAGTTTTTGCTTTTTCGTTTTCCAAAATGTTTTCTATTAAGTTTATGTACATGGTCTTTTCTCCCAATATAACTTGCTTTTTCTAGTCTGCCTCCTATTTCCTTCCATGCATTTTTCCCCACATATGCTTTATATAAGCAAGTAAGCCGTGCCATTTTTCTTCTTTGAGGCAAGCTCTCACATTTTAAATTTTCAAGTAGTTTAGTGACACTCCTATATTTATATATATATATATATATATATATATATATATATATATATATATATATATATATATATATATGTATATATATATATATATATATATATATATATATATATATATATATATATATATATATATATATATATATATATATATATACGTATATTACATTCTTTGATGATATGAAACCTGGTGATAATTCAATCCGGCGTTTGCTTTCAAGATTTGCTCCCCTTCTTTCATTGCCGATCAGTTGGTGATTGTTATATTGAGTGATTTCATTCATTATCAGACAATCAGGCTAACAATCGGCCTAATTATCGAATAAGAACTTCCATTTGAATTTTCTCGTTTCTTTGAAATCTCGAAATGGTATTCAAAAATCTCCCATTTTTCATGTAATTTCTACATGTGTGACAAAATAATCCTAGAATGGCCTTTGAATTATCGAACATTCAATCAACATAAATGTAAATATTTTTGTATTATTACTTATTCACATTTACATCTGACGCAAGCAATACTGAAGTTGATGCCCATAAGTCAAGTCTCAAATTCTGAATTCATTAAATTAAATCCAAGAAAAAGAAAATACCCATTTCGAAATGAAAAAGTTTCATTATCGATATATTTCATATGGAGCTGGATCAAATCTATAGTACCGAACTGGAGCAACTTTGAATTAACATAGTTCAAATTGAATATGGTTCATAACACTGTCTATATTACAACAGATCCACAATATTCCACATATTCCAATCCGAATGTATACGTATTCCGAATATATGATAATCCAGTTTGGTCATGCTCTATAGCTGCTCCATTGAGTATCGTAGATTCACCGTACAGATTGGAGTATATGACTTTGGGGGATTATATATCAGACTTGTAAAAGTACCTCTACATCCATATATCCCTGAGTGAAACCGAGTGTGTAAAAGCAGTATACAATCATACATAGTCCTAATTCCATATATCACGACACCACACCACACCACACCCAACCTACTAGCTCGTGTGTGTAACACACAATACAGGATATTACACATTCGAAGTGGAGTCTGAATCGTTATGATTATTATCTTGGAAAAACGCCATTTGATTCCATAGAAAACACTGTTATTCATTTTGTAATTTCTTAGCTATTGTCTTACCCGTGATGATGTCACGAATATTGTGAACAGTTTCTGCGAGGTCAGTCTAGTGGTGAGAGGTCACTTGTCCGACCCTACCTGATGTACTTGTCTCCGCGCGACACGCCCGTGCGCTAGTGCTGTGGGATAGGGGGGACGGCCGAGCGGAACCTCCATCTCTTGTGGATACAATTAATAATATATTTGGTGCTTGATATCGTGACGTATGCATATTGAACCAATTGGAATAATGATATGTTTTGACTGGGTTTAATCCCAGTTGGTTGGACAGTCGGGTATGATTAGGTTTCTTAATAAGACGTTCTGATGAAATTGGATAATTCGTTCGATCAGCTTCGAGAATGTGTCTAGGAATGTGAAGGAAAAATTTGTGATGAAAGAAATGTATTTCGGAATATTCTCGATATATGTTGATTTGGTATGTATTTCTTTGTATTGTATTCAGCAGAAAAATATTTTCCCGCCTAAATTTTTATATTTTGAAAATCGAATGTGATGTTTATGTTTTCTTTTTAAAACGTAGAGACCATTTCAAAATGTCACTTTTTCGTGTTTTCGCTGTGTTCTGTACTCTCTTACATGATATCGAGAACAATTTGACGATAGTATTTTTCACGCGAACAATAATTGTCATTAATTGTTACTGTGTATTTGATTCTAGATTGAAAACCGGTTAAAAAACGGATTTCAATTTCTTTTGATTGAGACAGACGGTTTATACGGCCTGTCCATTATATTTAAAAGATGTAAAGTATGAAAAGTATATAATAAAAACGGTATAAAACGTTTTGAACTTGACGGGCAGCTCTCGGGTGAAATGATCCGTACAGAATCATCTTATTGTCTTCGATCTTGAGATATTTATGACGTCATTCAGGCTGAACCGTTTCTTGGCCAACGTTTTCAAGAGCATCCACGTCATCACTCCACTGACCGAGCAATAGGATCGCTATCGGAGATATTGACTGTTTTATTCACTCATCTGTACTGGGCTTAACGACGCACTCTGCTGATGACCACGATCTATTGGCGTCGTGGAATGATGGCATTGTTAACATAAGTCATATGTATGAATCAGATCAAGAAAATGAAAAAGAATCACATTATAAAATGAACGAATGTAAGATGACACTAAGATAAAATAATAAAATGAATACAGAGTATGTTGTAAATTAATTATAATAGATATGAGAACAAGAAGAATTGATGTATTGAAGACCCATGTATAGCTAGGAAAACGCCATATTTGCGTTGTTAGACGAGCGGATAGTAATAGTATGTCGACTTTTTTGCCAAACTTTTGCCTAAATTCGCCAATTGGGTGACATTTACGATATGAATGGGTAAAAACTGCTTCGAGTGGTACCAATTTGGCTCGATTTATGGTTTATCTTCGAAATGGCTCACCGGATCCAGCTGAAAAATTTCAGAAATGTGTATCAAAATGTAAATCAACTTCACGCGGAATTTAATTTTTTTTTTTGAATAAAATCTTTTTTTCCGTCGTGTCATTTTAATGGGCATTTTTGAAATTTCTTAAATTCATAAAAAAAAAGTTACCATCCGATAATGCCACAAAACTATACAGATCTGAGTTAGATGAGGAACCATTATGAAAAAAAGTTTGAAGTTGATAGCTGTAGCCGTTTGACCTGTGGAGAACCGACAAAAAAACATAAAAAAAAACAAAAACATAAAAACGAACACCAATTTTTCTCAGTATGTCAAATTGAATCCTCGCTAAAGTTCGTCTAACAAGAAGGCAATCAGATGATTGATTGAAAATGATTCAGTGTAAATAAGTGACGTTTATACAATATATTTCAATCGTAATCGATTGTATAATCAAAAAAGGGTAAAACTTCGTAGTGGAATCGTCGTGTAGAATACTGTAATTGATTTCCAAGTCAATTTTCAGTCGATAAGATGTAATCGTCAGTTCGACGCGCGCCATGTTCTGGTTTTAATCAGTTGGCAATCATGATCCGCACATTTAGCTGACCTGTCAAGACGTCGAGAGGTGACAGTGTGGAGATTGATTTATTCACTTTCGATTGTACTGACGCCCTTGGAGGGGTGGTAGAATGGTTCATCTGTAAATTGATGGAGGAGCCATAAAAGATGGACATCCCTGAGTTATTGTATTTTTTTTAAAGGTTTTTTATTCTAGTAAACAATGTCCACAATTGACACATATAAATGATTCTCACAAAGCCAAAGGCTCATCTATGGAACATAACATATTAGATACAAATCAAAACAGACGTGTCAATCCAAAGGAAGGTAGCCTATATAATGATTATTAGAAACTATAAAATCAAACTAGAATGTATTTTTTTTCATTAGGATTCTATCATCAGTGTATAAATGTAGCTCTCGAAACTAAGAATTAACTCTTTATTTTCATGGACGCAGTTTTTATAGTTACTCTCATTAAACGTACCTGGTTGGCATTATATTTGCATATGTTTATATAGTAATCATTACAGTGCGTCGTTAAAACCCAATATGCATATGTTTATTGGACACATCCGCCATTTGTCAATAAAATTAGTTGAATATCAACTTTCAACCGCGTATTGAATGTCATCTACTATTGAAAGTCAGTGATAATGATTTGACTGATGAGATCAATTTTATTGTAACAGTATTGCATTCAATGTATTCTTTATTGTTCTCATTATTCCAGTTCTACAGTTCAGAAACAAAATATTGGATGGAAGTAAAATCATTTGATCCCACAGAAGTATGAAAAATTAATGAAATATAATTTATAAATCCGAATAAAATCAACTCTTGTAATACTAGAAGTGTCTGTTTTGAATGTATAATGCGTATTTTCTCCCTCGGAAAGTGAACTGTTGAGCGCAAAGCTAATTCCTCGAGAGAAATTAAACGCACGGAAAGGTCAGGGATTATTCTCCACCATTAACGCTTTGTACATGTAACTAATGTGATTTAGTTGCAAGAAAACCGGACTTGATTTTACTCTGAGAGCCGGATTTATTCTCTTGTAATTAATTAAATAAGCCACTTGAAGTTCTCACCTGCGATCAATTCGAATCGGAGGAAGAAGTAAAACTACATTCTCGGTTTATTTCATATTGCGTATGACAATAGTGGTAGTTTTTCTTCATGGAAAAGCAATCCTAGCAACTTCTACTCCATAGCCAAGCAGTGAAGATGCTTTCCAAGAAAAAAACAGCTGTATTTAGGCTTAATTTCACTCTGATATAGGCCTATTCATAATTTGATGATAAATTCTACTATCAATGTATCGATGTATCAATGTAAAGTGTCTTCGATCATTAACTGGTATCAATCTTGGAAGAAATTAATTGCAAAAAATAATATCTGGAAAAAATATATTCCGATTTGTTTTTTTATCTTGAAATGGACACTTGATTTCAACTTATGATTCTCCTAAATTTACGAAACCGTTCATAAATAATATCCAGATATAAATATTCGATGTTTATCTTGACTAGATCATGAGAATGTATGTTTGATCACATTGTTTGAAGTGATGCAAGAGTTTGACTGACAGGTGCTATAAGTATATTACTTCTATCTATGTAATGATATCGACATATTATATGAAATACGTAAATATCTCGTATTATATCATATATCATCCGATCGCTTTGATGCTATATACACTATTGTCTATCATTGTTTATCTGACAATACAACGTGTCAAATATAAATCAAAACATTCTACTCGTTTAAACGATGATACCGACAGATAGTATGTCTATTAACTATTCATACAACGGTCGAGGTGAAAGTTATCTACAAGTTAACTCGCCAAGTTAAGAGCCCGCATCTTAGACAGATTTCATGTTGAGTACAGGGTGCACTTCCATCACATATATCTCAAGAACTACAAACACTACGGATTTGCGATAAAAAGCAATTGATAAACGATACTCTCACAATTGGATATGCCTAGTTGAATATTGAAGAATAATTTTAATATGGAGCAATTTTTGAATCAAAAAGTGCCAATTTGATGGTTTTCATCGCCTAATTCCCGGTTACCGAATATAACTAGAAAAAAATTACAATTGCACATCTTTAAGTTCAACCTTTCTCATCAATATTCAAAATCTTGATTTGCCTATAATTCAACAGTCTTCCCGTTTTCCTTGATCAAAATGTGTCATGTAACTTACAGTAACTAGATTTTGTCCAAATTATAAGTTGGAAAACTCCTCCATCTAGCGGTGACACTGGAACTCTTTGAAAATCATCCCCTTTCCACTTGTCAACCTAGGTAGGAAGTGGACCCGAGCCATGAGTGCTGTCACTCCAAATGAACCTTTCTTGGAACGGAATAAAAGTGATTAGCTGAAAACCAATATACCGATATATCACACCAATCAATTGTATTTAGTTGTGAGTGTCTTCACATTCTCATTACAACAAGAATACATTTTTTATTTTAGTCCTAGGTGCATTTCTCACCGATTCAGTGAAAATAATTCCAGTTGACTTCATACCCAAGTAGAAACTAATTTTTTGGGTCAATGCTCAAAATCAGAATTAAAACTATTACAATTACATTTATTATCGTTTGATGAATTATGGAGTGTTGAAATTCGACTTCTCGAGTTGTTTAACTCACACATTGTTAACACATTGTTAGTAGCCCATCATTATATTCTACAGTGAAACATAACATGAGAAACATAACGTGAAAAACGACACAAAATATAACAAACACGATTTATCACATTTCATGTTTCCACATTGATTGAGTGATTTCACAATTGAAATTTGAAATTTGATCGCTGAATCATTCCAAGAAATGGTCACAATATAATTAATATAATTCCTAATCAGTTTCAAATATGCTATGATCATTTATTGTAGACAGAAACGAATATAGGAAAAAACTACGGTAAGATTTAATATTGAAACGAATTTTAAAATCATCATATTTGAAACAAAATTGATTACTTTCCACATTGTTAGGGTTCTGATGATGTGAATATATATATATATATATATATATATATATATATATATATATATATATATATATATATATATATATATATATATATATATATGTGTATATATATATATATATATTTATATATATATATATATATATATATATATATATATATATATATATATATATATATATATATATATATATATAAACATATATATATATATATATATATATATATATATATATATATATATACACATATATATATATATATATATATATATATATATATATATATATATATATATATATATATATATGTATATATATATATATATATATATATATATATATATATATATATATACATATATATATATACATATATATATATATATATATATATATATATATATGGGTCATTCTATTTAAACATGCAATATTCAGTCCCCAGCTTGTAGCAGCTACAAATTTCATAGTACAGTTAATATAAAAATATCTTTGATTTGCAATCAATTTTGCCTAATACTTGTTAATGGTTTTGGTGATTTTCAAGTTTAATTGGATATCGATAAAAATCAATCAGACATCAAAATGTAATTCTCCTGGCTGTCCCTGGGTACATTTTCTCAAGTTGATGCTAATTTATAGAGATAATGTGTAGCTTAGGCCTATTCAAGATGGGTGATTATAAGATAAGATTATATGATAACTCCGAATTATGCATTCCGAAATTTAAAAAATAATGTTTTCTTACTACTTGGTCTATTTGAATTTTGTCCCCATCATTTTATGTCATTCTACTGGAACTTATTAGTGGCCTAAAAATTGGCGGGAAAAGGTTTGATCTACGTGTAATAGATAGCACCACCAGCTGTATCAATACGCAGTCGAGAAGTTCTGAATTGACGTGATATCATTTTGTTTGAACTTTTTGATGTACTTCGATTTGGGTAAGTAAAATTGTTGCCGTATTTTTGTGAACAGACATTCTCCTGGGTACCACAAGTTACTTGTATTTAATTTTTTTTTCTAGTACAAATATGAAATCTAGTTCATTATGTGAAACATGAGTCTACTGTACCAACATAACCTGAAATATTTTTACCACGTGGATCCTAGGACAATCTGAATGCAAAAATGACATTCTCCTGGCTGTCATTCTCCTGCATATTTGAATTATGAACAAAACAGGAGAATGACACATATTAGTAGATATGTGATTAACTTATTATACATTGGTTCCAAGTCATATTAGAATAGTAATTTATACCCGCATTGATAGCAGAGTGGTAGCATGCTTGCTCCATGTGACTGGGTGGTGACGGTGATATTCGGGCATCGGTTCGATTCCCAGTATCATCCACTTTGAGATAGGTTTTTTGTGGTTTCCCTCTGTACCCTAGTGTAAATCCTGGGATGATTTTTTACATTTTAGACCCCGACCGATTCCTTCCCACCACCTAAGTAACCTTCATTTTATCATCCCATCTTCTCAATAATCATTTATCCGACGCCAATAGATCTTAGTTCGCCAATCGTCAATCGTACTTTCCAATATATAAAACATGAATTCCATACAGTTTAAATGGCTCCTCACCCACCTACCCAACTTCAACTGAAGAAAAAAAGAGATGCAGAGAAGTTACGACAACTCAAGATAAAGTCCGATCCTGACGCACTTGCGAGGGAAAAAATTAAACGACAAGAAAAGTATCTCAATCGTAAGAAGAAGAAGCAAGTGATTCCAATATCGCAAATGTCTCAGCGAGATCAGAGAATGAAGAGGAATCAGTGGCGACGTAATACAAGAAATCATCGTGCCAACGCCGCAAAATCTAAGAAGTTAGAACAGTTCCTAAGAGACGGTACACCAGACTTGTCTGATGAAGACGATGTACAAATTGCACACGCACCTGAAAAAGAAGATGGCAGGAGATATGCTGGAATAAAAAGATCTCTC
Organism: Brachyptera risi; assembly: GCA_964007535.1. Taxonomy (NCBI): domain Eukaryota; kingdom Metazoa; phylum Arthropoda; class Insecta; order Plecoptera; family Taeniopterygidae; genus Brachyptera; species Brachyptera risi. The sequence goes on from OZ023329.1 coordinate 6,564,851, forward strand.
AAGTATAGATCCTCAAAGAACCGCCAATTAGAACGGGAAAAAAGGGCTAAAGAGAGTGCTACAAAGAGTTCCGAAAAGTATAAGAAGAAATACTACCGTTTACTGAAGCTAAGGCAACTGAAAACACCCGACTCAATTGAGACCACACCTAGGTCTAAAGTGAGAATGACGTTACGCGGTAGACGAATAGCAGTTGACATAAAGAAGAAACTTCTTTTTGGAGAAGTTCTCGCTGCTCAACTAGCACAGAATTATAGAGATTCTAAAGGGTTCAAGGTGAAACAACTGTTTGCCCGCGCTATATCGGGAAAAGTTATTCGTAAATACAGATGTCTGAGTCAAACTAAAAGCTTCTTTAAATGTCGCTCAGCCTTAAAGAGCAGCACACAATTAACCTTTGTCTACTCAAGAAAACCTAATCACAGAAGGAAGAATGTGACAAACGACATTGAAATTTTCCTTTCCAAAGATGATAACAGCCGCTTATGCCCAGGGAAGAAAGACACTGTCTGTAAAAATAAAATTAAGAAACAGAAAAGGTTACTCAATATGACTCTGATAGAGTTGCATCGGCTATTTCTAAAACAGCACTCATACAAGGTTTGTTATGCAACGTTTTGTAGACTTAGACCATACTGGATAGTGGATCCTAAAGTAATTGAACGTGATACTTGTTTATGTGCCATTCATGCTAATTTTAAATATTTAGTGGAAGCACTGCATCGCTATCATGTCACCGAAGCGAAAAAGCCAAGTGACATTATAAAAGACTTGTGCTGTGATATTCAAACTGAAAATTGCATGTTAAGAAAATGTAATCTTTGTGAAACAAATTGTGTTGTTTACAAAGAATTTGATCTAATGCAAACCGCATCTTATAAGAAGTGGGTGACAGTTAAGGAGAAGCGAAAAGATAATCATGGAAATGACATCATAGTACAGATAACAAAAAAAGATGTGATCAAGTGTACTATTGGGGACGTGGTTGCTGAGATTGAAAAGTGTTCGCCCAAATTCATGGTTCATACCGCAAATATAAGTCATCAGTACAAAGCAATAGATGAGATGAAGAAAGATGTATCTACCGCTCAAATATTAGTTCATGTCGACTTTAGCGAGAACTTCTCCTGCAAGTATTCAAGTGAGGTACAATCAGTACACTTCGGTGCCTCGCGCCAACAAGTGTCCTTACACACAGGCGTATTGTATTTGAAAGAATCAACAAACCACGCAATCTCATTTTGCACTTCGTCTGACATTTTACGTCATGATCCGCCAGCTATATGGGCCCATTTAAAACCTATACTAGAACATGCAAAAGAGAAAAAAGAGAATGCAATCAATGAGGTTCATTTTCTTAGCGACGGACCCACAACACAGTACCGAAACAAAAATAAACTTCTTCTTGTTCAGCAAGTATCTCCGAGATTGTTTTCCAGATATTGTGTCTGCATCGTGGAACTTTACAGAAGCTGGCCATGGGAAAGGGGCCCCAGATGGCGTTGGTGGCACCTTGAAAAGAACGGCAGATAAATACATCGCGCACGGTAATGACATTCCGACCTATTTCGAACTATTTAATTTGCTCAAGAAAAACTGCAGCGGAATTTTGCTGATCGACATGGACAAAACAGACATTGATGTGTTTGAAAATCTTATAGAAGGTAAAAGATCAACATAATTGATGGCTGATTATCATTATTATTATTATTATATTGAACTAATTATAAAAATATATATATATATATATATTATTATTATTATTAAATTTTTTATTGCAGATTCATGTGATATCAGGCCGTTTAAAGGTACTATGAGTGTCCATCAAGTGGTATGGAATGAAAAGGCCCCCTATCAGCTGCAATTTAGGAACCTCAGTTGTTTTTCTTGCCTCGGTATTGAGAATTGCAGTCACGGCTACCACATGGGCAATATTATTTATGCCCAAGCTACAGGTAAATTTAATTTTGACTTGATATTATTCTCTTGCTAGCACTTTCACATTGTCATTAACTAGAATCAATCGAACATTACAGACGCTGATGAGCCAGACGAACCTCCATTTCAAGAACCTGAGCAAGTCACCACTGGAGATATGGATGTTTCACTTTCGGGGATACCAGAACTGGAAACAACTAAGGCGGGAGACTGGGTAGCAGTTGAGTACGACTCCGAAATATATCCCGGGCAGGTTATTTCCGTTCAAGATGACGGCATAGAAGTTAACACTATGTACCCTACTGCTAACGGCCGGGCTTATAAATGGCCAAAAAAGAAAGATATTTTAATATATCCCATGCATAAGGTTGTGAAAAGACTTTTACCGCCGGTGACCTGTGGGTCACGAGTGATTCAATTCATTTTTGAACATTTCGAAGACTGAGGGAGAAGTGTCAAGTAAATCGTTTAATGAGAACTCTAGTCTACAGATATGTTCACGTTAGTGTCCTTAAGAGCAATGTATTCAGGTATTTACAAGGCTGTGATATGTATACACACTGATATCAGTTTCTTATTTTAAACACAAACAATAATAAAAGATTTATACTCCATAGAGATGATAATCTATTCATTTCACATCCCAATTCGTCATTCTCCTGCTTCATGTCATTCTCCTGTAAACCAAAATTTCGAATTGTAAATATCCGGGCAAGTTATGGATAAAGTATCAATCCAGATTTTAATTATTGTTTGTACCGTTCTTTAGATCATACCAATTTTTTTTCAGATTTTTAAATCAACAAGAAAAATGCTAAAATTTCAAAGATCAATATTGCATGTTTGAATAGAATGGCCCATATATATATATATATATATATGAATATATATATATATATATATATATATATATATATATATATATATATATATATATATATATATATATATATATATATATATATATATATATGGATCATCTTTCAAATTTGATCACACGCATATTCGAATAGTTTGAAAAATGCCCAGTTTTGTTTGATCCCGCGATCTTTTTGCCCGCGATCATTTGTTCACGATCTTATTACCTCCACGGTATTTTTACCCGCGCTCACTTGGCTCGCGATATTTTCTTCTCCGCGACCTTATGTACGTGCGGTCATTTCACCCTACTCGATATTATTGCCGCGAGATAAAATTGTTCGCGGTCTTTTTGCCGGCTACCTTAGATTTCGACCTCACCAACAGCTAGGTTATTAGGGGGTACGAGTGAGCTCGCAGAAGAGAGACGGATGATGTTCACAAAAACCCATGTCATATGCGAGGCTCGAACCTAAGCCCCGCTTGACTGGAATGTATGAAGCAGTGCCTTAGCTGGGCCTGGATCAGTCAAGGTTCATACAGGTGAAGTTGACCTATACATGCACACATATTTTCAGTGTAGGCAGCTACGACTGATCAGTGTGAATTTTTTCACGATCATCTTATCTTATTCTCTTCGAAAAATGTGTCCTGAGAAAACTTCTACTAATGAGTTGCTTGATTGGCCTGACACTTGCGTTCACTTGTTTTGAAAATAAATATATTTCCTCTCTATTCTCTCAGAATATTGGGTTGTACAATTTTCCGCTCACAGTTCATTGTTGTCAGATTTTGTGAAAAAAGAACACACATGTGCCTATACGAAGCGAAAACAATTATTCTTGAAATATGTACAAAGATCGTATACAAATACATGCTGTATTGGCAGTTGTCTTCATCACTTTGCCATTCCATTTAAAAAAACTAAACCAATAATAAATCACTGTAAAAATGTGTGAATTTGTTTATCATTTCAGAATTAGTCTCCGATTGACCATTCAACTATTATGTAAATACTACATATTGTGATAATTTAATCAATGAAATATTAAATATATGCATGAAATAATTCTGAAAGCGATCCTGGTATGGGCATAATAACTGAAAATAAGCTTACACAAAATCTAAAATCGACATAACATTGTACTTTTGACGCATTCATTTATGTTTTTATGTTGGGTTCAACTAAGCACAGTAATGAATGATGACTAAGACCTATTGGCGTCGGTGAATGATGAATAAGGTGATGACTGATGAGAAGATTAGATGGAAGGTTACTTTATTATGTGTTTTTGTATAGTAAAAAGGAGTCGGTCGTGGTCTGTTGCAAAGGAATCATCCCAGTATGAACCTAAACGACAGAGGGACACCACGAAAAAACTCTTCTTGGAGGTCTCTGTCCAGAATCGAACCCCGGTCTCCTGAATGCCGGTTCAGCCACCGATCCACTAGTCTCACTACTTATTTTGCACTCATCTTATCATTTGTTTATGACTAGGAAAACGCTATATACGCGTTGTTAGACGAGCGGAAAGTAATAGTATGTCGACTTCATTGCCAAACTTCTGCCTAAATTCGCCAATTGGGTAACATTTTAGTTATAAATGGGTAAAAACGGCTTCGAGTGGTACCAATTTAGCACATTTCGTGTTTTTTCTTCAAAATGGCTGACCCGATCAAGCTGAGAATTCCCAGAAATGTGTATCAAGATGTTATTCAACTCCACACAAAATTTCAGTTTTTTGGAAAATAAAAATTTTAAAATTTAATTTTTTTTAAATTTTTAAGGGTATTTTTGAAATTTCTGAAATTCATAAAAAAAAAGTTGATATCCGATAATGCAACAAAACTATACAGATCTGAGTTAGATAAGGAACCATGATAAAAAAAAGTTTGAAATTGATAGCTGTAGCCTTTTGACCTGTGGAGAACCGACAAATGAACATAAAAAAAAATATATATAAAAACGAACACCAATTTTTTTCAGTATGTGAAATTGAATCCTCGCTAAAGCTCGTCTAATAATTGATCACTCATCATTTGTTATGATATTTTCCTACGAATTATACTTAGTTATTATCAGCATGATTATTTGTAAATTTGCATTTACTTCCTTGTGGTCAACATAATCTCCGTATACTTTCGAATACAAGTAGCAATTGTGACTAACCAATATAAGTATCAATGAAATACATAGCTTGTGGTATATTTTTTCTCATTGGGGAACAATGATTTTGTATCCAGTATCAATATTATGAGGAAAAAAATTGTGAATATTACTTTCCTCGATTTCAGAAATAACAGCATATTGTATGGAATCACAGCTCGATTATCTGTGATGGAATCTGAATGAGTTTATCGTGAGAGCCATAGCTAAAACGTTTACCAAATATCTCTTCAAAATACTACCTGCTATTCAGATGGCTTTTGTGACAACCTAGTGACAACACGCAGAATGACGGTCTAGGACCCCCGAGTGTATTTGTTAACTTATAGAGAAGGCGGTAAATCGGAACGGTCAAATGTTGTTTCCAAAGTGCACGTCTTTTTTGATGAACACTTCAAGTTACAAGAGAGAGAGATAGCCATAGGAAACTGAGAGAGATAGCTGTCCACTACCGAGTTCCAAAATCGCACACCAAACTTGGGTCGCGCATGTCGAAGAGAAATATTCTCAGCTAGGATACGGGCTCTTAATTGCTGAAACAATGCATCAATCCGACAGACAATATACGAAGCTAGCGAAAGTGAGCCTCACATAGTTGATGGTATCGTCATTTTCCTAACACCTCACTCGCAACTATTTTACAGAATGAGCGAACTTGAAATAACATATTGTTAATGACCTTATCCGTCGCTTTCTCGAAGATCCTCGCATTGATGAGCTGTGTTTAACCAGGAGATAGTTAACTGGCTGAGAACTGACGAATATAATCGAGCTGTACTATGTAATAGTGACAATTGAGAAAATAGGAATTGTTTATTTAAATTTATGCATGTTTTTTTGAATTACAGTTTCGCTTAAAAGTTGATTGAGAGAAAAATGTAAATTAGAAAGGTTGCAAGATAATCGGATTGGGTGGGCGTGTTCATGAATGAGGCTCCATATTATAAATAATCGTAATACGCTGAGATTTGATAACATATATCAACACTTCAATACTTGATTGTTTCATAGGATATGAACACATAATAATCTTCCGTATTATAATCGATCAAGTATAAATTAATTGAAGTAAAAGTCATTTTCTTATATTAGTTAATATGGTATTAATTGTTTGTTGTTGTTCATTTCTGAATGAACAGATTTCTTTCTCATTAGGACTGTAATAAATCATAAGAATGTAGGAGCAATTAAAATGCTGTTGCTATAAACGTCAAAACGTATGTTGCTCAAGTGACGTATGGTGTTCAACAATGGATGGAAAGACTTTGAAACTCAAACATGGCTAACTTCTTTGTGCAATCTAACTCGTGTTCAGTACCAACATGATATTGTGTTGAATAATTAAATGTAACGAACATACCAAAAAATTCAATCAAACTCGGTTTCACATTCTATGAGAAAGGATCTGATCAATAGAAATATATCTAGTTGCGCATATTCACTTGAGATGAAGGTTTGAACCACCCGTGCGCTAGTGGTGGTAATGGGAGAGACGGTTGATCGGAACCTTCATCTCTCCTGAATATAAGTATTTATATATACGTATAATATACACATAAGAAAAATTGTATTTTTGTAAAAAAAAAATGTAGTTATGTAATGTGTAATTTCACCGATTATTGAATGTTTGAAAAAAGAACGGGACCCAAATTGAAAACAATTTCCTTATTTGATAACTTTCCCATATAATAATAATAATAATAAAACAGAAAGACCCTAAGTGTTATCGTCCGATTACTTGCCTCTGTACGCTTTATAAAATACTTACATCCATCATCGCGGAGAAAATCTCATCTCATTTAATGACAAATAATATGTGGGCAGAGGAACAGAAAGGTTGTAGAAGGTCTTCACAAGGAAGCAAGGAACAACTAATAATTGATACCACCGTTACTGAGCATGCGAAGAAGAGACGTAGACATATTTCATTAGCATGGATAGATTATGAAAAGGCGTACGATTCCGTGCCTCATTCCTGGTTGTTGGAGGTGATGAAGATTTACAAGATAGATGGCACATTGATAGAATTGCTCAAATTTTGCATGAGTAAGTGGATGACTAATTTACATTTAACTATGGCAGATGTTAGGATATCATCGGAGAATATTGATATCAAAAGGGGAATATTTCAGGGAGACACTCTGAGTCCATTATGGTTTTGTCTTGCGATTAACCCACTTAGCACGTTACTCAATCAAAATGGTTGTGGGTATAAGATCAATAAGAATATCCGTCTATCTCACTTATTATATATGGATGATATTAAGTTATATGCAAAGAATGAGAGTGAGATGACTTCATTGATAGAAACAACAGCAATTTTCAGCAATGATATAAGAATGAAGTTTGGTCTGAGTAAATGTGCGGTCCTACACGTAAAAAGTGGAAAAATTGAAAAAAACTTCAACTTGCAACTTCATCTTGACCCTGCTGAGAGTGTCATACCCGGCTTAGAAGAGGACTCGACTTATAAATATCTTGGTATAAAGCAATCGTTTTTAAATAAAACATCTGCGGTCAAGAAGGATATGTTGACGACATTTAATAACAGACTGAAGAAGGTGTTAAATTCAGGTCTCGCTGGAAAAAACAAAATTATGGCTATAAATGGATGGTGTATTCCTATTATATTATACACTTTTGGTGTTCTGCATTGGACCAGAACTGATATCGAAAACCTTGATCGCCAGATCAGAGTAAAACTGACTAAGTATAGATGTCACCATCCGAAGTCGGCAATGGAAAGGCTGTATACCTTCCAAGAGTAGAAGGCGGAAGAGGGTTAATAAATCTTCAGCAGTTACATGGAAAACAGATTATGTCATTGAGAAATTATTTCTATAAGAAACAACAAGAATCCCCACTTCATGATGCCATCGTCAAGTTAGACCTGAATCTTTCGCCTCTAGATTTGTATAACACCGAATGTGTAACTAAGCAAATAGAGGAGAAAGATTTTATTTCAACATGGAGGGCGAAATCGCTACATGGAAGATTTACGAAAAATTTAGATATGGCTGATAAGTTATCTTCAATGAAGTGGCTGCAAGAAGGAAGCTTGTATAGTGAAACTGAAGGTTTCATTATTGCTATACAAGACGAAGTTATATCAACAAAAAATCATCAAAAATACATTCAGAAATTGACCATTGATAATGACTCATGCAGATTATGTCATACGAAGCCAGAGACTATTCAACATATTACTTCGGGCTGTTCGAGTATTGTCAATACTGAATATCTTCGCAGACACAATCTATCTTGTAAGATTTTACATCAGCATCTTGCCCAAGCTCACGGTCTTCTTACATCTCAGTCTAGGTATTATGACTATCAACCAGAGCCTGTTCTTGAGAACGAACGAATCAAACTTTTCTACGATATTTCTGTCATAACTGATTTAATCATTCCTCATAACCGTCCTGATTTAATAATTGTTTACAAAGACACTAGAATTGCTCATCTCATAGATATGACACACCCAAACGATCATAACATCAATCAAGCTTTTGTAACCAAGAAAACCAAGTATCAGGAACTGGCCACTGAAATCGCAACAATGTGGAAATTAAAGCAAGTCCTCATCTTCCCCGTCGTGGTGACGGTCAATGGGCTGGTACATAAGGAACAGGCGGAATGCATGAAGAAAATGAACATACCCTTTAGTACAATTCACAAAATTCAACGTTCAGTTTCATTAGAGACATCTAGAATAGTTCGGAAAGTGTTAAGTGTATCGCAATGATTAATTATGAATGCTACGTATGTAATTTATTTACCCGTAGTGTGATAAATGTTTCCATATACTTGTATAATGAGAATGAAATAAATGAATATAATAATAAAAGGTCTTTATTAATCCGGCGAAGTTAAGCCAATGGCTTCTCTTACACATCATTTCTGAATGAGAATTCAGTAATATATATCGATATGAAACGCTCTCGGCTCCCGTTTTGTACAACTGTAGACCACTTGTGACCTGTTATCCTGGAGCCTGGATTCCTGGAGTCGACAGGAAGAAATGTATTATATCTTCTCAGCAAGTTGTCCGCAGCACTGCATTATCATTCCACTTGGATCGCATTTCTGAGTGATGGAAATCTGTTAATTGAGCTATTATTTTATTAATTGAGATACAGAAATAGCATTGGTAACGAAGGTTGATGAAATTCCAGTCCGTTGATTATCCCAAATAATCAACAATTTTGCAATTCATAAAACCAGAACTTGAGAGGCCGCAGGCGCTCGTATTTCACGCCGCAAACTCTCACGGCCGTAATTTTTGAGATGTCAAAATGACTGTTTTTGCATTCTGCTAACAATTGAAAAACGGAGGTTATCGCATTCACAGAATTTTGAACAAAACATTTATAATTTTCCAAATTCTTCAGATGAAAAATTAAAAATTTTCCAGTTTACGAAAACCTAGATACATGTTTTTGAATACCGAAAAAAAAATAAAGACTGTGAAATGTATCAAAAGTGTGAGTAAGGGAATTGAAGTGTTTACGTGAATATGAGTTCGGCGGGCTAGTCTATGGGTGGCGCCTAGCACACGATGCATATTAAACTCGAGTCTGAAGCGAGCGAACAACGAGCCCGTGTAGAGTTCACCGGTAAATTAAATTAACACAATTGTTTAATCTCAAGTGTGTAACAAGTGTTGGACACACTTCAATGCCCTTTCGGAAACTACCCGCACTGAAACGACTTTCCGACTGTTGTCACATCCCCTTGGTACAGGATAGAGCTAGATCACTATCTTCAACATTACAATCTAGCGCAAATTCCAACTTTGATTTCTATTCACATGTAATCACTCTTTATTCATTTGAATTATATATATGAAACAATATTTGCGTTATTTTAATGATATGTGTATTCGTTATCTAACTGCGCCAAACCTACATCCATATTATTCCATATATAAACCAACACAATCGTTTATAATATAACACAATACATGATAATGATGGTATAAAGACGTATGCATGTAATGAACATGGCGATGTGTCTACAGTGTTGATATCTGATCATTTTTTAATGTATTCATCACATTTTCTCAACGAATTTTTTCAATTATATATTCTAACAAATATGCAATTATTGCATCATTTATGATCCACAATTTGTTCCATATTATAAATAATTGAACCGCATAGTGCATATTATACGTAACAATTTCTCCACGTTGCCGAAAGCAAACATTGCATACCACAAGCACTCGACGCATAGCGTAGTGTGCATTCAGCCATGAAGTCATGTAGACAAGTCATGAACTATTCCAACCTTCAGTCAAATATGTTAGACGAGCTTTAACGAGGATTCAATTTTACATACTGAAAAAAATTGGTGTTCGTTTTTTTTTTTTCTTCATGTTTTTTGGTCGGTTCTCCACAGGTCAAACGGCTATGGCTATCAACTTCAAACTTTTTTCATAATGGTTCCTCATCTAACTTAGATCTGTATAGTTTTGTGGCATTATCGGATGGTAACTTTTTTTATGAATTTAAGAAATTTCAAAAATACCCTTTAAAATAACACGGCGGAAAAAAAAGAAAATATTTTCATTTTCAAAAAAAAAAATCCGCGTGAAGTTGATTTACATTTTGATACACATTTCTAAAATATATTACAGCTTGATCGGGTGAGCCATTTCGAAGATAAACCATAAAATGTGCAAAATTGGTACCACTCGAAGCAGTTTTTACCCATTTCTAACTTGAATGTCACCCAATTGGCGAATGTAGGCAAAAAGTTGGCAAAGAAGTCGACATACTATTACTTTCCTCTCGTCTAACAACGCGTATATAGCGTTTTCCTAGTAGCTATATTCATTATATTAGGTCAAACAAGGTACTGTATACTGATGACTACGATCTATTGGCATCGGTGAATGATATGAGATGGTGAGATGATGAGAACAAATGTGATTTTATTAAGTGTTTCTGGATAGTGGAAAGAAGTCAGTCGTGGCCTGTTGTCAAAGAACCATTTCAGTATTGAAGAGTAGGAACCACAAAAAACCCTTGTCGGGATGGTCGATCATGGCGGGAATCGAACCCCGGTCTCCAGAATGACGTGTCAGTGTGCTAGCCACTCGACCAGTTGTCTCAGTAGAGCGCTGAATCAACTCTCAGCAGACCAGGGTTCGACTCTCGTCACTGGCGATCTGCTAGAAGTGCAATAAACACGGTCCAATGATTGTGCTGACTCTGACGTTGAAGTACTGGCTTTTAATCTTTTAAAGCATTTAATCTTCTTTGGAACCGAGGTCTTGGTTCATTTTCACCCTCTAACTTCTCTTCATTTCCCTGGTTTATTCTATAATTGATTATGTTGTTGATGATATTATTCTCCATCTTTGATTAAATCCACCATTAAAATGATAGGGTTATGTGATAACATCTCATTGTTGTAATCGAAACCGCGAGCTTTTTAATCCAGTTTTCGTTCTGGTGTTTTCGTTTTGGTTTTGGATTTTGACTTTCAAAAGTTGCATTCAGTGTTTTCAAGGGTGTTTTGGGGTTTTCAAGATACCAAAACACTCATTCCAAAAGTTGGGCTCCTGATGAGTCTGGATGGGAGTCGATTTAGCGAATTACCAGTTTTGTGTGATAACTTTTGAACGATACGAGATATCGAAATTCTAAACGGGATGACAGATACTTGTAATGCCTTCAAGATGATAGGTCAGTAAAAACCATCCAACTTGAATCGCATCATTTTCATATAGATACACTGCTGAGATGGAAATCAACTGTAGATCTGTGAAAATGTTAGAATCCAAGGGTAGTGTAAATATGTGTCATTTTACATCATTACAAATATCAGTGTTTATCTCTCGTTATAATGTCGATAGACGATATCTCATATCGCTTAGAATTTCTCGCCAACAAACTGATATTTCGATAAATTGTCTCTAACGATACTTTCTTCCTCTTGTCCAAAAGTCCTGAAGGTCATTGCGTTGATCGTTGATCCCGACCAGAGTATAGCTACAACAATATTACCGATCAACTTCGATACTGTCTCAAAGATGATGATAATAGATTTGATTGAAAGAAATAATTGAAAATTGAAAATACGTAATAGATAAAAATTGGGTATTATCTCTAGAAATTGTCGTAACTTGGAGCCGGATCAAAGTGACGACCTTTTGTGAATTCGGCCCCTGGAATAGAATCACATTGCATCACATATTCCCACCATCTCATTCACCTCATTCATCTCATTCATCTCATTCATCTCATTCATCTCATTCATCTCATTCATCTCATTCATCTCATTCATCCCATTCATCTCATTCATCTCATTCATCTCATTCATCTCATTCATCTCATTCATCTCATTCATCTCATTCATCTCATTCATCACATATTCCCGTCATCTCATTCATCTCATTCATCACATATTCCCGTCATCTCATTCATCTCATTCATCTCATGCATCACATATTCCCACCATCTCATTCATCTCATTCATCTCATTCATCTCAATCATCACATATTCCCATCATCTCATTCATCTCATTCATCTCATTCATCTCATTCATCTCATTCATCACATATTCCCATCATCTCATTCATCTCATCATCATATATTCTCATCATCTCATTCATCTCATTCATCTCATTCATCTCATCCATCTCATTCACCACATTCATCTCATTCATCTCATTCATCACATATTTCCACCATCTCATTCATCCCATTCATCTCATTCATCTCATTCATCTCATATTACCATAGCACAACATACATCGTTATCACATCATTTTATCTAATATATGATCTATTTCCCTCTCTCTTGCAATCGATGGTTTTATAATAACAGCTAGCCTATAGTCAAGTGATGCAACTGAGTCTCGTGAAATAGATCATTTTGGCCCCGCCGAGTTGGCGAAACTTGTTCTGTCAGTAAACCACGTGATGAGAACTGCTTGTGATCTGTTGAGAGTGGAAGATGGAATTAGGTTAACTGGGTGGATGTTGAACATGTGTGCCTTGTACCCACAACGGTTGATCTTAGTCAATAGTCGATCGAGGTGAACACAATTTAGAATTATCCTCGAATTAAGGTGGTTATACACGATGTTACAGATTCGTTGAGAAAAAAATGATCTTGCTACGCCCAACCCAACTTTTTAGTTATGTTGATACTTAATTATAACATAATAAAAAGTGGCCGGTCAGTGATTTGATATCAAATTAATTATATTGTTTGGTGTTTAAGAAAGCGACCTCGTCAAAAATCTCTCGGAGTATTTTTTTTTTATGAAGAAATTCCATTGACTACTATCCTCAATTCTTGAATTATCCAAAATTTGCATTAATTATCGATCCATAATTTGGTAAACATGCATACTTCTTTCGTGACCAACTTGTGGATTTATGCTGTAACTTTCGTTGCCTTCTTTTGTTTTTTTATGTATTTTGAAAAATGTCTTTAAAACAATTCTCATCGCTTATCCACACAGCCTTATTAGGGCTTGATTGGACAAACATCAATAATTCTTTACTTCACACACAAACCATAACATGAGAGACAAGGAAAGTTACAGCATAAGTGTACAAGTTATAGTCTTGAAAGAAGTATGCAACTAAACCAATTTGAGGGGAGAGATATTTGTAGATTTAGATTTTTTTTAAATTAACTTTTATTTATTTCATATTCATTTATTTATTTATTTGATATTTATATTCATTTATATTTATTTTAATATTGAATGAAACTTACGATGCATTTTTTTTATATATTGGTTTTAACGACGCACTGTAATGATGACTAAGATCTATTGGCGTCGGATGGATGATTAATGAGATGATGGAATGATGAGATGAAGGTTTTATGGGTTATGGGAAGGATAGTGGGAAGGAAGCGGTCGTGGCTTATATTATGGGAACCATCCCGGCATCAGTCTAGACTATACAGAGGGAAACCACGAAAAACCCCTGTAAAGATGGACGGTAGCGGGGATCGAACTGGGTCCAATATGTCCCTTCACCTCCCGGGTCACATGAAGCGAGTGCGCTAACCACTCAGCTACATGTGCCGGTTTACGATGAATTACTGGAGGATCTAGTGATACGAGAATGGTTCGGTGAGTTTGTGCTCAATTAAACGTTTATATATTTTTTTATATTGGGTATAACGACACACTATACTGATGGCTAAGATCTATTGGCGTCGGTGGATGATGAATGAGATGATGGGATGATGATATGAAAGGTTATTTTATTATGTGTTTTGGATGGTGGGAAGGAGTCGATCGTGGCCTGTTGCTAAGGAACCATCCCAGTATCAACCTGAATGACAGAGGGAATTCCACGATAAAACCCCTGTCAGGATGGTCGACCATGGCGGGAATCGAACTCCGGTCTCCCGAATGACGGTTCAGTGTGTTAACACTCGGCCACGCGTCTCGCTTGAAACATTGAACGTTTTCATGGCTTTTCCGAAGTAAAGATCAGTACTTGAAGAAATACTTGGCATAATGTGCGTGTTTCAAAGCTTCCTGATTGTAGCATTCAATAAATAAATTGAATTCGTGCTAAGAATAGTGATTAGTCAGTTTTTTTTCATTCTATAATGACTGTAATTTTCTTAATCTGTATAATATTTCTTATATTTCAATATATTATTCAATATCTCGGAGTATAGTAAGATATATGATACCCATCAGAAACAGAAACTCGTAACAACAAGGAGCCAAACCTCTGCTATTGAAACACTAAAAGTAGTGGTGTAAGAAAATGTGGCCAGGTAAAGTTTTCAAGGGGAGCCAGACCTTGTATGACAATGTTAGTTCACTCAGCTTCAGGTATCTTTTCCTCAGCCATCGTATATTCAAATCTGCTGGGTTTTCTTCAACTTGACAATTGCACTCATCACCAGACTTTGACTCGAGGATTTTTAAATATTCAATTTTTTGCGATATTATGATTTTTTGAAATATTTTCGACATTTTTTTAGGATTTACTACATTTTGTAACTTGAAAATAATTTTAAAAAATTCAATAAATTCTGTATCAAAATACCCCCGAGTTGAAGTTTGTGAAATATGTATATAAACATGCTGTGAAATTTTTATTCTTTTTCATGGGACCAATCCTTGAGAAAAGATAATTTCATGGTTGAAAACAACATTCCGAAATGAATGCGATTCAAAAAAGAGATGCCATTTGCCTAGACTTTGAATTCTGTATCATTATTGAGGAGAAAATTCACAAGAATATTCAAACACTTCTGAATTGACAGGCTTCACCATTTCTAAAATCTCAATTCAAAATTTTTCTCCACTTGCACCGATTCAAGAAGTGTAACTTTCTTTTTATAAAACCACAAAATTTGGAATATTGAAAAAGTTATGAATTTTTTATTCTTATGAAAATTTCAACTTGACCAATCCACAAAAGAAGCAGTTTCTACAGGAATAACAGCGCGGACGTAATTGATAAAAATTCCTGTACCTGAAGTATCAACAGCATGTACAAACCAATTATATTGCAGTATTCATCACACTACAAATAAAAATGATGATTTAAAAAAAAAAAATTAAAAAAATTAAATGTCAGGTCTGGGTTCCCTCAAGAGAGGGAAAATGCATGTGTGGATATATATTGAGCATGATATGGAATCGTTCGATAATGACTAGACTTGATAGCTTTCAATATAATGATATAAAGTTGAGATGCACAATTTATTTCCCCATGTCAAAAGTGACGTCGATTACATATAATATCGAAATGTAATATATTTCTTCATAAAATGTGCCACTGTACTCAATTCGAAAATCATTTTTTTGTTTGTTTTTTTATAATGATCACTATATAATAGGTCAATTACTAATTTAATTTGTCCATTTTGTATAATGATAAACTTTACACTTGCTGTCAATGGAAAGAAGTGATCATTGCCCAAGAAACTTAGTTCAAAGTGGAAGATATCAACATTCGTGTGCTTATACTGAAAGACTCTTATCTACGGCGAAAAATTATGGTCACAGACAGCGCAGTCCTGGTGTTGAAGTTCATTAGTTTTGAATAATCAAAATGGGGTGGTAAGATCGCCCTTGTGGTGCCCCGTCCAAACGATCCTATCTTTCATTCATAGCCTTAATTGGGGAACAATGATTTTGTATCAAGTTTCGATGTTATGAAAAAAAATATAAAAAAAATTTAAAAAATAATGATAAACTTCACATTTGCTGGAAAGAAGGGAACGTTGCCTAAGAGACTCAGTGAAAGATATCAACACTCGTGTGTTTTGCTCACTCTTGATACCAATGCTGGTAATGTCCGGATATATCACAGAAACGTTTTCACTTATAATGTGTTCCGAACTTTTGAGAACTGAAAGACTTTTGTCTGCGGCGGAAAATTATTGTCACTTGCAGCACAGTTCTGACGTCAAAGTTGATTGGTTTGAAAATAATTAAAATTGAGTGGTGAGATCGCCCTCATGGTGCCCTGTCCAAACGATCCTACTTTTCATCCATTGCCTTAATTGACGACTCGAAATAGGCGTGGCTTTACCAGTCAGCCAGTTGGATCTATATCATTTGTGGTCATTTGAAGATACCTCGATTGGATATCTGAATTTGACTACAGTTCTAACAGCCCTGTTGATTGGAAGGTATGATTTGTGACGTCAAGAGGGCGGAGACTGCGAGTTGTCTTGACTACAGTTCTAACAGCCCTGTTGATTGGACCGTATGATTTGTGAGGTCAAGAGGGCGGAGACTGCGAGTCGTCTTGACTACAGTTCTAACAGCCCTGTTGATTGGACGGTATGATTTGTGAGGTCAAGAGGGCGGAGACTGCGAGTCGTCTTGACTACAGTTCTAACAGCCCTGTTGATTGGACCGTATGATTTGTGAGGTCAAGAGGGCGGAGACTGCGAGTCGTCTTGACTACAGTTCTAACAGCCCTGTTGATTAGACGGTATGATTTGTGAGGTCAAGAGGGCGGAGACTGCGAGTCGTCTTGACTACAGTTCTAACAGCCCTGTTGATTGGACGGTATGATTTGTGAGGTCAAGAGGGCGGAGACTGCGAGTCGTCTTGACTACAGTTCTAACAGCCCTGTTGATTAGACGGTATGATTTGTGAGGTCAAGAGGGCGGAGACTGCGAGTCGTCTTGACTACAGTTCTAACAGCCCTGTTGATTGGACGGTATGATTTGTGAGGTCAAGAGGGCGGAGACTGCGAGTCGTCTTGACTACAGTTCTAACAGCCCTGTTGATTGGACGGTATGATTTGTGACGTCAAGGGGGCGGAGACTGCGAGTCGTCAATTGAAGAACAATGATTCTGTATCAAGTTTCGATGTTATTAAAAAAAAAGATATACCAATTATGATGTTGATATCTCATGCCGTTCAAAAGCCATCTTTTATCGCGCTTTTCACCCGGCCCTATCATTGCTGATGATGATCCCACGCTCGAGAAATAGCATTGCCCACGATGAGCTACTTGGCAAGGTCACGTAGCAGAGCCACATCGCATTTTCTTCATTTATAATGTAAATTTCAATGGCAAATAATAATCGAGAAGACCGTTTTAGGCTATTTCTTGTCCGAATGTGTCTAGAAATAGAGTTGTGGTCAATGCCACATGGAGTGCATCATAATTAGATGAGCGTAGCGAAGCTTTCCATTTCACACCCTGAAAAAAAATGGGCTTCGTTTTTATGTTTGTTTTTTTTTTTTTTTTTTTTTTTTTTGTAATTATGTACGCGGCATACAGGTCAGAGAAATGAATCAATCAACTTGAAACTTTTTCTGAACGTTGGTGTCATACTAGAATAGGTTGGGATTGTTATTCAGAGGAATCGGTTCGAAGGTTTTTCCGAAAATAATCGGAAAGTTTAGAAAATCCTCATAAGAATAACCCGGAGGAAAAATACTTGAAAAACAAGAATTTTTCAAAAGCTCTCAAATTCTCACAGAATATGAAAAATACTATTATACACCTTTCCAGAGATTTTTACAACAATCGAATGAGAAATAATGAGGAAAACGCAATAAACGTGTACATTTTATTGAATATTTGGATCAATTGGTTTTGCAAAGTGTTTATGCGACATGTTGCAGGTTACTATAAATATCAACAAGTTGCAGGTGAGGTTTTTGAACGTTTGAAGTAAGTCAAGGTTTGTAGATGTAAATTGAGCTGACAAGTTATTTTTCATTCTAGATTGCCATACTCTAAGCTCATCTCACAACGCACATTCTGCGTTTTCCTAGTACTAGGAAAACGCGGGATGCGCGTTGTTAGACGAGCTTAGGGGTATAGAAATCTAGAATGAAAAATAATTTGTCAACCCAATCTACATCTACAGACCTTGGATCACTCCAAACGTTCAAAAACCTTACGAGAATCAGTTATGTCACGGCCTTCCTCTTCATTCATTTCAATCGTTTTGAATTAATTGCTGACACTTGTTGCTATAGATTTAATTGGTTCCCGTAATAGCCTAAATTGATGGGAAAATGCATTATAAATGCGTTTTCTTCGTTATTTCTCATCCGATTGATGCAAAAAATCTCTCAAAATGTGCCTAATAGTTTCCTTTATATTCGGCGAAAATTTGAGAGGTCTTGAAAAATTTTGATTTTTCAAGTATTTTCCTCCGGGTTATTCTAATGGGGATTTTTGAAATTTCTAAAATTCATAAAAAAAAAGTTACCACCCGATAATGCCACAAAACTATACAGATCTAAGTTAGATGAGGAACCATGACGAAAAAAAGTTTGAAGTTGATTGCTGTAGCCGTTTGACCTGTGGAGAACCGACAAAAAAACATAAAAAAAAAAAAAAAAAAAAAAAAAAAAACATAAAAACGAACACCAATTTTTTTCAGTATGTCAAATTGAATCCTCGCTGAAGCTCGTCTAATGAAGAATGTGAGATGTGACCCAACTCGAGTCTCGAAAATGAGATATTTCTGAGGTCAGATCCCGGGTTCGGGGTCCCAATTGCCTGTAGCGCAACTATCGCTTTCATATCGAACTGTATAAAACAACAATGCTCAACAATGCTATACACGGCTCAGTAGAATCATTATGTTAGCAGTTGCATTTGTTTTTTTCACGATAATTATAGATTTTGTTAGTTGAACATTGCCACCGGTACCGTAGCCACTGTTATCTACATCTAATTCACAAGGGAATCCGCTAAATCACGACAGGCAATCGAGACCTTCGGCTCTAAACTGACCGCAAGAAACCACAAATGTCTTCCATGTTATCAGTATGGGAGTTGGAGCACCTCCTTTATATTATGATAAAATAGGTTGGTAAGATCATATCGTGTCAGTGCTATTATAGTTGGTTGTTTTTTTATATATTGTGTTTAACGACGCACTCTACTGATGACTACGATCTATTGGCGTCTGTGAATGATATATGAGATGGTGAGATGAACGAATGCGCCGTGTTTTTAGCCACGTGTTGCTTGGACACGAGTGAACGTACCCCACTGCAAGCGATCGCAGCCGAGAACAGAAGGTGAGAGCAACACTTTTCCAGCGCAAACTTTCGTTTTCCGTTGCTTCACTTTTCTATAATCAATTAATTACTTGAGATATTTACTGTCCGTAAAGATAAAACAAGAATAATCACTCTCGTTAGTATGGCTAGATATTATTAATCACTTCTACATCCTAGTTATGACATACAATATAATGTTGATAATTATATAGTGTATATATAATATTGTATGTATCATTGAAAATGCGTTGAATTCCGCATTATTAGTATAAGCGCAAATGTATGTCTAGCGGTAAATGTAACGATTTAACGATAAAGTATGTAACGATAAGACATAAGAAGCATTTAAATGTGTAAAATGTTGTACGATTACCGGGATGTAATGTATTTAATTGTACCTAACTCTTCCATTATAGTGTGTCCTTGGAAGAAGGCGCGAACAATACTGTCGTTAGTGGTGTGGGATAGGGGTGACGGTCGTTCGCAGCATTATTCTCACCTGTTATCAGTTGGACATGTAGGTTAATGGGCTTAAGAGTTTTTCTTGTTAAATTGTGCTGCAAAACATTTGATTTAAAAAAAACGTTTTTTTATCGAAAGCGGATATAGTGATTGTCCTGTTCTTTTCTTTTCAATTGTCTTTAACGACCCCACCAGAAGCTGGGTTATGTGGGGATACGAGTGAGCGGGTGATGATGACACGATGGAGTGATGATAGTTGGAAGGACGTGTCTGCAATGATCTATTCCCACAGCGGGAATCGAACCAATGTCTATTTGACATTGGATTTCTCAGAGCTATCTCAGTCGAACGGATGACTATTGAACTGTTATTTTACAAAGAAAAAACCATCGACGAAAAAAATATTCATACGTCTTCGGTTAGAAAAATCGATTATAAAACGTTCTCATTCTAGTCTTATGGATGTGACCCTATACAGCACACATGTTCGGTTTTAACAAACTAGTGTGTAACGTCTTAGTGGATAATTCAGTCCTAGTTTCACATATTGAGGTGTCCACATCTAAATTTCACTTGCAGCTTTATATAACACTACTCACCTTTTTGTTCAGCAACTTATTTTGACAGGCGCTAAATGACCTCGCTGTCGATGCGCCTTAAAACCCTAATATTCATTAATTCAATAACGTGAAATCTCTTGTGATCCATTGTGACTTACAGAATTTCTTCAAAACCGGCACATGGCACACAATGATTAATGCACTCGCTTCATGTGATCCGGGAGGTGAAGGGTTATATCGGACCCGGTTCGATCCCCGCCACCGTCCATCATCTTCACAGGGGTTTAGCGTGGTTCCCTCTGTAGTCTAGGCTAATGCCGGGATGGTTTCTACGATATAGGCCACGACCGCTTCCTTCCCACTATCTTTTCCAATACGTGAGA
>OZ023329.1:6590711-6623211 GCA_964007535.1 Brachyptera risi
GGAAAACGCTATATACGCGTTGTCAAACGAGCGGAAAGTAATAGTATGTCGACTTCTTGGCCAAACTTCTGCCTAAATTCGCCAATTGGGTGACATTTAAGTTATAAATGGGTAAAAACGGCTTCGAGTGGTACCAAATTAGCACATTTCATGTTTTTTCTTCAAAATGGCTCACCCGATCAAGCTGAGAATTTCCAGAAATGTGTATCAAGATGTAATTCAACTTCACACAGAATTTCATTTTTTTTTTTTGAAAATAATTTTTTTTCGTCGTGTTATTCTAATGGGTATTTTTGAAATTTCCAGAATTCATAAAAATGAAAGTTATCACCCAATAATGCCACAAAACCATACAAATCTAGGTTGGATGAGGAACCATAATAAAAAAAGTTTGAAGTTGATAGCTGTAGCCGTTTGACCTGTGGAGAACCGACAAAAAAACATTAAAAAAAAAAAAACATAAAAACGAACACCAATTTTTTTCAGTATGTCAAATTGAATCCTCGCTAAAGCTCGTCTGATCAGAACGTTTTGACCCTTCAAACTTATGACCAACCTGTTGCCTGTTGCTAACAAATAACGACAAGTGAATGGCAGGCCGACATTCAACTTACACTATATCAATCCATTGAATGTATTCAAGTGTATTAAATGTGTTTCAAATGGTCGGAAACGCCACCCCGGTTCGAAAGTGAATCTATAATATACACCAGTTAGTCCGATCAAGTTCTATATTTGACACCTCAAAACCAGTGTTCGAGAATGTTTGATATTCAAGTTCAGCCTATGATTTGTCGGCACACTTCGCCCGTGCTTTTCGATAACTTCATACCATTATCGTCGTGTATAATGCCATAATCATGTTCAATCACTTTCTAATACAAAAAACAATCTCTTCTCAGCTCATTCTATTTTTGAAATTAATTCGTAATAAGTTAGCATAGAACTCGTGAAACATAATTGTATATATACCCTCATTCAGCTATTGTTGGGGTCGGTATGCAGCATTGATGATGGTAATAATATCCTAGGAAAACGCCATAAATGCGTTGTTAGACGAGCGGATAGTAATAGTATGATGATTTTTCTGCCAAACTTTTGCCTACATTCGCCAATTGGGTGACATTCAAGTTATAAATAGTTAAAAACTGCTTCGAGTGGTGCCAATTTAGCACATTTTATATTTTTTCTACAAAATGGCTGACCCGATCAAGCTGAGAATTTCCAAAAATGTGTATCAGGATGTAATTCAACTTGACACAAAATTTCATGTTTTTTTTCAAATGAAAATATTTTCATTTTTTCCGCCGTGTTATTCTAATGGATGTTTTTAAAATTTCCAGAATTCATAAAAATAAAAGTTATCACTTGATAATGCCACGAAACCATACAGATCTAAGTTAGATAAGGAACCATAATGAAAAAAAGTTTGAAGTTGATAGTTGTAGCCGTTTGACCTGTGGAGAACCGACAAAAAAACATGAAAAAAAAAATCAACACCAATTTTTTTCAGTATGTCAAATTGAATCCTCACCAAAGCTAGTCCAATTATGATTGTGCAGTTAAATTTGTTACAACTTTTTCTGATCATTGCACAATTAGCTCTCAAATACGCAGTCTGGTAAATTATACAGGTACTGAAAAGCTTAGTTGAACTGAAATTGACATATTTTGGTTTGCATCATGGTCACCGACCTTATATAGGATCACCCAAACTTTGTGATTCACTGATATCTTTATATGTGTTGCTCTTTTTGATAGATCATCAATTATTATTTGAACATATGGAGAGAAAATAGAGTGAATCATTTTAATTTACACGGATTACCAATTTCACTAATATTTATAACAAATTAATGTCCGGTTTCACCAACTGATTGTTAGTGGATTAGGCGATAGTTAGCGCATCACCGTTGGTTACGTATGATGTTTTCGTACCTTAACCAACAGTTAGCGGATTAACACCTATAACTAGTATTGGTAAGACCAGATATAAACTCGGTCTTCATTTATTTGGTGACACAATATCAGTAACGAGGTATCCAACTATTTGAATAATTCTGAACCCATCGTCATCAGCCCTCGCAGGTTCGTGGAATTGGTTTCTTATCGTATTCGTCCGATTACGGAGAGTTTTTTTGTGCAAAATGTGTGATCACTTTTTATTTCATCAATTAGATATTACTATGTTTAAAAATATGTCTTTTTTTCATCTGGGTAACATATGCATTACAATTACATCATAGTTTCAATCATGGGATATGTCGGTGACGCCTCATTCTAATCGTTCTAAATCTTCGTAAAAAACACAAGTTATGTTCAAAAGGTCTTCATTTCAGTATGTAAATGCAGCTGGTCTCTACCACTAAGAAAACGCTATATACGCGTTGTTAGACGAGCGTAAAGTAATAGTATGTCGACTTTTTTGCCAAACTTTTGCCTAAATTCGCCAATTGGGTGACATTTAAGTTAGAAATGGGTAAAAACTGCTTTGAGTGGTACCAATTCAGCACATTTCATGTTTTTTCTTCAAAATGGCTGACCCGATCAAGCTGAGAATTTCCAGAAATGTGTGTCAAGATGTAATTCAACTTCACACAGAATTTCACTTTTTTCGAAGATGAAAATATTTTAATTTTTATTCAGCCGTGTTATTCTAATGGGTATTTTTGAAATTTCTAATATTCATAATAATAAAAGTTACCACCCGATAATGCCACAAAACTATGCAGATCTAAGTTAGATGAGGAATCATATTTAAGAAAAGTTTGAGTCGATAGCTGTAGCCGTTTGACCTGTGGAGAACCGACAAAAAAACATTAAAAAAAACATAAAAACGAACATCACTTTTTTTCAGTAAGTCAAATTGAATCCTCGCTGAAGCGCGTCTAATTATATTCAAATACTGGAATATATCGAGTGAAAAGTGCCAATAGTTTCATTATCACAAAGTGTTGGACTATTTTCACTTCAACAAAACAAAATCGAATAAGTTAATTCGATAACCTGAATAAAACTGAGATCAAACAATGACTTCATCTGGTCAAATAATTCTCATTAAAAACTCATTACCTTCGAAATGGAACACTGTGTATAAGGAAATATCAGAATGAACGCTTGCGCGGGCTGCGTGCAACAAAGTATAGCCAGTTAAGGATGAATAAATCACATTACCTAATAAGCCATCTCTCGAATTATGTTAATTGAAGTATGTTGGGGTTAATATTATGCACGTATCAATTATTCGAATGTAATGAGTTTAAAGAACAAATATGGTCTTCTATGTAAAAACATGCGCATATAATTTGTTCTATTAAAAGTCGTGTTCTACAAACTGACTGAATTAATTTTTAAATGCCTTATTGTATATATTTCAAGATCATTTTCATTTATATCGACCATATTTGTTTGAAAAACTATGAAAATCAAAATGTTCCACCTGCAACGAACAATTTTCTGGATGAACTCCCACATCATATTGTTTAGTAAAGTCATTCAATGCGATATATTATATTCTGAATCATAATGTTCACTCTTATTGGTTGAAATTTGTGTGATATTCCGAAGGTTTCTTATCCATATTTCAAAATATTGCAGTATTTGTTGTGATTTATTCATGCATCTGTCCAGTTGTTTTTAGATATTACGTCATTATATATATTTGTTTACCTACTTTCAAAGATTTGCAATGGGTATGTCCGTCAGGTTACCTCGACAGACAGAACATTTGGGGGTAAACAAACAAATACTGAAATTGTGATTTGAGAACACAATTTGTGGGTCACTGTTGTCCACTTATCACAACAATGTGTGACGTCACTCGAAAGAAGAGTATCTAGTCAGATGAGCGTATGCGTAGATTCCATCCCACTCTACAGGGCTTTGTCTGTGTGGTGTTTTTTTTTTTTTTTTTTTTAAGCACTCCACAGGTCGCAGGGTTTGACTGATCGGCATGGGACTTCTTGTGTACACGCAAACTCATCCAACTTGGAACTGTATAGTTTCGGGAATCAATCGGTTGAACCGATTTTGAAAAATATCATCTCAAAATTTCTAAAAACCCATAAGATTAGGCCGGGCGAGAAAATTTGAAAAATAAAATCTCTCCAAATGAGATAAAATTTCCTCTGAATGTGTATAAATAAATGATACAATTCATCACCACTTTGTATGCAATTCGAATCAGCCGTTTTGAAGAGAAAGAATAAATCAACTGTCTTCACTCATCAAATATATTATAGAAATGAAAGCAGATTTACATTGCCAAGATTCACTGGCCACTGCTTTCTAGATTCGATATATGCCCAACAATGAAGTATTTTTTTATATAGACGTCAAGATGTGTAGAATACCAGAGTCGATAAAGTAGCAAGGGTAACTATAGGCTTCTGCCACGTAACAAATGACAAACAATCGTTACCATAGCATTATAGTGAACTGGTGGACTACCAAACATTCTGATTGGTCAATTCCAACTGGTGGACATTGTTGTCTGTCTCTTGCAACAATGAGTGACCTCACTTGACAGAAGCCTATACTTTAACGACTTTTACACCTTATCCAGATATCTTGCTCATCTTTCAACGCATATGCGTCGTTTGCCCAGTATTTAACTTTCTCATTGTTGTGATTGTTAATTCCACGCGGTTGTATCTGATCTAACTCGTTCAGTGGTTGTCTCTCTGATGTGTGATAAAACATGTTGTGATGTGGAGATAGTTCAGCTGGACGGGTTTTACGGAATCTCGTGTGCGTTGTGCATGATGCGTACGAACCACACCGTACGCATGTCTCCGTGCGTGTATTCTTGGTCAAATACCTCAATTAAACTAGAAAAAAAATTAGTTGTTTTCAACAACAAAAAAAAAGGGAAAATAGATTTGGCATTCCTGTATTGCATAAGCCTCAATCATAATTATTCATGCCAACATTAATGATATAAGTCGCTCTGATAGATTTATAAGAGAATTTCATATTGGCAATAGGCCTATAAATATTAGAGAATGATTATAAATAATGGATAATATCTATGAATAATGAATATATAAAATGCAGTTGAGGTGTATTTACATTCATTATGAACAATTTCATTTGAATCACCACCTACTGAGACGTGTGGCCGAGTGGTAACACACTGAACCGTCATCAAAGAGACCAGGGTTCTATTCCCGCCATGGTCGACCATCCTGGCAGGGGTTTTCGTGGTTTCTGTCGTTCAGGTTGATACTGGGATGATTCCTTAACAACAGGCCACGACAGACTCCTTCCCACTATCCAAAGACACCTTATGAAATAATTTTTCATCTAATCATCCTACCATCTCATTCATCATCCACCGACACCAATAGATCGTAGTCATCAGTAGAGTGCGTCGTTAAATCCAATATGGATGGTACATATTCAACCAGATCACAAACCTCTTTTCATTCAAATTGTTCTAAAATAACAAAATGCAATACGTTAAACGTGCAATTATCATTCTATTCAAAGTGCCCAACAAAAAACGATATCTAAGTGTTCTTTTCCTCGTCTCAGTAAAAAACGAATAGACGAACCACTCTAAACATATCAATCACAGTTTTTACACACAGCGATGAGTGCGAGCCCACGTTTTTCTCTCCACTCTCCGCGTGCTCAAGATGTTCCGAATATTTCGGCAGTTTTGTTTTCGTTGTTTTCCAGCTCCCGTCGCCACTAAACTGGATTGTGTAGAAAGTGTTTTGTTATTTTTTTTTTAATCCGGATACAGGAAACTGGATCACCCGGTTTGACTTTTACTTTCAATCGCACCGCAAAGCTGGCGACACACGCGTGAAATGTCACGTAGAGCATGGCGTACGTGTGTACGTGTGTACGTGTGTACGTGTGTGCGTGTGTACCTGCGTACGTGTGTACGTGTCACACGTCGATATGCGTACAACACCCAGTCGTTCACTTAATGTACCATTGAAATCACCTCTATAGACCCAGCGGGCTCCACAGCTTTGATTGGACAATGGTCACTAAAAGAGATCTAGTTACTAGGAAAACGCTGTATACGCGTTGTTAGACGAGCGGGAAGTAATAGTATGTCGACTTCTTTGCCAAACTTGTGTTTGCCTACATTCGCCTATTGGGTGACATTTAAGTTATAAATGGGTAAAAACTGCTTCGTGTCGTACCAATTCAGCACATGTTATGTGTTTTTTTTTCAAAATGGCTGACCCGATCAAGCTGAGAATTTCCAGGAATGTGTATCAAGATGTAATTCAACTTCACACAAAATTTAATTTTTTGGGAAAATACAATTTTTTTTAAATTTTCCCGTTTTGTTATTCTAATGGGTATTTTTGAAATTTCTAAAATTCATAAAAATAAAAGTTACCACCCGATAATGCCACAAAACTACAGATCTAAGTTAGATGAGGAACCATGATGAAAAAAAAGTTCGGAGTTGATAGCTGTAGCCGTTTGACCTGTGGAGAACCGACAAAAAAAAAAACATAAGAACGAACATCAATTTTTTTCAGTATGTCAAATTGAATCCTCGCTAAAGCTCGTCTAACTATGGCAACCCTGTTGTGACGACTTTATTCTCTAGGTAGAGATAACGATAATTTTTTTAAGTAAATGAAAAACTGCGATCTGGATACTTTTTTATAGATGGTAGATAATATTTATAAGCTAGTTAATTGTTGAAATTTAATAATTCGCAGTCAGCATATCTCGTATTGGGATAGCTAATTAGGTGCTTCTGAATTTTCACTTTACCACTTGATAATGTTGATTTCGGAAATTTTCTGTTTGATAGCATTCTCTTTTGAACTTAAAACATAATTTACCATAGTCAAGTTAAAGATGTGATGAGGTGAAAAAGGTTGGATGAAGAAATCATTGTGTAGATAGAGATGAAGATAACGCATGACAAAAATTGAATATACTAGGAAAACACTATATGTGCTTTGTTGGACGAGCGGATAGTAATAGCATGTTGATCTTTTTGCCAAACTTTTGCCTACATTCGCCAATTGGGTGACATTTAAGTTATAAATGGGTGAAAACTGCTTCGATAGTGGTACCAATTTAGCACATTTTATATTTTTTCTTCAAAATGGCTGACCCGATCGAGCTGAGAATTTCCAAAAATGTGTATCAGAATGTAATTCAACTTTTAAAACACAAAATTTCATTTTTTCGGAAAATAAATGTGTTTTTTTCGCCGTGTTATTCTAACGGGTATTTTTGAAATTTCTAAAATTCATAAAAATAAAAGTTGTCATCCGATAATGCCACAAAAATATATACAGATCTAAGTTAGATGAGGAACCATAACGGAAAAAGTTTGAAGTTGATAGCTGTAGCCGTTTGACCTGTGGAGAACCGACAAAAAAACATGAAGAAAAAAAAAATAAGGAAAAAAAATAAAAACATAAAAACGAGGACCAATTTTTTTCAGTATGTCAAATTGAATCCTCGCTAAAGCTCGTCTAATAAGATGGTATAGGTTAAAATAAATTTAGATAATTCTATGTAAATAACGCGAAACACTGCATGACTTCTTGTTTTTCCATTGTTAATTCAGATCCGTGTGCACTTCTGTGTATCTGAATATCATATATCCAGACAACAATAGACAGTGCGACAATTGTCTAGACAAACTGCACTTATTCAAGGTCTCACATTGTTGCAATGAATGGCCAACAATGGCCCCCAACTGAATACTATTCTCCACTCACAGTTCCAGTATCAGTCTGTCTAGCTCTCTCTCTCTCTCTCTCTCTCTCTCTCTCTCTCTCTCTCTCTCTCTCTCTCTCTCTCTCTCTCTTGCCAATTATCAAACATACGCTGCAATGACCTTTTACATTCAATATACGTACATTCTTTCCCTAAAGTATAATAAGAAATCTTGACTCAGCATATATTATAATAATGTTGAATAGTTTCACTTACCTTTCATAAAGATATAATGAATACATAGCATATTATTATAGAATTATTATATAAATATTTATTACATTTTATTGTCATTTTAATGAGTTTACTATAGTAATAAAACTATTACAATAACGTTTAAACTGAATAATATATATCCTCTTTCCTTATTACACCTGATGAACTGTTGTTTGTATGCTTAGTGAGATGGTAACCCTCCCATTGTTAGACGAGCTTTAGCGAGGATTCAATTTGACATACTGAAAAAAATTGGTGTTCGTTTCTATTTTTTTTTTTTTTTATGTTTTTTTGTCGGTTCTCCACAGGTCAAACGGCTACAGCTATCAACTTCAGACTTTTTTCGTTATGCTTCCTAATCTAGCCTAGATCTGTATAGTTTTGTGGCATTATCGGGTGGTAACTTTTATTTTTAGAAATTTTAGAAATTTCAAAAATTCCCCACGACGAAAACAAAATTGAAAGATTTTTATTTTTTAAAAAACTGAAAGTTTGTGTGGAGTTGAATTACATATTGATGCACATTTCTGGAAACTCTCAGCTTGATCGGGTGAGCTATTTTGAAGAAAAAACATGAAATGTGCTAAATTGGTACCACTCGAAGCCGTTTTTACCCATTTATAACTAAAATGTTACCCAATTGGCGAATTTAGGCAAAAGTTTGGCAAAGAAGTCGACATACTATTACTTTACGCTCGTCTAACAACGCGTATATAGCGTTTTCCTAATTGTAAGAATGGTACAATGACATATGTTCTCGAGAACACAAGACCAGTCTAATAGCCAAGAGAATTGAATTTGACTTATTTGCATCTTCAAATAAGTATATTGTGAAATGATCTTGTTCATGTTGAGAGTTCAAAGGCGGGTGCCGAAGAATGAGGATTGAGATTTGTTTAAGTATTCAGTGTAAGACTATAAGTACATGAACGTAGTTTTATGACTACCTTACGTGCTTGTTGGAAAGCTTTCGCAGCATTCTAGATATGAGATCAATTGTAATAATGACTACATTTTCTGTGCTAGAAATTGTCATGAAGGAAAGCTTAGGTCTTGACAAGTGACTTGGAATTAATATGATTATTGAGAATTATAAGCGACTTGAAACTAATATAATAAAGGACAAGATCATACAGACAGCTAAAACATGTGTTTTTTCAGCTGTCGACGCTACACAGTTATGCAACGTGACTTGAATAATCATAACTTATATTACCTAAAAGCTATTATAATTATCTGTGTTTCTCGCGTATTATAATTTCGAAATCTCATACCGTTCAAAAGTTATCACCAAAAAACTGATATTTCGATAAATCGACTCCCGTGGACTCTTAACCTAAGTACTCTTGCTCGGACAAATAAAATGAAACACAATAAATATTCTCTTCGGAAAGAACGGAATGTAATGTCTACATATGTGGTTTTATCTACATATCGGTAGAAAAATATCTGAATAAAAAGTGGGATTAATTGATTATCATTATTTACAGTAGTACATAATTAATGTGCGGACACGAACATTATTCTACTAAACTTTTTACTCAACTTGAGTGTGATTAATAGACAAGTTTCTTGTTTAAAAAGAGTATGATTGATTTATGGGATATTTAAGAGTCATTTGTGAATGTAATCAGACCAATTATTCTTTATTGTTCAATTAGACTCAAAGCTATCAAATTTGAACTCGAAAATAGACAGTTCGTAGCTCAATTAACAACATAATTGAATTGTGCTATTGAACTTCATACGTTTTTTTTCGCTACTAGGAATATAAAGTGTATTCGCTTCAGTTAATTAAGGACTCACAGTCTCCGCCCCCTTGACGTCACGAATCATACCGTCCAATCAACAGGGCTGTTAGAACTGTAGTCAAGACGACTCGCAGTCTCCGCCCCCTTGACGTCACAAATCATACCGTCCAATCAACAGGGCTGTTAGAACTGTAGTCAAGACGACTCGCAGTCTCCGCCCCCTGACGTCACAAATCATACCGTCCAATCAACAGGGCTGTTGATACTGTACTCAAGACGACTCGCAGTCTCCGCCCCCTTGACGTCACAAATCATACCGTCCAATCAACAGGGCTGTTGATACTGTAGTCAAGACGACTCGCAGTCTCCACCCCCTTGACGTCACAAATCATACCGTCCAATCAACAGGGCTGTTAGAACTGTAGTCAAGACGACTCGCAGTCTCCGCCCCCTGACGTCACAAATCATACCGTCCAATCAACAGGGCTGTTAGAACTGTAGTCAAGACGACTCGCAGTCTCCGCCCCCTTGACGTCACAAATCATACCGTCCAATCAACAGGGCTGTTAGAACTGTAGTCAAGACGACTCGCAGTCTCCGCCCCCTTGACGTCACAAATCATACCGTCCAATCAACAGGGCTGTTAGAACTGTAGTCAAGACGACTCGCAGTCTCCGCCCCCTGACGTCACAAATCAAACCGTCCAATCAACAGGGCTGTTAGAACTGTAGTCAAGACGACTCGCAGTCTCCGCCCCCTGACGTCACAAATCATACCGTCCAATCAACAGGGCTGTTAGAACTGTAGTCAAGACGACTCGCAGTCTCCGCCCCCTGACGTCACAAATCATACCGTCCAATCAACAGGGCTGTTAGAACTGTCGTGAAATTCAAATATCCAATCGAGGTATCTTAAAATGACTACAAATGTTATAGATCCAAGTGGCCGACTGGTGAAGCCACGCCTATTTCGAGTCGTCAATTAACTTTAGTATTGGCTGGTATTGGATCAAGTTACTCTGTAAAGGCTTCTGTCGAGTGACGTCACTCATTGTTGAAATTGACAGCCAACAATGTCCACCAGTTGGAATTGACCAATCAGAATGTATGGTAGTCCACCAGTTCGCTGTATTGCTATGGTAACGATTGTTTGTCATTTGTTACGTGACAGAAGCCTATAGGATGCAAGATCGCGTGTTATGTCACTTGACTCTTATCTGTCTGCATTGAATGCATGATGTGACCTTTTAGGTGGACTCAATCAACGTTTCCTTCAACTCATTGCTTTTGTTGGAAAGCAACAAAATAGCTGAGAATTTTTAAAAATATCGTATCGCAAAAATAAGAATCCCGGAAATGCAAATAATTTTGTTGATAGTTTATATACAGCCACGTGTCTCAAAGAAGAAACATTTACAACAATTCTAAAGGTCCTGAATCGCTCATTCAATAAAAACATTGAAAATATCCCAATGTGATAATCTCAATACAATACAAATATACGACAGTATTATGTATTTCAATTTTACTTGACGTTGAATTTTGTACCGTGAATTGTGTTGATAAGATCGCCCTTGTGGTACCCCGTTCTGACGATCCCAAACTTCCAACCTTCCCCCACATTGGGAAACAATGGCTTCGCGTAGTCTCGATGTTAATTCAAAGAAAAAAAAACATAGAATAAGCTTCTGTCAAGTGACGTCACTCATTGTTGGAAGTGACAGACAACAATGTCTACCAGTTGGAATTGACCAATCAGAATGTTTGGTAGTTCACCACTTCGCTGTATTGCTATGTTAACTATTGTCTGTCATTTGTTACTTGACAGAAGCCTATACATTAGATGGGACAACACAATAGAAAGTGGCTTTTAAATATATTTCTTCAGTCCCATTTTTTCTCAATTCGAGCAACCTTGTCGCGTAGATTGATTCATAAAACACTAACATCCAAGATATATGAGTCGCACGGTCACCAAACTCGTCTCAACGTTTCAATTATTGCATTCAAACATTCAACATTTCAAGCGAATATCTCTTGACAATACAGTTTGTGCATTGCTCAGGTGTTTGTCCGGATCACGACCGATTGCGTGACGTGTCCAGCAATAGATCTCACACCAGGATGTGCCGGGCAGATCACGAGCTGTCCTTGAGTCCTTGCGTCGAGTCCGGGTCAGGACCTGGCGCTACCGGATTCCACATTCTCACGCCGGCGATCGCAAACAGAGCCACGATAGACGCGTCACAAGTCTTCAATAGAGAACTATTATTGAGCTTTTAGAAATATTGACAAGTCATCTTACCTTGATAAACTGCACTGATTGCTTGATCGTTGCAAGAGATTAGTAAAATGAAAACATGGCTCCTCCACCAATATTTTGTAATCATCATTTCTCTCTCTCTCTCTCTCTCTCTCTCTCTCTCTCTCTATATATATATATATATATATATATATATATATATATATATATATATATATATATATATATATATAAATATATATATATATATATATATATATATATGCAATAAATTGAATATTTTTGGATGTAGTTGTGTAATGATGATAAAATAAAACAAACTCTTTTAATTTTATATTTAAAATAATTAGTTTTATTCTCGAAAGCTCAACGTTTCATGACCTTTATCGGTCACCTCTTCAGGAGCAATGACAAAAATTAAAAATATTAGAAAAACAACAATTACAAAACAATCAAGAAAAACATTCATATAAACACAAATGGCTATACAAATAAATAAATGTACCTACAAGGCAGTTCATATCACCATCCATCTCAGAAGAAATCCGTGTTGACTAATCTAGTTCAACGTTCTACTACTCTTTCTGATGACGATCATTTAATTTCTGAATTGAACTATCTGAGGAGAATTTTTTCTCAGAATGGTTACTCGAAAAAAGAAGTTGATGAAGCGTTTAAGATCAACGCAAAGAGACCAAAAGAGACAGAAGAGCAAAGTCCCACAACTATACTTCTTCCTTACATCAATGGAACAACGGATAAGATTGGAAGAATGCTAAAGAAGCATAATATAAAAACTATCTTCACAACAACAAGAAAACTAAATTCCTTTTTTACACCCGTTAAAGACGTTATTCCGCAGGAGAATTGTGGTGTATACAGGATACCTTGTGACTGCGGTTTGTGTTATATAGGTCAAACCAAGAAACCACTGATACAGCGCCTTAAAGAACATAGAAGGAGTTCACCTAATCTATCAGCTGTTGCCACACATGCAACATTGGTAGATGAAGGTGGAAGAATCCATAACATCTTATATGACAAGGCCAAAATAATCAATCACGAAAGCCATCGTTGGAAGAGAGCAATCAGCGAGGGTCTCGAAATTATCAAACATCCTTTAAATATTAACGGTCTCGATTGCGGATACAGCTTTTCTGATTCTTGGGCAACAGCTATTGCATTGATTAAGAAGAAAGAAATGAAACAAAATGAACCGGTAGCTGGACCCGAGAATCAGAAGAAAGGTCAATCCATGAACTCTGGTTTTAATAAAATATACAATCTGAGAAGCCGTGTTCAGTAAACCACAGCCATTTGTGTTTATATGAATGTTTTTCTTGATTGTTTTGTAATTGTTGTTTTTCTAATATTTTTAATTTTTGTCATTGCTCCTGAAGAGGTGACCGATAAAGGTCATGAAACGTTGAGCTTTCGAGAATAAAACTAATTATTTTAAATATAAAATTAAAAGAGTTTGTTTTATTTTATCATCATTACACAACTACATCCAAAAATATTCAATTTATTGCACATAATGAGTTGTGAAAGCTTAAAGTCAAACATATATATATATATATATATATATATAAATATATATATATATACTTCAATATATCCTATTTCAATAGTTCCAAAACTTGACAAATTGACAGAATGTTTTTCCTTGTCACAGGTATTAAAGGAAGGAAAATTACAGACCTTTTCGAGTATTTTTGCTGACTGTCCTACCAGATTTTTGTTGTTTATGAGATATGGAATATGATAATTTTCATATTACCTCACATCTTCTCAACACCTGGGAAACAATTAATATACAATATATATATCAAACCAAAGTTCTGTACATATGCAATTAGAGGACTGTTTCCACCTGCATTTCTGGAATGTACGTACATGACATATAGAAGTACATGTGTAATGCACACTGTCTTGTATAGACATTCAAAAGAATCAAGTCTCAAATATTTTATTCCCCCAGAAAAACGATTTTCTCCTCGAGGATATATCGACTTCCACGCGCATGCGCTCTGGAACGTGAATGTGACCAGAAATACAGTGGCTAATTGTCTTGTTGACTTTTCATTCCAGAAACACTGAATAATTGATTCACTCGCGATATTCTAGTGAGCAGTATTACATAAGCGACCACATCATGTAAATCCACGATCACCCGAAAGCAATCCCAACATGGAGTATGAATAATGATATTTATTATATATATATATAGGCCTATATATATATATAAACATATATATATATATATATATATATATATATATATATACATACATAAATTCATATATATATATATATATATATATATATATATATATATATATATATATATATATATATATATATATATATATATATATATATATATATGTATATATATATATATATATATATATATATATATATATATATATATATATATATATATATATATATATATATATATACATATATATATACATATATATATATATATATATATATATATATATATATATATATATATATATATATATACATATATATATATATATATATATATATATATATATATATATATATATATATATATATATATATATATATATATATATATATATATATATATATATATTAAAACTTCTAAACTTTCACGACTCATTTTATAATAATGATATTTAATAGGAAGATTAAAGTCGTGTATGAAATTGTGAAATATTTTTAATATCTCTACGTTTCAACCATTATGTTATGGCCTTTTTCAAGAGAATTATTGAACTGAATAATATGACAAAAATTGTAATCGATTATTTCTTAACATATGCACTTGGATACCACTACGTTTTTAACAGAGTCAATATATGAATGGAACCCTGGCTCATTAAACACAAATACGAAAATTGTTCGAATATCAGTGAAAAAATATAGAAGCGAGCATGAAAATAGTGAGATTAAAAATAAAAATATAAATACCAATAAAAATGAAAATAAAAAATAATAAAACTAAAATAAAAAGTGGCTGACTCGATACAAGACTTTTCGATTCTTCTTGGCCGCAGATCGTAGGAATATCTTTTTGGTCCTCTTGTTTCATATGTTAAGAAATTGTGCATATGTTAAGAAATAATCGATTACAATTTTTGTCATATTATTCAGTTCAATAATTCTCTTGAAAAAGGCCATAACATAATGGTTGAAACGTAGAGATATTAAAAATATTTCACAATTTCATACACGACTTTAATCTTCCTATTAAATATATCATTATTATATATATATATATATATATATATATATATATATATATATATATATATATATATATATATATATACATATATATATATATATATATATATATATATATATATATATATATATATATATATATATATATATATATATATATATATATATGTTTATATATATATATATATATATATATATATATATATATATATATATATATATATATATATATATTATAGATGCAGCACAGATGATTGCTTGGAAAGGTTGTCACTCGAATGTGTCGCCCACTGGTTAGACCCGGAACCGAGCAGACCCAGCTATTATCGGTTCCCAGCTCGACCCAATCTAATGACCTGAGAACAATTATTATTGTCACTTGATTACAGTGGTCGATCTCTTCTACCCGGCTGACTGATTGCTCACGTAACCATGGTGATTGGGCCGCCCAGCCCGAAGCTGTGTGTGTGTGTGTGTGTGTGCGTGTGTGTGTGTGTGTGCGTGGCGTGCCGACAAGTATATATTTCCTTATGGACAAGATACGTGTAATTAGACAGGAAATTCAGTTTTGTGTCCTGTCCAGTGACAACGAGTTGATTGGTGGTAGATTTGTCTCGTGTCTGAATTACAACCAGCCGCTAGCGTAGCTGGAGGGGTGGACTTTTCCCACCATTGTTAATATAATTGTGTAAATGAAATAATTGATGAATAATAAGAGAAATTGAATTGATTGAATTACAGGTTTGAGCGTTATTATTCGATATTAATTCATATTTTGAGTTTTAGTATTGGGTGCCCCACCTCCCAGTCTCTCCCAACTCCTAGCTGATGGTAACTGCCAGCTAATAATAACTGCTGGCTAACTCTAACTCCTAGCTAGTGTTTACTCTTGGCTAATGCCAACTGCTAGCTAATGCTGGGATTTAGGAATCCAATTCAAATTGAGTGGGGTTCCGCATAAAACATTGGTTTTAATCAGTATCGATCGTCCGTTAATTCGTATCCCCTACTAACCTAGTGGTTAGTGGGGTCGGTAAGCCAACAATAGTCATCATAACTCCATGAAAAAAATGTATCGTCCACGCATATTGAAAGGTCATGTTTCGCATATCAATCTTTAACTTGTTCCGTAAATTTGAGGATTTATAGCGTGTTTTAGTGAGCTTAAAACTTTTCCAAGTACCAGCCGTTGGCGGGTCGTTGATTAACCATCAGTTTTAGACTTTTTGCGTGCTACGCCACTGAAGCCACTACCATTAGCACGTTATCCTCCATCCTTATCTGTGAACCGTAGCAGAGATGCTAACCGAGTCGTGTGAATCAAACTACTTGCTACTTCAGTGTATGTGACCTGCCGTACATAGAAGTTAGTTGGGAAGTATAGCGTGCAGGAGTAGTGGAAACATAGCTACATTGGCAGCTTCAATTTATCGGAGCATGTACTACATTATCGAACTATGTCACCACTTACGGTCGTTGATGATGATGATGCCGTTGTTGTTGTTGTTTTTGTTATTGTTGTTATTGTTGCTGTTGTTGTGTGCACCCTGATATAATCTGGACCTACGCAATCTAACAAACCTAACGTGTAACCTGAAACCGTTGGAAGCTGCAGAGCTCAAATACGCGCTCTGGTAACTAATTACGACTCTCAGCTGTTTGGGTGATATTGAAAATTGTATGTTTGTCATTTTCTGATGGTCACCATGGTCACCGAGCTCATGATCACTCCAACTCTATAATTAACTGCCTTCTAAATATTGTTGGAGCATTCTAATACAGGGAACCGTGTTGTTGAAGTTCAGCACGTGTAGGCCTACCTTCGATAGAGAAATAATTCCGAGTATGATTTATTAGTATGATTGAATAATAAAAAAGATAAAAAATGATACATTGTTGAATTTCGGCTTTATTGTCAGTTGTTTGGGATGTTTCGAAGAGACTCAGCGACGTAGAATGTAGGCCTATACGAGATTATATTTCCGAATTTTGTGTGACAAGACCTCCTCGAAGTCATGAAACAACCAAGAGTTGCTGCTTGGAAATTTGGAAACAAACATTTAACATCCGATATATATATATATATATATATATATATATATATATATATATATATATATATATATATATATATATATATATATATGGTATATATATATATATATATATATATATATATATATATATATATATTTATATAAATGAATATATATATATATATATATATATATATGTTCATATATATATATATATATATATATATATATATATATATATATATATATATATACTTATATGAAAACTCTTATGTTTGTATGATATATATAGACCTATATGGTAAACTAATTTCTACGGTGAAACCAGAATCCACGCCAACATATATATATATATATATATATATATATATATATATATATATATATATATATATATATATATATATATATATATATATATATATATATATATATATATCTATATATATATATATATATATATATATATATATATATATATATATATATATATATATATATATGTATATATATATATATACATATATATATATATATATATATATATATATATGTATATATATATATATATATATATATATATATATATATATATATATATATATATATTCATATATAGATACATATTTATATATATATTCATATATGGATACATATTTATATATATATATATATATATATATATATATATATAAATATATATATATATATATATATATATATTTATATATATATATATATATATATATATATATATATATATATATATATTATATGTTGAAATTCACAAATATCAATAATTTGATTGATGATGCCTTGTCTGCCTCTATAGGGCCTATATGTGAATATAAAGTTGGAATGAATCAATTATTCAAATATACTCATCTGTCTCCCATCCAAAACAACTTTCGTAGATGTCGACTGAACCCATTAAGATCATTATTAGTTATATATGCACAGAAACAGGAAATGTAGCAAAATGACTGGATTTATTCAGTAGATATATATGTACAGGTTTGACATGCATTCAATCGAGTATTACAATATTCGTCTTCACACCCAGACGCACACGATTGGTCAGTGACAAATAACAGGAAAACTTAACATATTTGCTTAGAAATTATTCCAAATGCTCACCAACAAATTGCTCATGATCTAGAAATATACAAGGAAGACAAGATAACGAATGAAAATAGAAATGGTATATGTACACAAATTTCAAACAACTTTCTTCTAGAGATAGAACGTAACGTCTTAAAACTGGACTAATACATTTTGTAAAATGTGTTGAAATATGTACAATAATAACAGAAAAGACATAAATATCGTTTTTTTTCGTATTGGGGTTCCATGAAAATAGAAATAAAAACTCAATATCAAATTCATCATTCGAGTCAAAATACGTCAATAGATCTTGGTTGTATCATTATAGTGCGTCGTTGAAACCAAATAGATTCGAAGAAAGTTGAACAATATTCAAAATTATCGGAATTTGACATTTTCAGAAGGTTTTCCATCGAGATCGTGATACTCCGACAAATATAATGATTGATGTACTCACTGAAAAATCTTTATTGATCAGGTTTTCAAGAACCGAATCAAGATTCTATTATAATTCACTCGTCATAAGCCTCTGTACGTACGTGTTCACTTGAAAGAAATACCAGATAACAAAAGTTACTCTTGTGAACCAACAATAAGTTGATTGCCACGACGACAACGTTCTCTTGCGATCACGTCAAATGTTTTTTCAGAAATGTAAATCCAAATTTAAATAAAATCCACTCGCATTTGAGAGCTAATATTTCCTCAGACTATGCGTGAAGAGCGTCAGCCCATAGTCTTCTAGTTTCAATGCGAATAATATCAGTATGTATTTACATCCAACGTTCCGAAGACAACATCTTACGTTCCAAAGACAACATCTGACGTTCCGAAGACAACATCTGACGTTCCTGAGATAACATCTTACGTTCCGAAGACAACATCTGACGTTCCTGAGACAACATCTTACGTTCCGAAGACAACATCTGACGTTCCTGAGATAACATCTTACGTTCCGAAGACAACATCTTACGTTACGAAGACAACATCTTACGTTCCGAAGACAACATCTGACGTTCCGAAGACAACATCTGACGTTCCTAAGACAACATCTGACGTTCCAGAGATAACATCTTACGTTCCGAAGACAACATCTTACGTTACGAAGACAACATCTTACGTTCCGAAGACAACATCTTACGTTCCGAAGACAACATCTGACGTTCCGAAGACAACATCTTACGTTCCGAAGACAACATCTGACGTTCCTGAGATAACATCTTACGCTCCGAAGACAACATCTTACGTTCCGAAGACAACATCTGACGTTCCTAAGACAACATCTGACGTTCCTGAGATAACATCTGACGTTCCGAAGACAACATCTGACGTTCCTGAGACAACATCTTACGTTCCTGAGATAATATCTGACGTTCCGAAGACAACATCTTACGTTCCGAAGACATCTTACGTTCCTGAGATAACATCTGACGGGAGTCGATTTAGTGAATTATCAGTTTTTTGGTAATTACTTCCAAGTTGGTATATAATTCAAATCTATTCAACTTATATTGCATTACTATCAAGCGTGTACAGATGAAACTTTTGTTCTTCTGGCTCTATAGGCCTACCCTTGACAATCATGCGATATAGGTTCATTATCTATATATATTCTATACCATCACGGAGGTATGAAATATATATATATACATATATATATATATATATATATATATATATATATATATATATATATATATATATATATATATATATATATATATATATATATATATATACATATATATATATATATATATATATATATATATATATATATATATATATATATATATATATATATATATATATGTATATATAAATATATATATATATATATATATATATATATATATATATATATATATATATATTTCCTCTCCATCAGAATTTTGATACGTCATACCGTTCAAAAGTAACTACCAAAAAAATGATATTTTTCTAAATTGACTCTCATAACCTGATACATTGTTATGACAACGTCATACGTCACTCGGACAACCTCTCACGACGGTAAAACAACAACACTCATCACGTGACTCAGAACGCAGCACAGACCGGATGAGCGTTCTTCATGACGGCTCCCCCGAACACCCTGACCGGCGTCCTGGCCCAGGCGATCAGCACGTGCAGACTCTTGGTCGGGGTGCCTCTGCCCGCCGCGCAGTACCGGTAGCACTGCCTGACGAAGTCGGCGCCCGACCTCGACTGCTTCCACTTCTTCTCGGGGTGCGCGAGGAACGTCCTCCGCCGCGCAGACCGCTTCCTCCGGTACCGCTCGACCTGCTGGCGGCGGATGAAGACGGGCGCGTGGTGCGGGTGGCTCGTGTGGTAGGGGTGGCTCGTGTGTCGCGGGTGGCCGATGTATGAGGCGTGAAGGTGTTTGTGGTGGCCAGTGCTGGGCGGACGGAGCGACTTGGGTTTGGGTGCGTGAAGTGGGTACTGGGAGTTGGCTAGGAGGTTGAAACCGAATATTTCGCCCTCGACACCGTCCTCGAGGCCCTTGTCGAAGTCGGTGTACTCCTGGCCGATGACCACGTCGCCTCCGCCGGGTATCTTACGTCCTCGTAACTGGAAGAACAGGACAAATATATTGATATATATATATATATAAATATATATATATATATATATATATATATATATATATATATATATATATATATATATATATATATATATATATATATATACACATATATATATATTCATTCATTTATTCAACCTATACCACAGAGATTTGATATAATTCAATATATTTATCAATAAGAAAACGTTTCGTGGAAGAAATTGTATATATTGTTTGTATATATTTGCATCTTTCACAACACTACAACCTCCACTGGAACATTTTGACGTGGACACGTCTGTAAAATCGATATGAGCTAACATTCTGTGTACCTGACCGTCCCGAGCGCCGTCATGTGTGTTTACTAAGGTATGGTACACGAAGAGCGAGAGCTTGCGCCGAATCGAGTCGCACACTGATGTCAACATGAGCATCTCTCTCTCTCTCTCTCTCTCTCTCTCTCTCTCTCTCTCTCTCTCTCTCTCTCTCTCTCTCTCTCTCTCTCTCTCTCTCTCTCTCTCTCTCTCTCTCTCTCTCTCTCTCACCCTCTCTCTCTCTCTCTCACTCTCTCTCTCTCACTCACGCGTATCACTGCAGTTACGGGTCCACCTTCTGTCTCCCCCAACAGACCCTCTGCCCTAGGTGACGGTGCACCTTCTGAACGCCACACAAATATGGTGAAAATTGAAATGAATATTTGGTTTTCGATTCGCGTCGACATCGAGATCATGAATGAATGAATGAATATTAGAGTTTTAAGGCGCATCGACAGCGAGGTCATTTATCATTTTCCGCCGGTTATATTTTCAGCTTCATCGGATTCAACTTGCGACCGCCAAGTATCGACGTGTACCCCATGTGTATATGTCCATACGAACAGAGACTGCTTCTAATGGTACCAACCCACGCAGATTTGATTGATTATTGTTTGCTTAACGACCCCATCAACAGCTAGGTTATACGGGGGTACGAATGAGCAGGGGATTATGAAACTATGAAGTGATGATTAGTGAGAGGACATTTACAAAAACCCATGCCTTATGCGGGATTCGAACCCACGCCTAACGGTGACTTCAGTTTCTGTAGCGGTGCCTCAGCTGACCGAGCTACCGAGGGTGGCCTCAGATTTGAGGTCAGACAACTATTTTGTTATATTGACCAACTATTTTTTCATTTCGAAAATTTTTCTCTAAACTTTTTCTTTCTCTTTTCAATTCTCAAAAACGTGATGTTTTGGTG
Source organism: Brachyptera risi (assembly GCA_964007535.1). Taxonomy (NCBI): domain Eukaryota; kingdom Metazoa; phylum Arthropoda; class Insecta; order Plecoptera; family Taeniopterygidae; genus Brachyptera; species Brachyptera risi. The sequence continues at coordinate 6,612,848 of OZ023329.1, forward strand.
AATTGACTTGACGTCACATCATAGATGTTTTACCGAGATACGTTACTCAGCGTTAAAAAGGTGTACATATTTGTGTCTCGGCGGTAGCTTCACTCCGCTTTGCAAACCGGGAAGTTTCCACCATATTAGATCTAATACATTAGTGATAATATAGAATGCCTGGCTAAGGTTCTATTTGTGTAAATGTTCAATATGGCCGTCGAGGTCGGAACGAGCATATCCCGTTATCGGCAGCGGAAGTAACGCATCTCGGTCAGGTAATACGTCATATCTACGGTCTCATAGCCCAGTATCAAGATGCATTGAGGGTTGCGTTTGTTTGCGGCCGGGAGATGGTGCCTTCAATCATCTTGAAAACACGTACCATACCGTGAGGACATTTCTCTGTAATATGGATCGCTGCTCTATCTGGTGTGCTTTTTGTAGAAACGGCTGATAGGCTGGCAAACTTGATGACAGCGAGCCGGCCTTGAACGTTACGTTAGTTCCTTTTATCACCACTTGTCTACGTACCGTCAATAGTACTTTGAACATGGACCGTGAATAGACCATTTCCGAAAAGAATGAGCCATCTAGCGGCGATCGTTCGAACTAGAACGGGATGTTATTACCCGAGTTCGAAAGACCTATGTTGCCAATGCTATTTAGCACGTTTGATTTATATTATTGTGCGTTACAGTGAACGTATCAAGTTATAATATGATAGCAGTTTTAACATTCACATGTTTACTATATACTGAGAGATCTACACACTGTCAGAGTGAGTAAGATGAGAGATGATGCAAGTTTTATATCTTGGTGTTTTGCCTTTAACCTTGTGGATAAGCGGGCCGACTTTTGAACAGTACTAAAACTCCCAGAATGCAATACCAGCGATCTCGGCTGCTAGGAGGCGGGCCGCGCCTGCGCATTGAATTATGAAAATGGTCTATTGGAATTTTAACATGGGAGGGATAGGAAGTGAAGACACCGTCTCTAACGGGAAAACGCAACCCTCAATGCATCTTGCCCAGTACCATTGAGTTTGTAGTTATAAGAGACTACCTCCAATGTTAAAGTTCTATAAGAGCAACCGTGGTCGGCCGGCCCGAGCTTCACCCCAAAAGCATGGTGTTTTGTCCAGGTGGTGCTAGTGTCGGCGTTACTAGTCAACCGGCGATACCAGCACCACCTGGACAAAACACCCTGTTTTTTGGGTGAAGCTCGAACTGTCAGAATTATAGAGCCTCCCATAGGAATGTCCAATCTTTCTAACGTAGTTATTATAAAGTCAATGCCAGTACCAACCTTGCGGTCTTTGATCGTGCCCATGGCGACGAGCACACTGTTCATGTAGAAGCCCCAGAGGCCGTCCACGCTGGACCACGCCTGGCACAGGTGGTACCAGCGTCCCGGCGTGATGGCCACATGGGCGCTCATAACGTGCTGGCCGAACAGCTCGAGGTGCACGTGCTGGCCGCGTGGAGAGATCCATAGCCGGATCAGGCGCTGCGACTCGTGCTCTGCAACAAACATACACATCAGGCGCTGTGCTCTGCAGCAAGCATACCCATCAGGCGCTGTGCTCTGCAGCTAACATATACATCAGGCGCTGTGGCTCGTGCTCTGCAGCAAGCATACCCATCAGGCGCTGTGCTCTGCAACAAACATATACATCAGGCGCTGTGCTCTGCAACAAACATACCCATCAGGCGCTGTGCTCTGCAGCTAACATATACATCAGGCGCTGTGCTCTGCAACAAACATACACATCAGGCGCTGTGCTCTGCAGCAAACATATACATCAGGCGCTGTGGCTCGTGCTCTGCAACAAGCATACCCATCAGGCGCTGTGCTCTGCAACAAGCATATCCATCAGGGGCCGAATTCACAAAAGGTCATTACTTTGATCCGGCTCAAAGTTACGACGATTTCTACAGATAATACCATATTTGATCTATTATTTTTCATTTTTTCATTTTAATGAATAATAGATTAATAATAATAATGGATTTAATCAAAAATCAAAAATAATAGATCAAATATGGTACCAATAAGTATGGATCAAATATGGTAAATATGGTGATAATGAGTAATATACCATATTTGATCTATAATTTTCAATTTTTTTATTCTAATGAACGATAGATTGATAATAATAATGGATTTGATAAAAAATTAGAAATAATAGAACAAATATGGTATTACCTCTAGAAATTGCCTCAACTTTGAGCCGGATCAATGTTGTGACCTTTTGTGAATCTGGGCCCAATACTTATTTGACCTCGATATGATATTTGGAATCATCAAAATTATTTAATGTCAGTGATTATATTCATGAGAGAACGAATGACGAACACGAAAAATATTTTCACCACGTGGGAAAATATTCTGAGAGGAATCAAATTAGTGTTCTACTAATTTATTAAAAATTGTAATTAAATCATTTGAATAATTGTATTGTTCAATTTTTTTCCACTGGATCACCGATGTGTTTTGATTTGATAATGTTTATTTTTTCTCAAAGAAGACTGAAAAAAAATCGGAGTTTACTTGCACCTCCGTGACTGTATGCAACTTGCGATACTTGAAAGACGAGCGGTACGGTATTCACTAGGAACCAGGCGTAACTCGATGTTGGAAAGCTAATATTGACAACATTGATACAAGAATGATCTTGACGAATCCCTGCTTATTCCTCCTCACACTTTCCTCTTCCCAGGCGAAGCCAGCGAACCAAAGGGAATTGAACCAATACCGGGAAAGTGGGGTGACCTTGACCCCCTGGTGTGACTTCGTCCTTCTGTTGGAGACATTTTCAAACTGCCACAAATGAGAAAGTTTTAATTTGATCGTATCCATTTTGATACGTTTCTTGAATTTGATATGTATCTATTGAGATACGAGAAAATGGATACGAGAAAATTAAAACTTTTTTTTTTCACCGGCACAGTATCTGAGTGGTTAGCTCACTTGCTTTATGTGACCCGGGAGGTGAAGGGACATATCGGACCCGGTTCGATCCCCGCCACCGTCCATCTTTACAGGGGTTTTTCGTGGTTTCCCTCTGTAGTCTAGGCTAATGCCGGGATGGTTCCCACTATGTAGGCCACGACCGCTTCCTTCCCACTATCCTTCCCACTACCCATAAAACCTTCATCTCACCATCCCATCATCTCATTAATCATTTATCCGACGCCAATAGATCTTAGTGATCATTACAGTTCGTCGTTAAAACCCAATATAAAAATATAAAAAATAAAAAATGAAACTTTTTCATTTGTGGTAGTTTGAAACTTTCTCCAACAAAAGGACAAAGTCACCCCAGGGGGTCAAGGTCACCCCAGGGGGTCAAAGTCACCCCAGGGGGTCAAAGTCACCCCAGGGGGCCAAAGTCACCCCAGGGGGTCAAAGTCACCTCACTTTACGGGAAAGAAAACATTCTTCTTAACGACACTAAATACAGTGTTTAAAGAGGAAATGTGAGCATGTCATAGATTTTAAGAGTCCATGGGAGTCGATTCAGCGAAATAGCAGTTTAATGGTGATGACTAGCCTTAATTGGGGAACAATGATTTTGTATCAAGTTTCGATGTTATTAAAAAAAAAATGACTTGAACGGTATGAGATATCGAAATTATAATACGCAAGAAACACAAATAATTATAATAGCTTCAAGATGATATAAGTTATAACTATTTAAGTCATGTCGCATAATTGACAAGAGTATACAACTGAAAAATATGTTTTTCCAGCTGTATACGCTCGACAGTTATACGACATGACTTGAATAGTGATAACTTATATCATCTTGAAGCTATAACTATCTTAGTAATATAATCTTATATTATATAATAATATGATATAATAATATAATATAATAAGAATATATATAAATATTATATATATATATATATATATATATATATATATATATATATATATATATATATATATATATATATATATATATATATATATATATATGATATATAATAAAATATATATATATATAAGAATATATATAAAGATAATATAATATTATCTTAGTAATAGTAATAGTGAAAAGTATGCCAGCAAACTCGATTCCAAGATATTGTATTCAAAAAAAGACTACGCAGTTATCTGATTGAAAAATGCTTGTATAGGTTAGATGAGTTTTATTGAAGTGTAAAATCATATTGAGATTTTTATATCGAATATTTTGAATTTTTGTTATATAACTTTTTTTTATGACTTTACATTATATCATATGTAATGATCCAAATTATTATTATTATTATTTATTTTATTTTTTTTATTGGGTTTTAACGACGCACTGTAATGATTACTAAGATCTATTGGCGTCGAATGGATGATTAATGAGATGATGGGATGATGAGATGAAGGTTTTTATGGGTAGTGGGAAGGATAGTGGGAAGGAAGCGGTCGTGGCCTATATTATAGGAACCATCCCGGCATTAGCCTAGACTACAGAGGGAAACCACGAAAAACCCCTGTAAAGATGGACGGTGGCGGGGATCGAACCAGGCCCGATATGCCCCTTCACCTCCCGGATCACGAAGCGAGTGAGCTACCCACTCAGCTACTGTGCCGGTTTATTATTATTATTATTATTATTATTATTATCTGTGGTTCTCGCATATTAGAATTTTTATATCTCATACCTTTTGAAAGTTATCACCAAAAAACTGATATTTCACTGAATCGACACCTATAGGCTTCTCACGTAACAAATGACAAACAATCGTTTCCATAGCAATACAGAAAGCTGCTAGACTACCAAATATTCTGATTGATCAATTCCAACTGGTGGACATTGTAGTCTGTCTCTTGCAACAATGAGTGACGTCACTTGAAAGAAGCCTATAGACGGTCCACTTTGTTAACAAGCTTCTATACTTGCATCCGCGAAAAAAGAAGGCGCCAACTACCCGCGCATTACTGGTTCAGTATTCACTCGAAAACTTTCCTCTTGTGAATACAAGCATAGTTATGCCATGTGGCTCCATCTTCCAAGATATCTCATGCAACATGCGTGTAGTCATGGTTACGCACATGCGTACTCGCAACAATGCGGATTATTCCGAAGCGTGCATAATTTATAAGAGAAAATGTATGCTAATTAATGTATTATGAAAGCATATTATTTCAACCGTAATTAATTTAGGATACATATCAGTAGTATCGTGACATAGGCTATGTAGGGAGGAATTCAGCCCAGCTCAATAGCTAGTTGAATCAACAATGCGTGTAAGTTCAGAGGTGCTTTCACGCCGTGTACTCTCACGGACGTAGTTTTTCAAATATCGAATTGATTATTGTTTCATTTTGTTACTGAAGATAGTGACTAAGTTGACGTCAATACAGAATTCTGATGAATGAAATTTACTGATTTCGGTGCTTGGTTAACCACCTAAAGGAATGATTTCATTTTTGTTTAATTGTCCACTCGTTTCAGTAGCTGTTTCGTTTGATTCCTTTATTTGCCAGATCGATTTTTCACATTCTATCTATAGTTTGTGACATTGAGATAATCAAATGTGAGACTAGAATATCATAAAAGTTAAATATATAAAAAACACATTCATACACAACTTGCGCATTCATTCACCAAATGCATTAATTCATTTAATATTATATTCATTCCACAGACATTTCTTATGCCACTAATACAATATTGAAGAAGTTAGCCGTAGAATACAAGTTGACAATATAATTTTGAACTTTTCAATAAAAAACATTCCATACGGCCTGAATTTTAATACGTATGACATTTCAAAGGCACCCGAACAGCGTATACTAGAATAAAGTACACTCGGTTGTATACCATGGGTTCGGGTGTCCAACCTCACCTAAAACCCTGGCCACATTTCAAACCATCCATTCATAAGCTCCCCCAAGCCGAGTTTACTTTATTCCGATATACGCTGTTCGTGTCGTCTAGCCTATGCTACGTACTGGAGTATGACAGTATCGACTGCGCGTGCGTGGTGTTACTGCTCTTGATCCATATGCAAGATGTGAAGTCGCGAAGGTCAGGCACGGTCACTTGGTAGCGTAGAAACTGGAAGGCAAAAACAATACACAAATTATTACTATTATTACCTTATTCCTATCTACAATCCAAAGAGGGTTCCGAGCGACCGTCCCCCTATCCCACACCACTGGCGCACGGCTGGTTCGAGCCTTCGTGTCAACTGACATATTATTACTGTATGCAGTTATCTGTAAACAGCAAGCTTTCCATTGAGTTCTCAACCATAACAGTATAAGTCACAATACTCGTGTTTGATTTAAACAAACTTTCAATCGTTTGGCAATTAGAGAAATTGAAGTTCAAGGACAACAATTAAATGGGTTTTTATATATATGTGAGGATTGCGATTTCATTCTCTATAGTTGTTTTTCTAGATCAAATTCTTAATAAGGTATTAGACAGTTGCTAGTAAAAGCTTGATGTTTTATTTATAATTAATGTATACATTTGTCTTAGAATTAAGATTTGATCAGAGATTAGAATGTAAATGTTTGAATATGAATACATTTATCTGTATATTTCAATAGTCATTTACTAGGAAAACGCCATATATGCGTTGTTAGACGAGCGGATAGTAATAGTATGTCGACTTCTCTGCCAAACTCTCGCCTAAATTCGCCAATTGGGTAACATTTCAGTTATAAATAGGTAAAAACGGCTTCGAGTGGTACCAATTTAGCACATTTCATGTTTTTTCTTCAAAATAGCACACCCGATCAAGCTGAGAATTTCTAGAAATGTGTATCAATATGTAATTCAACTCCACACAAAATTTTAATTTTTTTGAAAATAAAAATTTTTAAACTTGTTTTTCGCCGTGTTATTCTAATGGGTATTTTTGAAATTTCTAAAATTCATAAAAATAAGAGTTACCACCCGATAATACCACAAAACTATACAGATCTAAGCTAGATGAGGAAGCATAATGAAAAAAAGTTTGAAGTTGATAGCTGTAGCCGTTTGACCTGTGGAGAACCGACAAAAAAACATAAAAACAAACAAACAAACAAAACAAAAAAAACATAAAAATGAACACCAATTTTTTCAGTATGTCAAATTGAATCCTCGCTAAAGCTCGTCTAATTATGAATTAGATGTTTATTACTTCATATCTGTATGTATTACTTATTTTCAAAAGGCTCCGAATGTGCGTCGGAATATTTTAATGAAAGAATCTTTCATGTACAAATGATATTCAATTGATTATCTGATATAGCTTATTGTTCTCGTAACGACCCCATCTAACATCTAGGTTATTTGGGGTCACAAATGAGTGGAACTTGACCTCTATGTCGTGGTAAACAGTCGATACTTTCGATCGTTTAAAGTTGAATGTATTGGAATAAGTTATTGAAAGGGGTACCCGCATTATGGCGAGTAATAAATAGTCTTGATTAAGTAGTGTGGAACAGTGTTGTTGAAATGTGGGCGCCGCGGTAGAGGCGATACTTCACAGATTTATAACTACTCATAAAGTCAGTTTCCGTTTCTGCAACTTTCGACCTATTATTTCTATATCTCTTTTCTCGTGGCACTGTAAAACGGTGTGGTGATCCATTCTCAGCTGCAAGTAAGGAACAATATGTATAGGGCCTATACTAAGATTTAGATATGGATACAAAAATGAGGCCCAACTTTTGACTTATTATTTCTAATTTATTGTATCGATCTTCAGAATGATCTGATTCTTCTCCCTATATATTTCATTCATGCATATATTGATTTGCAATCAATACATGCATTGATGCAAAGATCCTGATACTGAATGGACCGATGCAGATCGTCCGCCCTCGTGATGTCACAAAATATAAAAACCAATCAAGTGGACAGTGAAGCAGGGAAAATAGGGAAATAACCAATCAAGGTATCTAAAATTTCCCCTGCTTCGTATAAGTCACGCCCATCTACAATGGTCAATTGAATCAAAAATATTGTTCATATATGGAAGGTTTGACACCTTACGTTATAATAATTATTATATATTTTCATAAGTTTTTCCCCTCTCACTTCAGTTATCTCGCTCTTGTTGTACCAAAGCTTTGAATAATTTCAAATTCAGTTTTTCAAATCCCACAAATACATCTTATTCCAGGCTCAATTATTCAGATTATTCCAGTCTCTTCCCGTCCGAATTAGGAAGAAAATTTCCCGACATCTTTTTTGAAACTGTGAATTTTGACTTTCTTACTATGACTCTTTCTGAATGTATATGTCGTGTTTACCTAGAGAATTTCTTGCTTTTAAACAAATATCCTCGATTATACTTTCCTTTCCTTCAACTTCAACTTCATTCTCATTCTTTTAACTATTTCAACTCGGATATTTTGAAATACGTCATGTATTTACTACATTGCACTTCTTTGGCGAACTAACTGATGTTCATTCTTCACCATCATTCATTTATTTTATATCCAACATTTGATTTTCTTCATTTGAAACCACAGACAAGCCTAGCTCTATCAGGCTTTGCATGGACTTCTGTGAACTTGTGTGTATTCATATTGGAAATCAATAACAGAAATTTCAAACATTTCAATTTCACACCTACTAGTAATAACGGTCAAGTGTTTCGATTCCCCACATTCATCCACAGATCGAATAAATAATTAATTCTCATTCTATCATTTTGTAATTTTAATTGTAAAATTGATGCATAATAATAAAGTTAATGGAGACTTCATTTCAGCCAGTCATGTAGGAAGTTGATCGTTCATTTGATTTATGTAATTTACTTTTAATGGCCATTCATGAAATCATTCAGTGAGTTCATTCCCACATTGACGTAAGTTGAAGTATACCTTGGATAATTGCATTATTACTAATGTTTTACAGTATTGATTTTTTCCCACTTTTGACGTGTCAATATTGATTATCGTGAAGTAGAGTGACTTTCGAAAAGCTTCTCTTACAATGATTGACTGGGATCACTCCTCATTCTACAGGTTCTGTTCTCCGTTTCCCCATCCTATATTTTTATAATATGTATTGAAATATGTATTGTATAGGCCTATATGATTTTTATATTAGGTCAAAATCAATCATTCAAGAAATGGTCTTCACAATCTCACGAAAATCGTCACGTGTTCCCACAAATAACCATCTCTTCAATGTGTCTTAATCAACTGAAAATCAAATTTTAATCATTTTTTCATTGTTACTATAATCAAGTTTTTGATTTTATCACCATAATTTCAAAACTCATTCATCTCTACTTTCGATAATTTTATTTTCAAAATCAAATTCTAATTATTTTTTCATCGTTACTATAATCAAGTTTTTGATTTTATTGCCATAATTTCATAACTCATTCATTTTCAGTTTCGATCATTTTATTTTCAAATGTATAGTAAGCTGGCCGGACCTTCATAGTCAGTCATCGTGAAGATGAGAAGCCATCACGAATTTCATCATGAGATTGTCTCTCTCTGTTATTGGTTATTATTAGTATTATTCTGTTTCATTTTATTTTATTTTTTGGGAAAATTATCATTTTTATTATAATTATCTAAACTTGATATCTTCAGTCCTTGTTTTCCCATCGAATTCCATCCAACATAACTTCGTGGTAATGAAAAAATTATCAATCTTCGTCAGTCAATTCGTTTCAATGAGCGAAATAAGTATATCCATCAAATAATGGGCTAACCGGGCTGAATTTTAAGATTCATCCATGTCAAATCTTCTTTATTTTTCCTATCATTCAACCTTCAAATTGCTGCGTTTTTTCATTATTGAGACAATTGAAATGAACTTAAATCAATTACATTCAATGGAAGAAAGTGGTCGTAAAGATGAAAATAGTATATATGTAATTGTGCAATAATCATCAATTACGTAACAATTTGTATTTTTGAACTACCTCATTTTAAGGGGAAAAAAGTTGATTGTTTTCATGGTGATGATGATTATTGTTTGCTTACCGATCCCACCAACAGCTAGGTTATATGGGGGTACGAATCAGCAGGTGTATATGAAACCATATGAGGTGATGAAAAGTGAAAAGACGTTTACAAAAGCCCATGCATTCCTTTCAAAATACAGCCATAATAGCAACTCTCAATATTTTTTTCAAATGCTGTAACAATTCGGGGGGGGGGGGGGGGGTGAAATGTGATGCAATTTCCATTCAATAATATACTAGCTTGTTTAATAAAATTTGAAATTTGAATTAAATTCTCTCAATGTAGAATTATTTTCAAAATTACTTTTCGATTCTTCTGATTGAACGATAGAAAGACTATACGAGGCTAAAGACGACAAGGGTACCACAAGGGCACCACAAGGGCACCACAAAAGGGATTATGAACCAATACATTCGGGGAAAACACCCTAATGTATTCAATCA